>OY740773.1:31043014-31120514 GCA_963513935.1 Aphrophora alni
AATTTAATTTTTTTCTCGTGTAGGGAATATATTTGTCTCATGTTTCTAGTTATATTTTAAATTATTTATTTAATATGATTGTGTGGACATAAATGTTAAAATACCGGGTGTTATGACTTATTACCACACTCATCACCTCCAAAACATCTTATATTCAAAAACGTGTGTTTACATCAAAGTAACACATCAAAATTAGATTATTTAAATAAAGTTGATGGATTTATTTTTCTACAACTATAAGTCTCATAATAATTAGTCATCAAAAGGGTGTTTTCTTTTTCCAGTACATTTATACATTGGAAAGGACTAATAATTTTGGTAACTGCAGGTTTTCATTTTTAACGTGACAAAAATATGTAATTGCACATAATATATGTTGTCTTCAACGGTTACTTGCATCTCAATACTCCATTATTAAAAAAATAAATAAAATAAAATAAAAAATTCCCTCTTAGAATCAAATCAAAACGTTAAATCAATTTGTAACTTTTGATGTTTAAAAAAATTACGGAAATAGATAGACGTCATCATTTCAACTGGAAATGGTAATAAACAACTTGATGGTTAAAATCAAAAAGGGGAGTAAATTGACTTGAAGCACCTATATCTCTATTTTACATTGTCCAAACAGACTTAGATTTCTCGTATCAGCATTATCAATGACAATTTTATTGTGAGATGTATCTGATGATCTTGCCTTCTCTCTTTTCAAGTCGTATTTTATTTTTCTGAAATATTAGGTAAGTAGTGTTGCGACAGATACTAAAACAATTCCATATATATGCGTTGTACATATTGTGAATACAACATTTATTTAACAGCATAACTAAGTATTATATTTCAAGATTATGTTATCTATGTCATCTATTACATAAATCTATAGTGCAACGACAGGTTATACATTATAATTTTCCATTATCTTTAAAAGTGTCATCTAATTAGAGTCTATATTTAATTTAAACTCATAGGTTTAGTTTATCATTAGTCATTCTTAAGCAACTACTTTGCTCTCATTGTTTAGGTCATTAATGATATAATGCATATTAAAATCATTTTATGAAATTTATCTCGTGGCCAATCTACGTCTTTCACACAATTGTATTATTTTTCGGTTGATTAAATTTCTACATGGTAATAGTAGACACAATTTTACAGTTTAATTTTTATAATTAAAATTTGGTAAGTTGCCTCAATAATCTCCGTATTTAACTTTGATCATATTAACAATAGTTTGTTGAATTTGAAATAGGTCGATGGTTTTTTAAATTGTTCCAGAATACACCAAGTAACAAATATTTATTCCAAAAAATCATGAAAACAACCAAGCCGTGTGATACTTAAACCTTAAGCTACATGTCATAATCTATTTTTGAGACACTCTTTTAGTTTTCCACATTAATTATTTAATAATATCTATTATTCAAAAAAGTGTTATTTAGGGTTATATTTTGCTTAATTAAGTTATATCTCTTTCACAATATACAAACTAATAGGTAGGTTTATTTGAAGTTCTTTTTTTCCGAAACTTTGGAAAATTTTCCTCCTCCATTCTCGGTTTTCCTCCTTCGATAAAACAAGAGTGAATATGCATTGTCTGATAGGACAGAGTTACAAATAAAAACATATAGAGTGAAGGAGGTGTGTATTTAAGGGTGATAATTAGATGAAGAAATATATTAAGTGAAATATGAATATACATTTTCTGCATATGTTCATAAAGTAAATTCCATTCCTTATTGTAATATTTTGTACATCCAAGACAATAGATTGTTATAGATAACCAATATCAAGATTAAATAACAAATAACTCAACGGGTTTTCAAGAACGTGGATTTGAAACAATGAACAGCAGCCAGGAGGGAGAACTAAGCGTAAGTTGATTTCACCGTAGTTAATTATTTATCCAACAGAGATGTAAAATTTGTCATTATCGTGATACTAAAATAGTATTCTCATTTTAACGAAAGAATATAATTTGTAAATAATTGTTACTACTTTATTAACCTGGTCTGTTAGTCTATGGTTTTTATATTTTAAAAACATATTTCAATATTGTTGCATAAATACCTGTTTGTAAAACATAAACAATGATAAAAATTTATTATTTTATATTCAAAATGATGACACTTCAAAATGGTTTACACAAATTAATTAAAATGTTCCTGTCCCAAAGCAGTATCAAAAATCATTTTTTTTAATACTACCAACTATTAGTCACGCCGCAAGGTATTCTATACAACATATTTCAACCTATTCTGAAATAGAATGGAATTCTCTAGTTGATTGAACATAACCTAGAAACTTCTAAAAAGTCTTCGGGTCGTGTAAGTCAACCAAATGCCAGATATTTTTTCTACTTGTAAAAATCTGGGAGTATTATATAAGTGCATGGAATTTTGATTTATTGATTTGTTGCAGCACTTCGATCTGTGTATGACACGATGACAGAGTAGACAATATTATTAAAACGATGACTAGCTAGATGGCAATGTATGACCTTCCAAGTTTAGGTCCATGGGAAAGGGGAAAGGGTGTAAATGTGGATGTAATCGATTACTCTTTATCTTAGTTCTTGAACAGTTGAAGAGGAGAGGATTGCGCTGGTGGTACAAATATAAAATATTCGGTTTAATACAATGACTATAGTATTGTAAAACTGGATAACTGAGTGACATGAGTGAAGCTAAGACAGATTTAAATTGAGAACAACAGTCCTTGACAATTGCATAAACAAACCGTTGCTATTATAAAATAATTTGAAGCCAACTTCTACATAACGTTTTGAATCATGTAAATAAACTTTAGCACGATAACCATACATTCCTAACTTCATAAAAAAAAATAAAAGTACATCTTCCTATGGTTGCATGATCTTGAGTTTCCATAGTTTATAATACTTTAATCACATATAATCCTATACTTAGTTGACATCCAATCGCTATTATTACTTAAGACAAACCTTTATATTTATACTTTGTCACGTTGATGATTAAGTCACATAATAAAATACAAAACTATTTTTAATCTATCAATACTTCATCAGCTACCTTAAAAAATTCTGCTTGAATTTATATTCAAGTACAAGTAAGAACTGTAATTACTTTGATGGTTGTTGAAAAATCTTCATTATCTGAGTTTTTCGTTTGTTGTGTATTACAATTTAATAAATGGAACTCCGTAATTAATTATAAGCGTGAATATTGCATGTAACACTATACATTGGGATCTCTCTCACTGAGGCTAAAAGTATAGCTCTACTTATGATATGGGGATATGACGACCGGATTCAGTCGTAAAGAAGTATCTAATTTATTTAATTACAACCCCCCCATATTAAAGTCCACTGAATGTAGAACAGTACAATGTTTTCAAGATACTTACTATTAAAGACTGCGAACGAAGTGATAGATCTTAATCCGCTACAAATGAAGATTAGTCTTTAGATGTACTAGCAAAAGTCGTTGAGCCTACATCTTGGTTAAGAGCGGCTTCAACACATCACAATAATATTATAAACCCTTTTTTTTCAATTTTGAATGTTTAAAAAAAAAAAAGGATACCACCCGTATATAGTAAAGTTGATTTAGGAGCTTTCAGAAGGCGATTTCGATCGAAGAGTCATATTCTTTAAACAAGTGTTACCAGGGACCCCCAAAAATTTAATATTTGGCATTCACATTGTCAATATAATCAATATCATTTGTCCTTTCATAATCAATGGTACATTAAAACTTAATTAGTAATCTACTAATGTTCATAAATAACATTCTACCAGCTTTAAGTACTTTATTAGGACCTTCTCGCTATGGTGTACAGATACGAACGCTGCTGAACGGAGTGTTTCGCTGTCGTTGGACAGGACATAAGGGAGCGATAGTGGCCACCCCTATTGCCTAATCTAAACTCTCTAGATTTTATATTATAAATTTTTTTTTAAACAAAAGTTTTGTCACACTAAGCCTGCCAATATACAAATACCTAATTCAGCTCATCACGGAAGAAGCTCGTCTAATACCTCTCGATATTAAAAAAAAATTATATTAATGTTTTAAACATAGGTCGGAACATCGTCAAACAAGAACAGAAGAGCGGTTTGAACACTTATTGTAATTGTAAGTACTTAATTTCAGTACAGCACTTAGTGACATCAATTACTAAGTGTAATACAAGGTTAACGTAATAAAATCCATTTAGAAATGATGTCTAGAAAGTTTTTGGTAATTTTATCTTTCAAATAAAAACCAAATAAATTTAAGGAATTCTTTATTGTTACAACAAAATTATTTTATTGAGTGGTCACTAGCTTTTTTTAAGCTTATAAACTTTAAAATAGCGCCATTTTGGTTAAGGTTTACCTTCTAAAGTTGCGTTTTGAGCATTTTGTTCTACTACAAAGATCATCAGTACAACTCAACGTATGCGTTCTTTTAATATTTACTTCTGACTCCTTGTGGGCCGTCCCCATGATGTAAAGAAAAACTTATAGTTGCTTGAGAAAGTAGGTTTTTATAAACCGAGTGTTAGTTGGTTATGTGCAATGGTTCAAAAGTATTAGGTCGTTCCCGGACATTTCAAACACACTGCACATATTATCAGTTTAAACCAGGAACTCTGACCCTATGTCGAATAGGAAGTAGAAACATGCCTATACTGTTTCTGTACATACATACATACATACATACATACATACATACATACATACATACATACATACATACATACATACATACATACATACATACATACATACATACATACATACATACATACATACATACATACATACATACATACATACATACATACATACATACATACATACATACATACATACATACATACATACATACATACATACATACATACATACATACATACATACATACATACAATTCCTTGCTCGTTTAATAGAACAAGACATATATACATATTTAATTTATAAAATGTCAGTCCCATTTTGAATCTTTTCTATGTCTAAATTAATTTTGCGATAAAGTAATTTGAGAATCACATTTTAAACAATTTACTTAGACTAGGCTAAGTTCCCGTTTTCACAATTACTAAATTTGTTATACCTGTTGTATGGTCGGTTGTTTTTTTCCAGAAGTTATGAAGTTATTTATCGTTGCCATAAATATCTTTACATTCTCTAGTTTTGATGATCTCTGACTGATAATGATTGTTCTAGTTCTAAAAGAAAAAAAAAAGATTTCTGTAACATTATTTTCAGTTTCTACTTTCTGATTTTAGTATAAATTCAATCAAACTTTAATTAAAAACGAAGTCCTCATTTTCCCTCCAAAATCCGCAGTCTGCTTTAACAGACAGAGTATTATAGCTTGATTAACTTTTCTACAGTATGAAATAAAATCTCAAATAAAGTTTAACTTGCAAAATTAAATGAGATTTCGAAGAGTTCCCATCTTTGCGGAAAAGAGATAGATGAACGTTAAGTATATTTGGAAACTTTGTATTTGACTACATAGTCGGGCACCATTAAAGTTCAGTATTTATAGGTTTATTTTATTACAAATACAGTGTATATCTCTACCCTTGTGACAACCTCTGTAGCTGTACTCGTAGTAAATCAAACAATATTCTAAACACTAGTAATATATCATCCAGCATTTTAATAAGATTGACTGTACATAACTTTTGCAATAGTGTTATAACATTATAAAACTTTGCATCATCACATATACTACCTGTAATAATTAAAGGCGTTAAGGGGCATTGACAGATTTACATAGTGCCCTAATAGGATTTTGAAGGTTTACTAGGTACTCTGGGAACTGCAATTATAAAATTGCAATGAACACTATTTAAAAAACTTCTTCTAAAATCACGTATGTAGTATGAACGTATATGAGTAAAAAAAAAGTCTGTATTAATATCGCTTTGTGAATATATATTTATCATCTCGTAGGCATTAAATTCAGCAGTTTTAAAAATTTTATTCTTGTAAAAATTTAACCATATCTAAAGATAACTCTCTACACCAACACATTTGCAATGAATAACACCTATTGACACTTCCACCAATAAATTAAAGAAAACAATCAACTTTCCACAATAAACACTACATTTTCAACAAGATGAAGTTGGGAGTCTTGTTAAAGATACTTCCAAGATTGTATTATTACTAACAAGTTAATAGCTCATTTACCGGGTACCTTTTTGAGTTATCAGTCGAACAACCCTCTATGGATGTTCTATAACGACATAAAAGCTTCTTCCGATCATAAATGATCCTGTGTAAACGACATGTTGAATTCGCAGATACTGAGTATTGTGTAATAATAAATGTTAAAAGCACTTAAAACACGTTTATAAAACATTTAATTACACGTAAAAATATGTTCTTGTAACCATGGGAATTTGAGTTTTTAAATATAAAACAGCGAACTTCATGTACTGATAAATGATGCACTTAAAACGTTCAACTTCAGTTAAAAGCTTCCTGACAATAACTACTTTTATAACTTAACTTATTTTACAACTAAATAGGGTTCGCGATACTAGAATTCGCATAGACTTCGTATTTCTGATCGATGTTACAATAAATTGACACATTTACTTTTATTCAGTATTTTTCAAGATATATTAATCTAAACGCTGATTATCTGCAAGCTGTATACAATTTATTGTATATACTGTAATGAAGGACAGTAAATAAATTAATATTTATTCCAGTTGCCAGGAAACATATTTGTTTAATGATTCAATTCATATTTTGAATTTAATTATCAGATTGTTAAAACTAAAAGCCAGTTGGCGGTTAGGTTATAATGATTCTAGTTTTTCTAACCATTTAAAAATCATGCATTGACAGATTTTTATTCTAATGTTAATTTTGAAATTTTACATGTTAACGTAAAAAGTAGGAAATTAAATGTTTTGGAAATTTTAGAAATTAAGAGACTTTTGTGTAATTATGATAATCTAGTTTTAAATGACCAAACGGAATTTTTGTCATTTTCTCCTTTACTTCAATCTCTATTCAAGGTTGGTTAATACATGTGTGAATGACCTGTGGGGTTTCCCCCGGGTCTTTGTGCTTTGTTTGTTAACGGGAATTTCCTGCCTTTCTCAACCTTTTATAATAGTTATGGTGTGCTTTGTATTTAGTCTTGTAAGAGCCTCGTCAATGCCGTAACTGGCGAAACCATGGTCGGCTAGACCTAATAAATTATAGAATTTTACAAAAGAAAAATTGTGTTTTATTGTATTTAGGAATTGAAAGATAAAATTACCATAACTATTCTGCTTACAGCAAAACTTACCAATGAACCACTGTTCACAAACAAATTCATATCCACTCTCGGTATTATAAAATTATCAGAGAATTTAATGTTTCGGAAATGTTAATTTATTCATAAATTTATGCAACGTTACTTAAATAATACAAAAAGAAAAATTGTGTTTTATTTGTTAAAATGGAATTCTATCAAGTACCGTCGGTCATCAATGTAAACTATAAAAAAACAGAACTTAAATTGTATCTTCTGGTGAAACAGTTGGGTTTAGTCATAATTAATCACAAATAATGCTTTTGTTTATACGTTTGATGGATCTATTTTCTAAAGTTAGAGAGTTATTAATAATAAGTCATAAAGAGTATATTGTTTTATGTAAATGGAGGATTTTATCTTCATTGAAAAATAAACATTTGTAAAATCACTGAATGGAGAAATATTGTTAACTCTTCTGTCAATAAACCAAATAAGTACAGTTACGTTTTATTTTATAATTTGTTTCCTATTTAAAAGGAAACCAAACTAAAACGAACTGTTGATATATTTGTTATTACCGGAACAGAAAAAAGTCACTATTATTACTAAAGGTCTTACCCAGCTATTAAGAACTACGGTGGTAAACTTCATCTGTTATAGCAACTATACATGAAATCTTTGAAATCAATTTACGAACAAAACGTGTGATCTTATGTATATGTACTTTATCTAAAACGGTTTCAAGATTACATAGATTCACCAATATTTTATATTTCTAAGTAGATATTGATATTTGGTTTCTGGTTTTTTAATACGGATTCTATTGTAAAAATGTATCTGCTAATGTTTCCTTCTTTCCGTATAAGTCATTTTTATTTTCTGAAATATTACGTAACTGGTGTTAAATATATTCGACACTGTTCTTAATACTTGTTTACGTCGTGAATGTTATCTGTACCATATTTTATATAACAGCAAATAAACTTTTGGTACAACATTGTCTTTTCCATGTCTTCTTGCGTTTTACAGGTACATTATGCAACGGAGAATCAAATATAAAAATCCTCCAATCTCTTTTAAAAGTGCCATCTATTTAAGACTACATTCCAGTACAGTTTACTTTTAGTCATTTTTATCCAATTTCTTTGCTCTCCTTATTTATGTATTTATTGGTATATTTCATGTAAAAAAACAACTTTTTTTAGTTATTGCGTGTTAAATCTATATAATCCAGTCAAATGTTATTCCTCGTTTCCTCTTGATATTGTGTTGTCTAATTAATGATTTAATACAACAAGTAATATGCTACATGGCAATATCAAACTAACCTGTTCAGTAACTATATCTTCTATCTGCAAATCTGATATTTCGGATAATATTTTAACATAAATCATATTAAAAATATATAAAATGGTATGATGCACGGCTCTTTAATTGTTTAAAAAAATCAGTAAAAACTTGTTTGATATAATCATAAAAACTATCCAGGTGTTTGACACTCAATATCCACAATGGGTTTATAAGGTAACATATAATCTGATTTTAAGAACTTATTTAGTTTCTTCGGATTAATTCGTCAATTAGATCTGTTTTTCTACAGAAAGAAAGTTTCACTTTTGGTTAATATTTTGCTCTGTACAGAAAAGTTAATTATTTTCCTAAAAATATAAACTTTTAAGTAACTTATTATAAAATCCTCTTTCCTATAATTCTGAAACTAATGCTAAGCTCAAACCTGTTTAACGAATAAAGGAATAGGAACCTTAATGCAAATATGGATTGTAAGATAGGGGAAAGTTACCAACAAAAGTCAGAGAATTTAAATAATGAGGATTTTAAATTGATCATTTGATAAACCTATTTAGTAAACATTATATAATAAAACATTTCCTGCAAATGTCAACAAAATAAAAGCAAAACTGTATTATTTTATTCTAATAAATGTACTGCCAATAGAGTATAATGTTAAAAAGAACAAAAATCAAGATTAAGTAAACATATTGGGTTTCAATCATATGGATTTGAAACAATGAACAGATAAGAGGAGGAATGGAACATAAACCGATAACATAACAGGTAGTCTTCACTACGAATGCAGTTAGTAAAATGTTATTCCTATTTTTATAGAATTTAAATATTTAGTAATTAAATGGTTTTATATTATTAATATGTCTCTCCGTCTATGTTGGTTTTTATAATAAAAAAAGTCTCTATTATCATTCATTGATAGGCATATCTAAAGCATAAAAAAAGAAATACATAATGTTAAAAATATTAAGTTAAAAAAAAAAAAATAAGATAATATATTAATACATTTTAATTCTAAGCAACGTGATAAATATAATTTTGGTTTATCTAGTAACTAGTAACAAGTAATCACACAGCTTGATATAATATACATAGTGCATAGGCCCATATTTTCTCTGATACATTGAACAGAAGCGAGAGGCTATTAATTTAGTCAACTATAAGCTTTTTTTTTCTGGAGATGATCTAATAGTATAATGTAAGTGAATGAAACTGATTTATTGATTTTATACCTCCTAATATGAAGAAAATTCTTGAATATGACAAGATGACAGAATACCAAAAAAACTTTCAATCATCAAGACCTAATGGAATGTTCGGATATACATTTGTTATTTTTTTATAAGTAATGGAAACTGTATAAAGTGTGATGCAAACAATTGTTCTTTAACTTTGTTTTCTAGTAGTTAATGAAAGGAACAGAATTGAGTTGAGGGTACAGTTATGAAATAAAATAACTCACATCCGGAGCTATGAAAACTGAATTGTAAAAACTGGTAACTTAATTATATGTCTAAAAATTTATAACATTTCAAATAAGAATACATTCCTAGAGGCTCAAATAACCAAACCAAAATAATTATAAGTAATTTTTATGTTTTCCTATAGAGCCATAAAGTTTTGAACACTCCAAAGTTCCACTTATAACTTTATTACGGTTACAATTATTCCTAACATTATGTTAAAAGTATAAGACATTCCTGTTATTGTTTCATATTTCCTGAATTTAAAATGTTACTAAAATCTGCAATCAGAAGCAATCATATGCTTAGTTGACATCCACGCTCCATTGTTACACAAGAGGTACGTTTACACCTAGCTAACACTTCGCTACCCAGCTGATTAATTCATGTTATAAATGACTGATTTATTTTGTACATATTAAAATATTTAGGTCAGTTATTTTGAAAACGTCTACTTTCGTTTGTCATTGTATTTAGAATTAAAAGAAAGGAATAATGATAACGAAAGGAAATAACATCTCAAATAAATAAAAAAATTTAACCTAAAAATCAAATTAAAACAGGTTTGAAAAATTCTTGAAGACGAATTATAATTATATATCATCACCTAAATATTTCTTGAGATTTCGTGAATATTATTATTGACGATATAAGTAGAATATCTAATTTCAATATTAAAAAGCTATGAGATATGATCGAATGGTATAGCTTATTTTCTCCTCAAAATAAATCACCTAAAGATATATTCGAATATTTTATCTGCTCTAAATATAAAATATACTTTTTAGATTGCAAACGTATTCCTTTAACTTTAGCTTTAGGAAACAGCAATTAGGTACAATCCGTCATTTTTTTCATCTTGATAACTGCTTTAGAATAAGTAGTTTTTGTTTAAAACTGTAAATTAACTGCATTCGCCGTCAAAGAAGACTTAATATCTGCATTGACATTAAATTTGTCGTTCATATGTTTGAAAATTAAGTTAAAAATAAAATATTATTGTGTCGTATTTTACAATAATTGTTCTGTAAATAGTAGACTTCCCAATGTAAATCATCTACTTTGACATACTTTAGTCTTTTCATTGATACTTTGATTAGTACATTGTAGATGTTTTAAAATTTAGTGAAAATAGAAATTTTAAACGGCGTAAATTTTCGATGAATTATTGATATATTTGGTAGTTTTTTATTCCTGTGAAGTCTAAGTTTATTTAACTCATACAAATGGGGTAAAAAAATTTAGTTTTACGTTGTTAATTTTTCTCGTTTAGTACTTCATTAGGTACCGCTTATATACATGATTTAAAATACTGTTTTTTTACGCCTGATTATTAACCCTTGTTTAAACAATTATATGTAATAGTTAAGTGTGTTCACTGTTATAGATATCAAATGTACTAGGGTTCATGTCTTAGTTGAATGCGGTAACTGTTATTAGTGGCCGATAAATGAACAGAAATAGCTGTTTTAGTCCTGTAAAAAATAGCAGTTTGTAATTCCACAACGACGATAGTCGTTTATAATAGAATATAAAAAGGAAGATACATCAAGTTGAAATAAAATGTTTCTCAGCGGTTTTTAAGCACACGGACTTGAAACAATGAATGGAAGCTAAGAGGAGGTATGCAACATTAATCAATAGCAGACGGTTGTTTATTACTTAACCAAAGGGGGTGTACAAATTGTCTTTACTAAGATTATAGATAGTAAATTGTTTTCCTCGTTCTCCTCGAAAGAAAAGTTATATATAAATAAAACACTTTATAATTTAGTTTTGGTAAAAACAACTGGTGTAGTTAAATATTACATTTATTTAAATAAATAAATGGTGTGGTAAATCTTACATTTATTTACATATATGTAAATAAATAAATATATATATATATATATATATATATATGTGTGTGTGTGTGTGTGTGTTTGTGTGTGTGTGTGTGTGTGTGTGTGTGTGTGTGTGTGTGTGTGTTTGTCAGTGTGTTTGTGTGTGAGTAAACGTATATAGTTCTAAATTTTGTTTCATTTTCTTGAGAAAATATTTATTGTATTAACTTGAATAACCACGGCCGATAAATAAATATTAACAATATAGATTTTATTTTCAACCAGACCGTTATATATACAACAGAGAGAGTGCTAGGTATCAAACAGTGTTTGTGCATATAATGTTTGTTATAATTGTGATAGCTAAGTAAATTGTTAAATAGTTGTTTTATTAAAGGCGTTTTATGATATAGAATTAATAAGAATTGGTTCTGATGTGTCTGTGCAGCGAATCTGTTCCACTAAATATGGAAATAATACATATTATTTCGCAGTAACTGACCCGTTATTTAAAACTCTTTTAAACGAAACACTCGGTATAATTTCAGCCCTTCTAAAACACCACAATAGATAGTGAATGTAGTTCAAGAACTATACGTTGGCTATCAAAAATTGTCAACAATAAGTGATGCTTAGCTATAAGCGTCACAGTGTACTATGTGAAATATCTTGAGAAAACCACAAACTACTTTTTACAGTATAATAAACACACAGAACACAATTCTCATTAAAAAATACGCCTAAGTATCAGACGCGTTTCTACGACAAGGTCGTCCTCCCCAGCGACACACCAACTACACCAACCAAACCACAACTGAAACCATCGCTGGTTGGTGTAGCTGGTGTATCGCTGGGGAGGACCACCTTGTCGTTGAAACGCGTCTGATACTTAGGCGTATTTTTTTATGAGAATTGTGTTCTGTGTGTTTGTTATACTGTATAGTTTTTCTCATAAGTCAAGCTCAACATTTTAATAACTTCTTTTTATGCCAGGCAAGTTACAACAGGTGCTAGAATAATTAAAACTGATCCACACATTTAAATTCCGAGACTTTTTCAATGAATTGCATTACCAATTTAGAAGAGCAAGGATTCTGGGAACGACTCATGTTTAGTGAAGAGGTTACACTCCACCCATAAACTTTCTTAATTGTATGTACTAAGAACCCACATTTCCTATCCGAACACCATGAGGGGTTCTCCCAAAGTGAACGTGTTTTGTGCAAGGAGTTGGACGGACATTGTACAGTCCATTATATATTTCCCCAGAGTATTCAATTACTGACTATCATTAATTGGAAATACTAATGAAATGACTTAGGCCTCCGGTGGAGGAATACATGCCAATAGGTTTTATTTCTTGGTATCTCATAAGATTATGTTAGAATAAATAAATACCTTCGAAAAACTATTAAACATCTAGAACTTTTGAAGGTGAATAGTATTAATTTTCTAGTTATTGTCACACCGAAACAATTTATAATGGAAATGTTCAATATGATATAGGTTTATGGAGTTATAGAAGTGAGAGATATATTGTCAAAAAATATACACTATATTTTATTTTCACAAATTTACTTTATAGCAACAAAGAATAATTTAGAAACGAGCCTTCATGTTTGTACAATTACTTGTTGGCATCAGAATGTTCGTTTTATTTAAATTTATACAAATGCATCTGTCAAGTCAGAGTCTTTCCATTAGTCTCTCTTCCATTCAACATCCATCATTCCACTTTATAATATTTTTCAATTTCATGCAATGGATAACGAAAAATTCTGTCTATTACAAATATTGATGGAAACTATCTTACAGCTCTTGTCATATTATATGTGTAATTAGTATAACATGTTAAGTAATATTAAAAGATATGTTTGTTCCGGTTTAAATTAATATGCTTTGTAGTTTTTGTTTTCCGATCACAAATTAAATGTTAATTTTAAATTTTTAACTTAGTAAAGTTGAACTAAGTAAAAGCAATATTATATTTATTGTTAATTGTTACACATTATATAGATTTTAAACCGAAGTTAATTCACATACTTATAGAATAGAAAAAAAAAACAGCGTTAATGCAAATAATACATTCTCCTAAATATTTGTGACTACAATCGAAAAAAAATTATTAATTTTTTTTAAAAGGCAACAAATGTAGTGAGTATTTTTGTGGTTTGGTCAGTTGAAACCTTCTTCTATTAATTATTTAAAAAACAATATTAAGCACATTTGTTGATTAAAACCGCTGCATTGTCTCGTACTCCATTATATTCCATGCTATTTTTGTTATTGTCTAATAAAATATAATAAATCTGCCATAAGTAAGCAATTTTTACAATTTTATCTACTTAAAATGATGAACATATAAATATGTATTAAAAAAATAATTTTTTTTAATGGTTGTACATAGCTTGATCACTAAAATGAATTTTTTTTCTACAAAATACTTTATTTTTACCAAAATGATGTTTCAATAACGTCATCGTCTTACGTTATTGTGATACGTAATACTAGTGTTTCAAATTACCGGTACTGATATTGTTATTTAAAACGCCTAACTACGACGGTCAAAATAGAACTTTTTAAAATTATCTGAAAATAAAACATCCACTCTCTTGGCTGCAATACTATTAAAAAAAGTCTTTATTAACATTTACCACCATACATAACATAGTCATGTTTGGTTATTCAATCGAACTTTAAAGTTATTCACGACATACAAATTTACATGTATATTAGGCAAATATAAGATATAGTAGTTTACATGCACCGGGCGTTCCTTGGTGTGTGATAAATTGTATAAACAATATTTAATATTTGTCATTCTCTAATGGTAGTTTCTCTGATATTTATATAAACATAGAAGTTACCGATTTCAATAAACTTCCAGTGAAGTATGAGATATAATGACCAATATTAATTAAAACAAATGGTCTGTAAAGGTAAATTACAGTTCTGAGTAATGAGGGATAAAATGTTACTAAGCCACGCTTCGTCATTGGAAGCTCTATGTCATGCATAAAGAGAGGTTTTGCATAATTTAACGGGGAAGTTTATGTTTCTCATATGTCTGTGAAATCACACCTTATTTAATAAGATTCATGTATTCCACAGCAGAGGCACCTATATTACAAGTTTGGAGTACGTGTATGAAATTAGATTCCATCGTTCTTATACCCATAACCAAAGAGACTGTGAGTGACTACCTGCGTCTACCTGTCACACACTTAGCCAAGTCTAATATTCCATCCTAGATTTCAAATGTGATTAAATTTTATTGCTTCATTATAACATGTATTAATGCATGAACAACTTTGTGAAATTTATCTTTTGTTCTTAGTTTCTCCGTATTTGTTACATGAAAACAAATATTGTAGTTTATAAGTACAATGATATGTATTTTAAATTATAATACGGATTTTTAATTATGTTAATCTTATTATAATTACTGTGTTTCTATAAATTGCACTTTGTGGTTGTAGTGTTAGGAGTCAAACATCTATCTATCAATTACAAAATTATTTTGTAATGATAATCATGAATTTCTTAAACATAGAGAAAAACTTACTTGAAAATTCGAAATTAGTTTATTTTGTTTTGCTATTATCATTTTACTAGCTAAAATTCATATAAGTATCACAATCACAAAAATATTATTCTCCTTTTCTACTAATCCTAATTAAATTGTGTTTTATTTTTTATACTGAGAAGTCACATTAAATTCTAGCACTTATTAATAAAAACAACAAAATATACTAAAATCAACAAAATGTATTTTTTTATAAATATCAGGATGTAATCTCCTATAAAATATTTGTTTTATTGATAAATTTTAATTTCAATCATATCTTGTCCTTTCTATCCTTTATTGCGGTACTGAAAAGTTGAAAAATATGCCCATATAAATTTTGAACAAACTCTTCTATTATAACGTAAAAATTATATACGAAATAATGTACTGTATTAAACATTGCATTCAATGATTGTGTAGCTCATTCACGTATATATATATATAGCTTCTAGGCCAGCTGTGGCCGAGACAATGACAATATCGAATCAAGTCAAGACTTTTGTATATGTATACAACTAGGACGCCCTTTATTGGGCCGACCTAGTAGTAGCCGACGACAATAAAGTAGAAATAAACAAAATTAAGAGGTTAAGAAAACATGCTTAATGACTTTTTCACACAAACATAACCTACTAGATAAAACTCCATGATATATTAATACAATTTAACAATATACTACAACACAAAGGAGGCCACGTTTTGGAAACTATATTTAAAGGAATTACTTGGATTAAAATGTTTGATGGAACTTGATGACTATGATGCTTCACATCACCTTTTTGGATATACCGATGCAATTGTATTAGAAACTATATTTCCTCATAATGTGAATATGATATATGACGTAAGTCAAATTGTGAAATAATTCTAAATAAAATTTGTGAATTATATATTCTATACCATACTCAATTTTTTTTTAAATACCATTGTTCTGGTTTTAGTTTTTAAGGTTCAATCCATGTGTTTTAGCTACTATCGTTGTATAGTTTTTTAGTAATAATTTATGTTAGGCAATCATTAGATGCAGAATGTTTAGATGCATGATGATGAAACAAACTAGTTTATACCAGATACCAACAAATTGAAATGTAACTATACAAGAAGATATATCGTAAAACTGATTTTAATCAGCTACAAGAATGGTTTTTTGTTGTTTATGACAAAAATAAACACATTGTGGAGAAAGGGTTTTTTTACAATGAGATTTGTTTAGAGTATATATTATACTTGCCCTACTTACCACAAATACAAATACTTTTTTTCTTCTTTTTACAAAGGTACTTACTTCTTACTTCTTAGTTCAAGCGTCCAAGGCTGTTCACCTCGATGGCTCGATGTCTCCGGTATACGTTTGCAGCTAAGGCCCAATGCTGAGTTTCTGTGAGGATCTTTCTGAGCATGGGCTCTTCACCGACATTTTCTTTTAGGGTTTGTCTTTCTTCTATATGGTAGGTGCAGTGGATGAGTATGTGCTCCAAAGTCTCATCCTCTCTCTGGCATGTTCCACATGATGCACTGTCAATTAAACCAAATCTGTGGAGGTAATTGTTCGTAATAATATGCCCCGTCCGAGCCCTAGCCGCAAATGTTGCGATTGCTCTCGGAACCGACTTGTAGATTTTGGGGTCATTTGGTTGTCTCTGAATTTCGAAGTAGACACGGCCGGACGTGCAATTCTGCCATCTCTGTCGCCATTCCGCATTGAGAGACCGATTAGCAGTCTACTTACAGTGCTGCAGAGAGTAACGTCGTTCTTCACTTGGGCGCATGCTGCATGCCTGGTCAGCTAGAGCGTCTGCCGCCTCGTTACCCGGAACTCCACAATGACTAGGTACCCACTGCAGCGTGATGCTTTTGTTTTTGAGCTGGGTTAGGATGTCGTAGATTTCCGATGTTCTGAAGCTGTAGTGGTTGGACCTGGGGTTTCGAAGGGTCTGCAAAGCTGATCTGGAATCTGTGAGAATGCATATTTTGTTTTCCTCGATCGTCGTGCAGAACTGTAGGGCGGCGTTTAAAGCTAAAAGTTCGGCATTCATGCTAGAAGACGCATCGCAAGGAAACAGGTAAGACTCTCCCAATTGTGGACAGCAGAATGCTCCTCCACCTCGATCATTTATTTTATCGACAGAACCGTCTGTGTAAATTTTCAAATGATCACTGTATTTCTCATTGATAAGTTCCAATGCTGCGCATTTAAGTAGTATCGGTAAGTCGCGCTTGGTAAGTGAGCCTGGGATATCCAATTCAGCTTTTATTTCCGGCAGTGACCAAGTTGGTTGCATAATAACTATAGGTATAGGTTCGGGCTTAAGTTCAGCCATCTCCGGTCTTAGTTTATTTCTGCAGTTGAAAAGGGATTGACGAACATTGTTGCCTCTATCGAAGTCAAAGCCGATTATATCTGGGTACGCCATCATTTGAAAATGCTTGTTGCTCATCATCATATGAATGTACAAATCAAGAGGTTCAACAGCCAGCTCAATTTCCATTGCTTGGCAACTTGTGGTCTTTGGGCAACCCAGACAAATTCTAAGAGCGCAATTTTGTATAAGCTGAAGTTTCTTAATGTGAGTATCAGCTGCACCGCCCCATACCTCGCACGCGTACGTCATCTTTGATCTCACGAAGGATATGTAGAATTGCCTTAGTATGTAAGTATCAGCGCCCCACTCTCTACTGGAAATCACTTTGAGTGCATTTATCCTGTTCATGCATTTTTCTACGACATTACTAATGTGCGCGTTCCAGAGAAGTTTTGTATCCAACTTGATTCCCAATAAACTAGGGTTCTCATTGTAAGGAATCTCACGATTGTTTACAACAATATTAGGCTTGTAGTTCTTGTGGGTGTACCTTCTGGAGAAAAAGCAGGATTCCGTCTTGGATGTGGATATCGTTAGACCCCAGTTTGCACACCATTCAAGGATGTTTTCCAGTGCTGCTTGTATCCTATCTGTCGCTACAGCTGGCTCTCGAGTTGTTGTCCATATCGTTACATCGTCAACGAAAATAGCCATATTGACAAAGGGTGGAAGCACGGTGTTCAGGTTACTTAAGGCGATGTTGAAGAGCGTGGGACTGATGACTGATCCTTGGGGAATCCCATTTAAAACAGTACCCTCATAAGAGTAGGATGTATTAATTTTGGTCCTAATAGTTCTGAATTGAAGAAAGTCCACAATGTACTTCAACATATTTCCTCGCAGACCCAGTGTGATGCACTGTTCAATAATGGACATTCTTGGAACTCTGTCGAAGGCCGCCTCAAAGTCCACCAACACTGCAGCAGTGCATTCTTGCTTCGAGAAACCTGTGTAAATGCTTTCTGTGAAGGAAAGCAGAGCGTCGATAGTGCTTCTTCTGGGCCTAAAGCCGAACTGTTGGTGTGCCAGAAGCTGATGTGTTTCCAATCGCCACGTTAACCGGTTGTTGACCAGTCTCACCAAAAGTTTTCCGGTACAAGAGGTTAGTGCTATAGGTCTGTAAGAGGCGGTGATTTCGGAAGGTTTACCGGGCATCAAGAGTGGGATAATTACTGCCAGCTTCCATTTGTCTGGTATACCCCCCTCAGTCCAAATTGTGTTCAAACTTGACAAAAGTTGATGTTCCAATTCTTCTGAGCAGTTTTGCAGCATTAAATTGTGTATATTATCATCGCTTGGAGTTGACGTTCTAAGTTGGTCTATAGCACTCTTGAGCTCGACCATAGTAAAACGATCATTGCACATGTCATCCTGTGCAGTCAGCAATTGCAGATTAGCAAGAAAGGTACTATTTTACAAAGGTACTATGAATACAATCTATAAACTTCAAGAAATATAGACTTTTTACAAAGAATATTTTAATGTGAAAGATTTAACCAAGTGAAGAATATGCACTCTAGCAATCGTAAATATAGTCCTATATCATTCAAATTTGGGATGTAACATTGACACGTCCATCATTGGATGTGGTGTAGTTACGTCTATATTTGTTTAGTAATACAGTGAGAATGAAAATGAGATTTAAATGACATATATATATATATATATATATATATATATATATATATATATATATATATAGGCCTATATATATATTATTATTATTATTATTATTATTATTATTATATATAACACATTTACTATAAAAATTTCTAATATTCCAATAATCAAATTCATATTTCTAAATACGTAAGTGTCTTTCCTTGCTATTAAATCATTAAAATGATCGACCGCTACCATCAGAAGCATTGATAGAAGGAAGGAAAACATTCAAAAAATTATAAAACAAAATTGAATTTAACTAAAATATTTTCCATGCATTTGGTAAACTATTTCTAATAAATCATAAAGTTTATTCAAATTTAGGTATTGACGTTGAGAAGAAAAGTGCTACTGTTCGACAGGTTCCAAAATAGTTAGGTTTTCATAAAAAAACAGCATTTTGAAACATTATTTCATGTTATTCAAAGGTTTCTTACTGCCAAAACAAATATAATAATAATAATATATTTTTTTAAAAATAATATACTGAGTAAATATTTTAACCAGTAAGAAATGAGATATTTTGTAAAATTTAACTATTGGTATGGAAGATAATATATAGAAAATTAATATAATTAAAAAGACTTTAGTTATCGAAAGTGATGAACTATAATAGGGACATCATGTTATATTTACAAAATAATAAATTATTTATTCTTGATAAAATTTATATTCTGTAATAACTTGGCATTTATCCCCTACGGTTATAGTGGTTACAGTTACCGCTTTGTGTGCTTAAGTTTCTGGGTAACATCCCTATGAAGTTGTAAAGGAGTTTTGGTGTTAAACCAGCATATCGTAGAGAAAGCTACAGTTGGTAATAAATTCTGATCACGAAAGCTTGAACTTACACCAAAGCGATGTGGTGACCACACATTAACAGATGAAAAGCATTCCTTTTCGGGTTGTTGTATTAAAGATTTGCTTAGTAATTATTATATTAGATTCGATAATAATGTATAAATGTTACAACACTTAAAATATAATTTATATTACGGTTAGGTTATTGTTATTTTTATTTGAAGATCAATATCTACAAACCTTTACCAACGATTATATAAGATTTTTACAATTTGTGTAACAAAAGCTTTCCCTAAAAATTTAGATTATATTCATTTACATTATTTTACATAGATTTAAAAATGTAAATTTATAAATAAACTATAATTTATTTTTAATATAAAAATGATGATTATTAAAAAAAGGCAAGGTTAACATTTTTAGTAATATTTATATTTATACCAAGCGTTTTAAATTATTTTCTGGCATTAAAATCCTAAATATAACAGTTGGAAATTTTAGAGCACCACGAGATCAAAGACGAAGAAATCAATGAAAATCGATTGCTTACTCGTCCATCTGTTTTGCAAGAACAGTTATTAAGAGAAAATTCATACCTATATATACCACCTCATAAATCACAAAACGTTAGCAAAGTCTTAGTTATCCTAAGACACAATACAAGAAATGTTTTCATTTCACTGGTTTAAACTGCTATCGCAATATTCAGTGACAGTGTTGGATTGTTTGTATTTTTGGTTATAATAAAGAATGACGTTGGTGACCTACTAAGAATTAATCAAGATATTGTGATCATGATATTGGTCATATGATTTAAATGATTTATTGCTTTAGATAAATGAAAAAAAAAACATTGAAATTATTCATGTACCGTTTATAAAAGAAATATTGAGAGAGAGAGAGAGAGAGAGAGAGAGAGAGAGAGAGAGAGAGAGAGAGAGAGAGAGAGAGAGAGAGAGAGAGAGAGAGAGAGAGAGAGAGAGAGAGAGAGAGAGAGGTGGTATCCCTGCAAAAAATGGACTCTCGTCGTTGTTTGTCTATATAGAACT
The DNA here is from genome assembly GCA_963513935.1 of Aphrophora alni. Lineage (NCBI taxonomy): Eukaryota > Metazoa > Arthropoda > Insecta > Hemiptera > Aphrophoridae > Aphrophora > Aphrophora alni. Next base: position 31,064,284 of record OY740773.1, read on the forward strand.
TTTCACATAAGTCACATTGTTTGTAAATACCAGTTTTTCTGTCTGATTTTTGACCAAGTAATTTCTTGATATTATTACTTGTTCTTAAAAGAGTTGTTATATTTAATTACTTTTTAAATTGCTTTAAAATTATTTCCGGTAAGACGTTTCCTCACTCGCTAGCCATGAAAGAAATTTTTAATTACGCTTCAAAGATTTCATGTTTTTTTTTTATCTGTCATGGAATTTGTACAACCATTATCTGTATAAATATATTTTATTATATTTATGTAATTCAAATAAACACCTTTGCGCATGGTATTTAGATTAATCTATATAGCTTAATATTGTAAACGGCTGATTTTATGACGAGGGATGGTATGTATCTGTATGTATTGTGGTGTCTGTAGTAGTAGGTTTTCTATTTATTTCGTATTGTAATTTATCCTATAGTTTTATACATGTTAATACAAAAATATTTTATATATCTTATGTACTTCTTTATGCTTTTCATATATTTTCTCTATTTATCTATTTGTCTAAAATTGACAGATTAAATTGATAATGTGTCATCCACATATTGTTTAATATATGATTTGGCTATTCCATTTATTCACACTTCATATTATATATATATATATATATATATATATATATATATATATATAATGATCAAGAAATGAAAGTAATTCTTGACTATTTATCACTGAGAAAAAATTAGTCAATTCTGCGATTTATTTTAAACTTTAATTGTTTCATTCTGTGAGACTTTAAAAAAAAATGCTATTTTTTCTTGAATCAGTATAGTAGTTTTTTGATTTACAATATCAAAAGAAACGATATCATAGTTGAGTTGTACTGTGACGTCATTAATCATCGTTACAAAATCTATACTGTTTTTGTACTATGGCCGTTTTCTAAATTAGTAATAGTTCTTATAGAGGTATTTTTGTGGTTTTGTATACAGGTGCAGTTGGGAAATTTAAAATTGGCCTAATTGGTACGTCGGATTTGCAAATTTTAGGTTAGCCCATGATACGTGCAGCCTGTTCGTTTGTGGGTTGTAGTGAATAAGTGTGTTTGGTTTAACAGAATTACAGATTTGTTTTTATCGCGTTGAATACTATTTTTAGAAATATTGGTTTGGATCAGTTATGGCCATTTCTATTTATTGTTTCTTGACTTGGATTATTTATTCGTTGATATAGGTTATCACCATAGAGATTCGTTTGTCCAATTTTTTGGAATTGTGATGTTATATTTTAATTTGGATTGGATTTTCTTAAAAAAAAATTAATTTTATTAAGGACTATGTAGGATTCAGATTATGAGGAATATTATTGTGGTACATTTTATATACACGTTTATTAATATCGTCAATAATTTATATCCTTCAACATTATGTAAACTGAGATATTTTATTTTCTAATCTCTCATAACTGTGCAAGAATCAGAAATTGAATTTGTTGCTTTTACATAAATGTATTCAACAAAATTAACCTGTAATCGTAATTTCACAGACTAACTAACTCTTAAATAATACTTAAAACTGAAAATGTGAACCATTTAAACAGGTAGACATAAATGTTATCTGAGCTGTATATTTTATCTCTTCCATTTCTTTTACATGAAACTTAAATTAAAGTCATATCTCTTGAGTGAAAACACACACTAGTTTATAATTTTTTAAATATTTTATTTGTCTTATTGGATTAAATTCTTTTGAGTAGAATAATACCTTAATATGATAGTCACCGTACGCATTAAATTAAACAAATACATTATTTTATAAGTAAGTTTGATCACTAATAAATAATTTCATATAGTTTTGTCAAGCTGTCATATTTTTGGTAATCCTTAGTTACTGGTAGCATTTCGCTACTAAATTGGATGCTCTACATTAAAATATATTATAATAATATTGCAAGCTGTATGGGCTGTACTCAAATTTTTGAATACTTGTTGAAAGTAATCGTTTCATTTATAAAATATCATGCGTTTAGTTTGAATTAGACGTCGTATTATTGGAATTATAAATAAATCAATTTAGTTATCAGAGTAACAGAAATAACCAAAACTTTTCCTCCCAATTTATTTTTATATTACATGTCGTAATATATTCCAAGGTTTGTTTCCATCAAAAGTAATAAAAGTTCACGATAAATGTAATAAACTTCAAAGTGTAAGCATGTTAGGTAAAGTGCACACGCAAAGACTCACTCGATTTGTTGTCTATAATTTATAACGTCTAACTTGATTAAAACTGGGAATGCAGACACGCAAACATCGATACTAGAATGGTTGATAATCAATACCTTGAACTGAAATCTATCTGTTGTTTCTTTTGCTATTATCTCTTTTGTATGACTGATTATTTAACAAATGGTGTTATGAAATAACTAAGAAGTTAAATATTAAATTATAATATATTTAGTATGCTTTCCCTATTTATCCAATTTACTTTTTTATAGGTTTTCCTTTACCACCCTACTTTATGCCTTATAAAGATTTAAAATAGGAATCCTCTTTACTATAACTAAAAAGTTACGGAAAATAACAGTTATCAAATAGTTGTTATTTCGCTTTGTTCACTCCGGATTGAGAAGCTTAGTGATTGCAAAGTGTGCATGTCCCATGTCTTTCTCTCGTTGTGGATATTAGGATAACAAACTTTTAGCTGTCTTTAATATTTAGGTGGGAAACAATAAAAACTTTGAATAAGAGTAAGAACTTTAAATTTTGTACTTCCGTTGAATAATTGCTGACAAGTCATTTATTTTTTAAACAAAAATATTTACAACAAAATTTGATACTCTTGATACTTGAATTTCAATAACCTTAGTATGCATAACCAATTCTTTAAAACTGTCACGAATCCGTTTATTCAGTTTATTAGGTATACAATAATTTTATCACGGAAAATTAGAGAGCTGTATATACCTAACATGAAGCACAGCGTGTCATCTTATATTAATGTCAGGCACCTGGAAACTTATTAGTTGAGTCTCTCAATTCATATTTTGCATTCAACAAACTAAGTTCCAATGAAACGGGTACTTTAACTAATTCACAACAACCAGAATCTCAAAAGCTTTTTACGGATAAAAACTGGTATTTGTTTTAAACTAATTACAACTGCTTTAGTTTAAGATATTTAATTATTTTTTTTAATAAACCTATAAAGCTCGTACTACCAACCCATCAAGAGGTTTTATTTTTTAGCTAAATTTTAATAAATCACGAAACGTCCTACAACTTTAGGTAACCACACGTTATACCAAAAGAAAATTATTTGCAATTATAAATATTGAGGACTATTAAAAAACTCCTCTGTCTATCTGGATGTTAAGTGAAATTTCACGTTTAAGTTTTGTTCCTATTTAAAAAGAAACTAAAGCTACAATATTCTTGTAATTTTTATATTTTATTTTGTTTTATTACAGGGACAGAAAGAAGTTATCATCACTACTAGAAAGGTCATTCCAAATAATTAGAACCACGATGGTTAAACTGTTCACCTAAGCAACTAGACTTGAAGTGCTTCAAATAAATTCCAAGGACAATGTAGGATTTTTAATAAAGGTACGATATGAAACTTTTGCTTGATTTATATACCTTCGACTATCTTTTATATTGACTAAGTAGAATTTTATCTTTGGAGTTTGTGTTTTAATTTGTGGTCCTATTGAAAAGCGTATCTTCTCATGTTGCTTTCCATCCTTATTTAAATATGAGTCTTATTTCTTTTTTCTGAAATATTACATAATTGGCGTTTAGCACATTACACCACATTTCTTTATGTATGCGTCATTCATATTGTGATATATTACTGCATAAATATATACTACATTTTAAATTCTCTGTTCTACGTCTTCTTCCTTATCGCAGATATAAGATTACTGCTCTAACAATTTAATTGCCCCTCTCATTAAAACTGTCATCTATATAATGACTATCATTTTTTATTATATCATTATTTCATCATTTTTTACTTTTAATAATTTTTAAACTACTATGTTTTCTTCCTGTATAGGTTTTTAATAATATTATTTACATAAAATATTTTTCTGCAAATGATTATTTGCACAATATAAATATTTCATTCATTTGTGTTATACTGCAGTTCACTGTAGCAATGTATTGTCTATTCAATAATTTTGTACAAAAATAAATCTATATGGCAATAGCATACAAACCATCCAATAGAAAGCAATATTGCAGATACTTTGAATCTCCTAAAGTATATATATATATATATATATATATATATATATATATATATATATATATATATATATATATTTATATATATAAATCAATATATTACATACAGACCAGTGTTCTTTACAAATTTGTTTAACAGTCTATCTCTAAATATCGTAATAAAAAAACATTTTTGTTTAACTAGTAACGTACAACCACGCTGCATTATATACCATACCTGCATTATATACCATAGGTGTTCCTTTCATGCAATAGGAAGAAACTCTCTGACACATGGAATATAAATGAGTCTTAGTTAATATAAGTGTATAACATGATTTTGTTCAAATGAATATAGTTAGGTATTATAACACCATAATTGATTGTAAGTAGATTATATACTGTTTAAAATAAATAAAAATACTTATTACTCGATGACGGATTACACGTTTAAATGTTTAATGTCTTGAATGAACTCTGTGTGCATTACCTTTCAAGTTACCTGTATTAATAAGGGGGAAATATATAATGCTGGATGATGTGTGGGAAGCTATGTCATATTCCAATTAATAATATATTCCTTCTTGTCTCGTATAAACATTTAAAAATCATTTTAATATGTTTCTAGAGGACCATGACATTATCAACGCACAAAAGATCTATCGAAACATTGCCACAAAACAATATAGCCCCAATTTTATATTGAAAAGTAAAAGCTATTCTTGCTATAGTTGCATGTTTCTCGAAATCTAAAAGTTGTATAAAAACTGTAATCAGAGGCAATCATATGCATAGTTGATATCCTCACGCTATTGTTATTCAAGACATACCTTTAACGTATATTTTGTCACGCAGCTGATGAACTCATGTGATAAGGCACAGATTTACTTAAACAAATAAGTTTAGTTAGTTTATAAACTTTTACCTAAAATTTCTTTGCCATTGAATTAATAATTATAAAGAACCTTTTTTCTGGTAGCAGAAAACTATCCTTTATGAGATATTTACCGTGTTTGTTGTAAATAATTCAATGAAAAAATGAAATTTTGTACCTTTAAGAGTGAATATTGCATGTAATACCCTCACATAAACACCTTAAATTTCCACACATCATGAACGTTACATGAACTGTTAAGAATATTTAAAGGTAATTATTTCTTCGTCAAGATTCAATTGTTCTCTTATTAATTAAAACATTGATATTTTAAAAATTGGAGGTTTATTGAGATTCATTTCCTGTGAAAGATCTATGAAAGTATCCATTTTCTTTTCTCACATAAGCATATTGTAGAGAATCTTATGCAATGAGTCAAAATATAAATGTCAATTATTTTCAGATATAAACATCTTGAGGACGATTGAGCCAAAAAGTGATATTAAAATGCTTTCGTATGTCGTCTTTCTTCTATGCATTGCTCAAGAGCTTGATCTTGTGAAAGTTTTTTATCGGATTTAGTTGTGGGAATATTTTTTTTATTTTTTTTAAATCTGTTAATAATTATAAATTTAGTATTAGCCATTATGACACAAATTAAATAAGATTTAGGTTTATTGTGAAATGTAAGTGTCTGTAATCTATATGGAAAAAAACTATATCATCTCTCTAAACTATCTATTCTGATAGTTATTGTTAAAACACAAAAATCGGTTATGGGGCTATCATAAAACCAGTAACTTCCAAAAATTTATTTATATCGTTTAAATTTTAGTAAAATATAAAGATTAATAAGCTAAATATCTGAGAAAAATGAACATCAATATTACATGTTTTGTCTATGAAAGAAACCTATATGTAAATAAACGTGATCCAGTATAAATTATTCATAGAAATATTATACAGATTTAATAGATTTTTATTTAAAAGAAAATTAAATCTATTCTTATTAAATACCAAGCGGTTAGCATGTATAATCATCTTGCGATAAATATATTCAGTAAGAAATGTAAATACAATAACAAATTAAAAGGAAGTCTAAAAAAAAAAATTCCAATATTTAAATTAACCGTTAATGGAATATGTCTAAGATAAATATTAAAATAATAATTAGTTTAAATTTTACGACTTTAACAACTTAAAAACAATTTAAATATAATAAACACGAACTGTAGCTTCTGATTCAGTTTAATATTAATTCCAACATCATTACTAAATAATTAAGCTAAATTATTCTAAATTACACAATCTGAGTGAAGTTGGAAATTTCGAAAAATACATACAGATGTGTGAGATACCTCAATTGGTAGAACATTGACATATAATATTGTCAAAGGTAATGGATTTAATTACCATTCTTTATATAGTATATTTTTTACAGGAAAATTTGTTCTAAGCGTGGTATAATTGTAACTTATGGACTCCTTACAGCACTCAGTTGCTAAAAGAGGATAAGTACGCTATTTTAAGAATAGGGAAATTTATCATGTGGAAATATATCAAATTATAAATTAATCACCCAAAAGTTTTCTTTTAGTTAAGTTATTAAAACATTTACTAATATTATTAAAATATCATAATTTAACAAAATATTTTACATTTATTATAGGTTTCATAAAAAATCATTTAACATTATTATTTTTGAAAGTCATTTCAATATTTACAATATTCAAGTCTTAACAAAACACATATTTTTTACGAATACAAAACTTATACAAACTATTGTAAGATAAATATTTCTTGCTAGTAAAAATCACATAACAAACGTTACGTGTTTATTGGAACAAAGGAGTTTTGGGTAACATTAACCGAAGTTTCAAGATGCGGTTTTCATAACCGCAATCATGAAGAATTAATTAATTTTGGAAACTCTGTTGTTAAAGGAAAATGTGGTATTTAGAAGGGAAGTTGTAGAATATAATATACATGTAATCCCAAAATAGAACATGAAATTTCGTAATTGATATCCATTTTTATAATAAAGATATATTTTTGATATTGTGCTAAGTTCAAATATAATATCAAAACAAAACATTTCACAGGATTTTACACAAAATAATATTGTCATTTATTATTTATATTCATCAAAATTATAAGTTTAGATATGTAAGTAGCATAAATTTACAGTGATTATAAGACATAAAAATCTAATTCCGGAAAAAATATTTCGACAGACTAATTGATAAAGTTTGGTTTCTGTACGATGTGTTATCTAGATACAATTTTAGAATAAAGTGCAATGGCTGAAAACTTAAAATTAAACGTGTTCGCTGACCAAGCAGACTGAATATCTATCTTGACTTTTGTCGTTCATCTTGGATTTAAATAAATCTAATGTAAGAGACTATATATTTTTCAAACCCTCTAATTTTATTTTCTAAACATTTTATTTATTTTACAACCGTGAATTTTATTTTTGGCTACACGAATGTTCGTACTATTAATTTTATTGTTTCTAAGTTTGGCTCTGAGTCGGAATTGTATAAAATATAAGTAACAAATGAAAAGTGTATTTCAAAGTTGTAATAATATAAAGGTGTAAATAATGTATAATTAATGTTATTAAGAATGCTACTATTTGCATCTAAATAAGTACCATAATTGATCAAAATAACAAATTGTCTAACTGACAAACAACTGTCTCAGTTCATAGAAACAATACAAAACTAGGTGTTATTAAGACAACATTAGATACATACAATGTCAGTAATTTGATCATGCTTAGCATTGATATAGCTATTGAATAAAATATTAATTAGTTGTATTTTATTAGTTTTTCTGTAAATAGTAGAAATTCATTCCCGTTGGGAGTGTAAACTAAATTTATTTTATTTTATTTTTTATATATAATTTACGCTAATCGTTGATGCTTAGATGAGGTAGATGAAAGTCATTTATTGTGTCTGTGGAAATCAAGGTTAATAAAATAGCGTAAAGTTTAGGTCTATTAATTATCAATTTCAGAGTGTTTTATTCCTATGAATGTCTAAATTTGATTAACACGTACAAATCGAAACATAAAAATGTAGTAAGTTCAGATTTTTCCCAGGGGAAAAGGCGTTAGGGCGTTTAAAACAATAATAATCTCTAAATTTTTGGTGTTTTGTACGACCAAAATCCTTTAACTTTCTTTTAAAACAAGATATTTAATATATCAAATAGTCCACTGAATTCCTACAAGTTAAAAATATTAAAACAACCAAAAATACGATGTACATACATGTTTCGTAAATTGTATACCTACTTAGTTGTAGTATTTTGACATACAACCTTAATAAATATAAATCAAATTCTAACGAAATATGAGATATGGTTTTATTTTACATCATAAATTATTTAAACTCGTCATAACAAAGAGAAAATTTATAATTTAAAAAAAAAATAGATATACATACTGAACTTTAGGAGTAACACTGAATTATTAGTAAAACTTTCGTGAAATGGAATGGAGGTGAGTATAAAGTCTTGTAATGATTTGTGCACTAGAATGTTAAAGATAACTACTGGTGAAATAATATGTAACTCAGCGGGTTTCAAACACATGGATTTGAAACAATGAACAGAAGTTACGAAGGGAGATAAACATAAATCAATAGCAGATGGTTGTTTATTACGTCCCCAAGACGTTGGGAATATAGTATTTAGTGATATTACAGATACTGAAATATTTTCCTGGTTTTCACTAAAGAGAAGTAATGGAAACAAATATATAATTCATTATTTAAATGAAAAAGTTGGTATAGGTTAGGTTAGTTTAACGAGTATATATATATATATATATATATATATATATATATATATATATATATATACAATATGTGTATCTATATGTATGTATATATTTATTTGTAATACACCTCTGTTAGTGTAACTTTCGGTTTGTTTTCTTCGGAAAAGTTTTCTAGTGTAATAACATGAATAACGACGGCTACTATTAACTACTAAAATAACATTTTCAAAATAATAAACTTACCAGGATATTATTTTCGTTTTCCACCCAAATAATTAATTAGATTAATATGTCGTACATTAGTATATTTTATTTAATATACTTCAGTGGAGACACGCTGGCTATAATAATAAGTAATAAATCAACACTACACATATTTCCATTAAAAGACATTATTACAGCTTTACTATGAATTTGATATCATCTTCATTTGTATTATGAATTGTACTTCATGATGAAGTATTGTTATGTGATTTATGAAGAGATCAGTGAACTATTACTGCAACAGGAAATGTTGCAGTAATATCTATAATATGTCCAAAATATCCTAAAAACTATGTCCAAGGAGAAAATTACATAAGGCGATTGTATTTTGAGAGATGTAATATTATAATTTCAGTTTAATTTACAAGTGGTGATAGATGATTATTTTATGTTTCCGTGGTCAATGCATTGTTGGTAAACAGGTCAATTTTAGTTTTCTAAAAACAAAATAATACATTCATGCTGATATGTTGAAAAATAATATTTTTAGTTGTAAATTACGAAATCAGATATCTCTAAGCGTCCTGTCGATCTCAGAGAAAGTCTAAATAAAAGTAGTAGATTTTAAAAATTATGAATGTAATAATTTATTATAACCATCAAATTATTTTCCCTATTATTTCTTTAAAATAGGTGACAAACTAAAACCAGATATACAATTTTGTATTTTCAAAAGACAAATATTTTACAAATCTACTCATTGTATCATAATTTAACATTATATTTTATATTTATTGGAAACTTATTTCTATCTTAAATTGAATATAAAGATGTGATTACGTTTCTCCGAACGTTTGACGTAAAAAGAACCAATAACGAATCGTTTAAAAATATAGAGTCAATTTAGAAATAACTCTTAAATTAGATTTACATTTGGGAATTTCGATTTATCAACAACCTCCACCGTTCCGCAAACTGATTCGTGTTGAGAATGATTCTGAGATATTCCAAGTAATTTCAGGCCTAAACGTTAGCACTCGTTATATCCAAAGATTAAGTAATATATATGATTGATTTCTATGTTATCAACTCTCCAGTAAGATATTATCAATTTTATTAAAGAAGAAAATTTGTAGGAAAATATTTTCTATTTACTCAGGATGTAATATATATTATTTTTTTATATTATATATATAGGTGAGTATAAAGTCAATATATAATTATATATAGATATATTAATCTCTATATTATAAATATATATTAATATATCTATAATAATATATAGAATTAATTTATTTATTTTTCTTCTTGAAATGGGATATGATATATTTTTAAACACATAAGGTTTTAATTATTATTAATGTCTTAATCAACACAAATATTAAGAAAACAGTTATCACAAACAACTATTTCAGCTTCTCGATATTTTTTCCACAAATTAAAAAAAAAAGAAAAAAAAAAGTTATTTAAAGTAAAAATATTTGTGCTTTCGAAATTTTAAAATTTAATTTTGTATGTGAATATTGATAGATTGAATGCACCATCCCCTCCCCATCTGCCACAAAATGTGCAATGTTCATTAGACAATACTAAATACCTTCTCCTAAAAATAAGGAAAATAGTATTTGTGTTAGCTTACAGAAATTGAAATTATGTTATGAAACAAAATTTTTTGAAAATAAGTTCTACCTATTTAGAGATATTTTACTTGAATAGAACTTTTCTTAAAGGAAGCGCTGTTACGAAAATTGATTAGTTAACAAGAAATCCTTTGAAGGAAAACCATCTACGAGATAGCCATTATATACAATGTTTAAATTTCGTCCATCTTTTAAATGAGGCAATTGAAATGCCACTTAGATTCTCAAAAGTATGAAATTTTTAGTTATTATTTTATTTTAGGTCATTTAAAATATAGGTTACAAACAAATAACTACTTAGTTTAATACAGCGCACTCTGTTTAATGGAACATTAAATATACCCTACCTATAAAAGCTGTTTGTTTCTAGAATATAAAACTAAGATGATGGGAGAAGTATTTCCCGAAAGTGGTAATTAATTATTTATAAACTGATATAAATATGGCATAAATTTCTATTTTCTTCAGGTAAACTAATTTTATATTCAAAATAATAGTATTTATAAACATAAATTTTATTAGATTTACGCAAATTAGTCAAGTTTGTAGTATATTATTATGCATACCGTTAAATCAACTAAATAAAATCAACACACTGTAGAAAATATTATTTCCTTATGATTATTGGATATGAAATATGATCCGTAACATCTTTGCAAAAAATCACATTATATATTTTTTTACAAATTAATACTCCGTAAACTTGTCTATAAAACCACCATCTCCAAACTTCAGTATAGATTAATATCAGTTTCTTTGTTTCATCGAGTACATCTTTGCTTAACTTGTGTTATAATAAATTTACTACTAGGGATTAGTTACATTATAACCGTTGGGATCGGTCTTGAAAACCATTATTCATAATCTAAAAGTCTGTTAAAATTTCAACATCAAACCCTTTCACATTAATACGTTTCATAGAGTTGGTTATTATTTTACATAATAACACATGTTTTCAGTAACTCTTATGTAATAGAGATTTCAATGAAATTAAATACTCAAGATTTAAAAAAAAATTTATTATAAATTATTCAGAAACTTTATCGTATCTCACTTATCTTTCATCGAACAAAATACATGTAATTAATTTACATCGAAATGAGTTAGATTTAACTACAAATTAGGAAAAGGACAACAACTTTTTTTAGAAGTTTGATTGACGTTTATAAACAAATATAATATTTTCAAATATACCTTCCTTGCAATTTTATAAGAACAAGTACCTAATACAAAATTTATTTAATTTTATTTTCGTAATTGGTCTTAGAGTACAAAAAGTTTATATATAAAACATTATATTTCTTGTTTATGTTCTGAATTATGTAAGAAAAAGTAAATTTTTATTCAATTATGTAAAATAAAGGAAACAAAGAAATTAGTTTTCGTTGTTTGTAAAAGTCCTTTTGTAATTCGTTTTATTTTAATTTTGTTTTTGTCTTTTCTTTTCTGTTCTCTAGTTTTTAACATCAATTTAAAATGATCTATTTTAATGCTATAGACTATTATCGTAGTAAGAATATTATTTAAGCATTAAAACAACGTATTGAGCATTGTTTGTTGGCTACACGATACATAAAAAAGATTGAAAAATCCGTAGATTTGTTTGCGGTTTGAATTTAAATAAGAAACTATCACTCGTTTTAAATCTCCGAAAATTCAGTTGAAGTTTGAAATATAAAGAAAATTGGTTAGGTCATACTACTATTCCTAATATGGCAATATTTCTGTAAGAAAAAGTTATCTAAAGCTCAGGGTGGCCATTAAAGTAAATTAACAGGAATAATACTGAGCGAATGTTTACTGTTATTCCTTACACACAGTGCATTTACAATTCATTGAAAGCATTAGAAGCACCGGGTTGGAACAATGTACATTATTAATGCGTAATGGATCTCAGTATGCCTTCCCTTTCTTTTATGGTACCTTGCCGCAATATTGCGGTAAATAGCATAACATTTTTTTTCTGTAGATGTGATACAATAACTATTTAAACGAATATTGCAAATTGTGTAATTTCTGAAAAGTATAATTTAAAAAAAAAGTATTATTATCGAACGGGCCCACGGTCAAACTTTCATGATATTAGCTAAATTAAATAAACATCACATTCTCCCTTTAAAAGATAAAGAAGTTAGTGAGAAAGAAACCATAATTAAATTTTGAATAAGTGGAGTCAAGCTGAATTAAATATAGTATTTAAAGTATATTTTACCTGTTAATGAAGTAACGCTAACTTTCCTTTAATTTAAATACTACAAGTGAATATATTGATTTGTATAAAGGAATTCCATGAAAATTGAAATCTTTTATTCTAAGAGATAAATAAGTTCAGGCAAAATGAATTAATAATGTAGTCTGAATAGATAGTCTTAGTGCTTTTATGCTATGGGAGGTGGGAGTCACGTTATATTTTTTCTATGTTTTACAAGTTTACTCTTTTCATAACGTTTACTCAAATATATCTTACTTGAACATCTACATTGTGTCCCCTCACATCATTTCGTTCAATTAGATCACACACATATAGTGGTAAACTAATTGTGCAAACATCTTATTTATTGACGGAGTTTAGCAATTTAAATAAGCCTATTATTTAAATTAATATTCTATTTCCAATAATTACTAGTAACTTGGCTACCAATATTTTTTTTTTAAATCGGTTGAAGTCCTTCTTTATATAATACTTCAAAAATGTATATATAAAATCGTACCTCATTTCAGTTTAATAAATCTTCGAACAATGGAACAGCAATTTCCTTGTGTTTTTGGTGTTCATTATTGAACTTTACTCTTTACTCTTTGAATATGTATAGGTATCATTGAGCTAGTACATATCAATAGCTATACATAATATTTTCTAATATTTTATGGTTTTACCAGTAATTTCACGTTTAAAGGGAGAGTGATAAGGGCAATACTTGTGTGATTGGTTCTCAGTGTCTTATCTAAAAACAATAAAAAAGTATAATTACGTATTAATGCGAAAAACAAATTATAACCCTAAAATAAATAGGTAGGTTAGGTAGGGTTGGGTTAATCAGGGGTTAATTCAAAATTAAAGGTAGGAAAACTCTCAATTGATAGGAGATAAAAGTAGTTGTTATTACATATTCCAATGTAAGTTTATAAAATGATCTACTGCCAAGCGTATGCTATATAAATTGAACTCCTTCTTTCTCAAATCTCCCTTTCCTTAATAAAGGAAGTGAAATTTGATTAGTCATTTAATTTCTAAAAATTAAATTAAAATAGTTTCACAAAGTTATGAACGACTTCTTCGAATGGGATTGATATATTTATTAGAATAATAACTACATTCTGTCACTATAACTAGGGTGTTTCTATTTCCAAGGAAAGTACGCAACATATCAATTAGATAAAACCAAATGTCTGTCATTTCATTTGCCTTGAGTGCATTTAAATAATTAATGAGCCCAGCCCTTCCATTTCTATCTCCGTACTTTAAACAAAAGTGAAAAATGAATTCATTTCATTAAAAAAATAATATTTCTGTGAGTTAGATTAAAATAAATTGACGAGGTATTTATTTATTACTGTCAAAGACAATAATATGAGGTATATAAAACACATTTCAACTTGCTTCCGATAGTAGGAATATATATGTTTAAATATTTTTTATTATTATTATTATAGGGAGGTACTCAGATCACTAACACGAATCTAAGACAATAAATTTACTAGTTACTAGATGAACAGTTTAAATTTAAAAGTTATATCTTAGTGAAAAATATATTGTATGCACCATAGCAGACCATATACAATAATTTTTGGAATTAATAGTTAGATTATACTATATATAGACGAAATATTGTTTATTAAAAGTAGAATGAAATTTTAATAGGGTTATAACTAAAATACAAAATTTATTAAAAAAATTTCATTGTGTTTTGCAATGTAATTAAAAACTCAGTTGTCTTTCCTTTTTTTTTCTCTAACATATAAAAATAATTACATCCGATCATATAAATTCTATATTGTATTTGTAACTAGGAACTCGACACGTAAGTTTCCAACCGAATTTCAATTTGTTTATTTTACACACATTTTTAAAACGAGAGAGAGAGAGAGAGAGAGAGAGAGAGAGAGAGAGAGAGAGAGAGAGAGAGAGAGAGAGAGAGAGAGAGAGAGAGAGAGAGAGAGAGAGAGAGAGAGAGAGAGAGAGAGAGAGAGAGAGAGAGAGAGAGAGAGAGAGAGAGAGAGCAATGTGATAAAATATTACATTTTGTTTAGTCATGCGACTATTTTGTCATAGACGTGTTTCGGAGTGCAAACGAAATCTTCAGTATTTCATTTGTTGGGGGGTCTTTAAATTCTAGAAACAAACACGTTTACAACACGATGCATAAACATATACTTTATTATAATAATCAACTGCTGTGCACACTATTGCATGTCCCACGAGACACTGACCACTGTGGTGAGGCTTGTGGTATGACCTTATCTATTTGATAGTTATTTATTACCATGTATTGAAATTGTTTGGACTGGAGTGATAATTAATTGTTCTTTAAGTACATTTCCCGGGGAAAAAGTTGGTTTTTAAATTTAGATATAAATGCTTGTAAATTTCATATGATTTACGCTTGACGTGTTGCCAAGGTAATTGTTTTTACGCATATGGAGATAAAAAAAAAATTAAAAGTTCCATGAAAGTTCTACAAGTACATCCGATATGGAAACAACTGATTTCCTTTCATTAAGAACAATTATATATTTACGTAAAACGTTTTGATATAATCATTAGTATGATGCGTAAAAATGGTGATGCTCTTGGCATAAACATTTCTTAAAATTGTAATCACAATATTTTTATGCCTCCAAACCTCTTCTTACTTTTCTTCTTACCCATTCCAGAGTGCATATTTTGTTGTTCAATTTTTCCCTGTTTGTTTGATAATTTGTTTCCATTTGCTTCTCAATTATGTTGTCGAATTAGAGATTGTCTAATTCAAATTGTGTTCGTGATCTGAGAGTTACAGTAAAATATAACAATTGTCTGTAGTAGTGAGTTTCCTAACTAATTAATACTCCACAAATACTGATATGAAACTACGATGACGAAATGTCACACTTTTCTTCTTAAAATACATAACAAATTTGCATAAGTTGTTTAAGCCATTTAGTAACATTTGTACGTATTATTAGCACGTATTGTATATATAATAAGTTTATTCTATTGTGGGAAAATATTTATTAATTTTCTGGAATTACTAAGTTGAAACAATTTAACCAATAGACATATTTTATGGTGGTGATAAGTAAAAGTCTTCAAATTAAATTCTTTAAAATTATATTTTAAGTCCCGGGTTGTTATATTGGCTAGAAATCATGGATGCAACATATTTCCGGTTAATTCCCGTGGTGGGTTAAACAAGTCTTACTCGTTGGGAATTTTTTTTTTTAAATCGGATTCACCGATAATTATCAATTTGTCGACAAAAAGCTAGAAATACTCCAACGGGAATTTTATGTACAGACGACACAGCATACGATAAAATACTAACTGCTCCAACTAGAGGCTATTATGTTAAGGATTATTTCCCTTTAATTGTTTGCACCTTCATTTATCAAAACTAGATTAATAATACAACACATTTAGCTTAAACTAAAAATTACGGTTAGACTAATAAACTTAAACACACAAAAAAACTTTAGCCATACGAAAACACCTAAAGAGTAACAATGAGATTTGTGTATATTGCAAAAGGAAAATCTTTGCTAAAAACACGTTTTGAAGTAAAACAACGTATATAAAGTTCCTGATGAAACTTTCCGTTGTAAGTAACTATTCGTTGAGGAATAGTAAATAATAGAGATATTATTCTATATTTATCGAATTAAAGTCATGTGGTTGTGTCCCTGATGTTTTATTAATATAGAAGTTAGAGATTTCTGTACACATCTAGTGAGGTATAAGGAATAATGGCCTTAGGTAATTATATCAAATCTTCTGTAAATGAAAATTACAGTTCTGGAGTAATGGGTTGGTGATAAAATTTAATTAATTAAAGCCTCTCCTCGTTGCTGAATGCCTGATGCCATGCATAAATAAACATACGTTTTGCATAATGTAACAGTGGAGTTTATGTTTTCAATTTATCTGGAAAGTCACTGTTTACTTCATAAGACTTATGAATTCAACACGAGAGGTACGAATATTATAATGTGTGGAGTGCGTGTATGCAATTAGACTCCATCGATCTTAAAACCAAAGCCAAGGTGTCTCGGAGTGACTAAATAAGTTTCTTCCTTAGAATCATTTAGCTAAATTGGATGTGGGATCTTTGCTTTTAGATGTGATTAAAGTTATATTGTTTAGTAACTATTTGTATGAATGGATGGACAACTCGGTTAATAGATACTTCTTTATGCCTAATTATTATTGTAAGATATACAGAAATCAATTTCATAAGTTTGGTTTATTTGTATTTGTTAAGTGACAACAATACATATTGTGTTTAATTAATTGTACTTTTAGTGTTCATAAATATTTTTACTTATTATAACTTTTAATTTTATTAAAATTTTTGAATTTAAATGTATTAATCATACATTTTGATACATTACACAATTTTTTTTTTGTGGGATAAAAAATATTTTGTAGGATAATCTTAGAGTTTTAAAATGTGCTGAAAAATATGTGTTACGTTGAACATTTTAATCCTTTTAAAGTTTATACTAA
Source organism: Aphrophora alni (assembly GCA_963513935.1). Lineage (NCBI taxonomy): Eukaryota > Metazoa > Arthropoda > Insecta > Hemiptera > Aphrophoridae > Aphrophora > Aphrophora alni. Next base: position 31,081,677 of record OY740773.1, read on the forward strand.
TTATACGACTTTTTCTTTCATTTTTATTGCAACTTACTCTAGGAAACATTAAAAAAAAATAAAACTTATTTTAAACTCTAATATAGAAAATACTCAATTATCAACATTATAATATTTCATATCTACTACATAATTGCAATAGAAATATATAAAATAAAATAATACTAGATTCATTCACAGTATATTTTTACATATGAATTCAGTGTATGAAATACGATAAAAAATAGTTTTACATAAGGAAATTTCGATTTCAACACAATTGTAACCGATTTCATCCTAAATTTGGTCTAAGAATATAAATATGTCTATATAAAATGTACACATGCTTTCATATTCGTAGACCTATAAAAAATATACACGTAAAGGTATTGTACATTCACATTGCATTCAAATGTTTTTATATATGATATGAAGTTTTCAATGAAGGTCTTCTATGATAATTTTTGTAAAATTACCAGGAAAATAAATTAGTCTTGTTTATGCATCATTTTGTTAACCGTAACATTTATCAAAATTTAATTTGTATAACTAGTTTGGAACAGTTATACTTTATTAACAGCACTAATTGTAGATTCTATAAAAGTTAAGAATACATATTTCTTAAAATTTTTGATATTTAAAAAGTAAGAGATAATATAATAATTTTAATGTAGATGTTATATAAGTCATTTTATAACCCACTAGAACTCTTAAGTTCACAATTGGAAATTTAGATTTCCAACCATATCTTTTCCTTCTGAGTTTATAGGGTGAATTAAAATCGTAAAATATGTCCATATAAAAAGTGTACAAACATGGTAAAAACATTTGCATGCTGAATGTTACATATAAAGAAACAATAATTCTTTTACGTAAACATTATATTTTATTTTGTTTTTAATAATCAAAATTTATATGATATTTATTTGGTTTTCAAATCATTCGTTTAGCGATTACTTTGGAACATTATAAAATGTGTACAATTTTGAAGTAAAAGAAACAATATAACTGCTTATCTAATGATTTAAATGTATTTATTCCTTGTTTATTACAGAAAAAATTTAGATTACAATGTTAGAACTAATGGGCTCTAGATTTGTAAATAGTATATTCAAATGTTCGCATATTTCTAAAAGAAACTATAAAATTAAATAATTTTTAATTATATTTAATTATGTACGGAATTCATTACCTTCCTATAACAACTTAGATTTATATGTACGAAATTCAATTTCCAGCCACCCCTCTCTGTTCCGCTAACTGATTCAGGTTACCGGAGTGGGTGAGTTATTCCCAAGAATTTGGTGCATAACGTTTCACAATCGTATTATCTTGTTAGAACGTTGTAAGGAAACATTATTATAAAATAACATATTTATTAATTTTATTGCTATAGATTTTAGTTGCCACGTTTTGAGTTTCGTTATTGAAGAAACAATTGTTTTAAACACATACACACCCACTAACATTCCTCTTTTTACAACTTATCAAACTTGGAAAATAAAGTCACCGTTAACATTGTTTGAACGTAAGGCTAAAATTAAAAGTCAATATAGTTCATGACAATATCACAAATCAAAGTTATCAATGACATTATCCTGATAATAAATTAGGCGGTATTGCGATAGAGGAGAAACATAAATGGATATCACATGCCGTCTGAACTTTTAAATTTAAAACAAAAATGGCAACTATTTCCAATCAAATTCGCATAAAATACTGGTGAATGCAATTAATATTCTAAAGTAACTTTCATATCTTTCCAGAAAATATTTGTGTCATTATGTCAATAAACCATTCACACTTTTTATTGAAAGATATGACTACAACTATCGGGCTAAAATGTTTTACATTTTTAACCTGGAAATGGAACTCAGTGCACTATAATTTATTAATGGAATTTTGTGCTACCTTGTGATAAATAACATAGTATTACATCTGAAGAAATGTTTTATTAAATATTGAAACGTAGAGTGTTGTTTGGTTTACCTGTAATATGTAAAAGCTATTTTGAGTTATCTGAAACTTTCTCTAAATATGACTAAAATAAAATATGAGTCCAATAATGAGCAATAGTCAAGTATTATGAAACAATTCAATATAGCTGCTACTAACATCTGGAATAACATGTAAATAACCTTAATGACGAATTCGAATAGTGTTTCGTCATTAATTGCTTGCTCTCATAATTGTTTACTTGATAAAATAATAAAGAAAACAACAAAATTATAATCTTCTAACACATCTTTTATGAATATAATTAATTTAACTCAATTTTAATGTTGAACAGTTCTTATTAGAAACGTCATAGTTTGTAATAGTATATTACATATAAACCTAGTTTACGTATGTACGTAATAAATATGTGCTAAATTTAAGTAAACTAAACTAATAGTAAAAACCATTTAACACTTTTCTCCCTAAATTCTTAAACCTCTCGTAAATTCCATTACCATTTACAAATTTCTACTCTAAACTATTCCTCATCGTAAACTTATATATGTTACAGAAAATAGTTTGGATACATTTTTCGTTTGGAAAAACATTTGGACCACATATTAACAAAAATGTAATATCTAATAGGTGTATGGTTAGATTTGCCAAACATCCAGTTATTAATTTATGAAATTAGGATGGTATATTTAGAGCCACCATACTTTAACTAACGGCGTTAATAATTCCTATTTAAATTTGACGGATAACTCAGGAAATATTAGGCAGTGAGATAATTGAAGGAACAAAAATAAGTTAAATTAGGTTAATATATTTACAAATAAAAACCAAAAACAAAAATACCAAAAATAATTTTTTAAAATAAATATGTTCTAAGCTTACATCTTAACAACATATATATTTTGAAGGACAAAAATTTATTTTTATCAGGGCGATATTTGTGTTGGCAATGTCACATTCATCATTGTTATAATAGGTATATTTAATCTATAAATTGTAAGTAAATAAACGCGTCGTAATAATTGTACGTGAATATGACTTTTCTTTCTGTTACATAAAAACTAATAAACCCATCTCAATTAGATGTATTTTTACATACATCCTTTCAAAAAGTATATACTAAATATTATATAGGGTACATGTATAATATTATATTTTGGTAGTACCTAAACTGTATTATCACCCACAGTGTGGTATAATATAAAACGGAGTATTTGACATATATACCAGATTTAAAACTCCTTGTTAGGCTACATTCCGAGCATATCCTTGGTCAATTCATAACAGAAATCAAACGTCAAAAATTATCCATAACTTGCCTTTTTTTTCTTTTTTTCTTTAATAATCTAATCTAACTTTTATTTTCACTAAAAATTTTAATTTTCAGTATTGTTATAATATAGATAACCTACAATATCGTACTACACTAATTTGTATTCATTATGTAACAGCATTCTTACATTAATATAAGCGACCTATACACTAATATACCAGTCCAAGAGGTAATACAAATAGTACAGAGGACAATTTAACAAAGAACAAGAAATTAAACACACACGAAATGAAAGAACTAATTAACTTCATCAAAGAGATTACAAAACAGAATTATTTTGAACATAACGGACATTACTACAGCCAGAGCAAGGGAGTACCCATGGGCTCAGTAAGATATCAGTAATTCTTGCCGAAACTTTCCTCAATCATATTGAAAACAACTTCATCCTAACAAAACTAAACAAGCTCAGTGATAATATTATATATTACCACAGATATGTTGATGACATAATCATGTTGTTTAAGGGCAGTAATAGGCAAATACAGGAAATGAGCAATTACATGAATAATATACACCCTAACTTAAACTTCACAGATGAGACAGAACTGAACCATTCAATAAACTATCTGGACCTAACAATTTCAAAACAGGATGGACAACACAAGTTCAAAATCTTCAGAAAACCCACATATACAGACCAAACTATTCATGAGACATCCAATCACCCAATAACACATAAAATGGCAGCATACAACCACATGATCAATAGACTGATATCGGTTCCAATGGATGAAGCTGATTATAAAGAGGAACTAAACTTAATAAAACATATTGCCCAAAAAAAACGGATACAACCCAAAAATAGTAGATACAATACATAGAAAAATGAAACAAAATAGAAATAGTACCAAGCCAGACACAAAACAAGATAATAAATTCGTAGTATTACAACACAACCCCAAATTTAATAACACCATAGCTAACGTTTTCAGACACCAAGGCTACAAAGTTGCGTACAAAACCAACTTAAACCTACAACATACACTAAATAGCAACAAAACCTCAAACCAAGACAATTTCATGAATACCGGTATATATAGATTAAACTGTAGTTCATGTGACAAATTCTACGTTGGACAGACGGGGCGGCCCTTCAAGAAACGATATAAAGAACATATACAGGCACTAAGGCACCCGGAAAAATCAAAATTCGCAGAACACCTGGTAAACTGTGATCATGCTTAAAAAACATAGATCACAACATGAAAATATTACAAAAATGCAAAAAAGGAGATTACATGAACCGCGTAGAAGAATACCACATATACAAAAATGAACAAAAGCACCCGGATAATTTGCTAAATGACAAAAAACAGTTTGATGCAACCCCCACTTATGAACTAATAAGCCAGCTTACTAGGAAGTAGACAGCAGCTGATAACTCATTAGTACATTGTAGTACATAGTACATGTTGGACTTCATTTGTGCGCGTTGTTATTTGTGTTATGTGTTTTTATAAATTGTGTTAAATGTTTTTAATTGTGTTTTGACCACCCGACGATGGACGTAAAAAGTCCGAAACACGTGTAGTGGTAATATATATATGTATTGAAAGAAAAACTTCAAAAAAGGATTGCTGGCGGTGAGTAACATATTAAAAGTTATTAATATTACGTTACTATTCGAAATTTTTGATTGTTTTTAGCTATAAAAATTGTATATTCTATAATAATTAAGAATACTTATTTCTTAAAATGTTTGGTATTTAAAAAGTAAGAGATAATATAATAACTTCAATGTAAATGTTATATAAGTCATTCTATAACCCACTAGAAAACTTAAGTTTGCAATTGGAAATTTAAATTTCCAACCAGATTTTTTCCTTCTGTGTTATCGTAAAATATGTTAATGTAAAAGGTGAACAAACATAGTACAAACATTTGAATTCCGAGTGTTTCATATAAATAAACAATAATTCTTGTATGTAAACATTATATTTTATTTTGTTTTTTAAAAATCAACATTCTTATGATATATAGTTTGTTTTAAAATCTTTCTTTTAGCGATTACTTTGGAACATTCATTTGTCTTTAATAGTTTAGTTTATTGATCTTCACACTTTATAATATTTCAAGTGGCTAATATTAGGCTAATATTACCTATTAACTGCCCTAACTGTTCCTTTTCCAAGGTTTGAAAGACATTACCAAAATAAAACACTGACCAAATAACCAATGTTATTTATAATAGTTTTTATGTCTACTTAAAATAAAATATATATAATTATGTATCCATAAGACATGCAAACTAATATCCCAGTTTAAAATTAAAATTAAAATAACAATTTAAGTAATTTTTCAGCAAAAAGTATTGCCAACAATATGTTTTATTTTGTGAGAAAATAGGGATGTATTCTTAAAAACCTCGAAAATTGAGAACATGTATCTGTTAGTACACTTTTTAAAAGGCGTTCATTAATTGTCCTAGTTACCACCGCAGACTACATAAAAAAACAATCTTAACTGCTTAAATTCCTCATTTCCTTACGGGGAAAGGGTGAAAACATGATAATACTTTTTAATTTCAGATATTAAAATCTAGGTCACAAACAAATACCCCCTAGGGTGGTTAGAGCGCAATCTGTTTAATAGAATAATAACTACCTTCAGGCAGTTATACTAGCGTGTATCTACTTTTATTGGAATTACTCAAAGTTGCAATTACATGAAATTAAATTTATGTCATTTCATTCTATTTAAGTGGTTTTGAATAATTAACGATATCGACATTTATATTTCCATTTCCTTAAGTAAAAAACTAAATATTATTAGCATCTATTGTCTTAAATATTCATAGGCCCTACTTTTTTTTTTTTTTTTTTTTTTTTTTTTTTTTTTTTTTTTTTAATTCAATATTACAACTGAGTATGTACCCATCTAGCAATTTACACTTCATACTTTTGTGATATTCAATAAAATCTATGAAATTTAATTAGTGTTACTAGTGTATTGTCATTTATATTGTGCTTCCTCACACGTGAACGTTGCCTTTATCTTAAATGCTAATAAGGTCTAAATGTAATTAATTTTCTAGTTTTCAACGTTTTTCTTGTTCTGACTTTTAGATTATACGTTCTCAATTACGTGTTTTAAAAATTATCATTGTATTCCGTAACCAGTAAAAGTACATGATCCTTAACGTCAAGGGGTATGACATAAACTAGGTTATTCAAAAGACAAAGAAATTATAATGTAGATTTACATAAATAATACATAGTATTTAATTTGAATACACAGTAATTCATGATCTATGTCTACATTCAACTAGTTTCCCTCCTCTAATCCAATCAGAGTTATATAATTATTATTTATGTTTGCTCATAGATATTCGTATGCTTAAAACTCACCATATATATTATTAAATACAGGCGTTGTCAACAGAAAATGTAAAAGTATAAATTAAAAAATACAACTTGGTATCATTAATAAAAAAATCATTTTAGAATGTATTTTTAACATATTTTAGGCTATCTAGAAACTTTATATAAAGTTCAATATCTTTCATCAATCGCATATGGGTTTCATAAGATGGTTGTGCATATATAATTACCACTACTAAATTAATTGCAACTATTTGTCTAGTAATAGATTAAATATTAAGATGTAGTTTGAAGGATATAATTATTATACAAAATAATTATCAATACCTAAACTTTTTCGTTTTCAATATTTAATTTTAAAACTCAAATGCCTTGCCATGTTCACTAAAACTGTTAATATTAGTTAAATGATTACACTAAAATATTAAATTACATAATCAAGCATACATCTGAATTGCCCTCTTTCAACTTGTACTAATAAAATATAATACTGACATACTACATGGTAAAAGTCACATATAAAAACGGCGGAAAAATACTGTGAGAGTCCTTATTAACTCTAATGGTTTGTAAGACGCCAATATTTGCCGTTATACCACACTATCATTCGAAAAAAAAGGGTAAAAGGTTGTATAATTTTTTTATGTAGAAATGGAACTCAGGGCACTCTCATTTATATGAAGCACCTGCCGCCATCTTGCGGTAAGTACTGCAAACCCACAACCATAGTTTTGCTGCAATAATACGTTTTGAAAGAAGTACAAGCGAGAGCTTTTCTGAGATAAGCGAAAAACAAAAAAACTAATTTGACAGCTTGCCCACCGAAAAGTTTGTTAAATGGAATATAGGTGGTTTGTATCAACTAATAATCAGCGAATCGAAATAAAGTAATAATTTATGACATTGAAATAGACATATTTAAAAACTCACTATTTAAAACATAAAAATAACGTCAGAGAACACATGGTCAAAAAGATATTGACACTTCACAGTTACTGTTGTATATCATAAATATAACAACAAGAAGTTCGAACAAAGCTCTCAGTGAAGTACCTGTGTTGATAGATGTAGCAAGCTATCAACAATATTGGTGTCTTATTTTGAATATCTCATTGAACCCCTTGGTAATTATTGTTGTTTTGTTTTTTTTATATTAAATATCTTCTTGCTTGAATCGTAAATTTGCACTAGGTTAATACATATTACTCTTTTAATTAAAATATGATGCGTAACTGATAAACGTTTGGTTATTAAAAATGAAACTAGTAAAATGATAACAGTAAAATACATTTTCTCTGACTTTCAATTCTTAAACTTCTGTAAATTAAATTTATAATTAATACTATCACTAAACGTTCAGTGAACTGATTCCGGTTGAAAGAGATTGTGAAGTTTGCCCAGAATATATTGTGCAAAAAACATATATATATATATATATATATATATATATATATATATATATATATATATATATATATATATATATATATATATTTGTAAATAGTACTGTTAACTAATGACAAATCAAAAATTTCCAATAAGATAATTATATTATAATTCTTAAATTATTCATTAAAGTAAAATTGAAAAAAATAATAACAACAAAAGCCAAATTATATATAAAATTATTTATTATAATAATTCAAAATATTCTAATATTTTGTCCAGTTTGGGGCCTTTGGTCCGAAAAATTGCATATACTTTGCCACACGTAAATAATTGCAATTTAATTTTTTTTCTAGATATTTTTAATACCATCTGGTTATATGATATAAAAGCAATTGAAAAATTAATAGAATAACACTGTGTTGACTTTTATCTTTTAAACTGTAAGTGAAACATTAAAGTTGGTATTAGAACTAATTTAAAAGTGTTGTGTCTTAAACACTAAAGTTGTTGGATATTAAAGAGAGATTGTACTTGGTTTTTTTAAGTTTAACAATTAATCATTCAGAATTCCAACCTCACTTGACATCAGCTAAGCTGTACAGCAAAACACTACTTGCCAACTAATTTATATTTACTCTTAAAATAAATTTTAAAAAATAGACAAATCAAATTTACAGAAGGTTTTACTTTGTATTATTATATTACATTTAGTTTAATATCAGATACTTCAATGAAAATAAAACAGGTAAAATGAGGAGTCGAGATTTCACTCTTGCAAGAATATATAACGAATAAACTGTAATAAATCATTGACTATTTCATACAATACAATGGATATAGTTTTACAAACTATTAATCTTTTCTTAGCTGTAGAACAAGAATAATTTTATGTAGAATATTTATTTGAACCAATACAATAATATTTCAACTGATAAAAACATCCTAGATTCCGAATTGAACCCAGGATTTTTGAATTTACACGCTAATTCTCTACCAACTGAGCTATCATTAGGCGTTTCACGGTATAGGGCGAACACTTCTCACATGAATTTATTTTAGCTGCAATTTTCGAGTTAGCAACTTAATTACCTCGTTAGAAACGACATTGATATTAAATTTTACTCATATTGCAATCCTTACGTATGCATTTATTAATTTTAAATTAATTGATTTTAACGCTTATATGATTTTAGCAGTTAGTACTTTAATAATAACAACAATAACTGAGTAATTAATTACCTTGTTCCTCACAAGAAATCTTATAAGTATCCGGTTGGTTTCGGCGGATTAAGCTAACATCATCAGATCAAACTTCAAACAGTTTTTAATAAATAATAAAATGTATTGCAGTACTGAGGAATATGAGGATAAAACTAAGTTAAAGTTATGACATAAAAACACTATAATGAACACAAACACTGGAAAAACCTGTACACATCCACGATAACACAACCTTAACAAGAAAAATAGACAAATTAGGTAAAGTATCAGTTAATAGACGTGTTATTTTGTGGAGAGCATGTTCATAACTAAAATCAAGTGCAACATTATATTAGGCGATAAGAATGTCTAGTTATGAAAGTAGTTGGGTCATTATTTTATATTTCCATTGGATAGCTGTGTTAAACAGTTCGTTAGATGAATAATTCGGCCTATCATTTATTATATTATATAGATCACATTTTGAGACGGTATAAATTTCAAATTCCTCCGGGGATGTCAGTAAATGGCCTTTCTTCATGTCTGAACGATAGTTAGGTTGTCATGAACATTGGTGTATTTGCAGTTAAAGTAAATAAGGTGTTTAGCGAAATTGGATTTCTGTTCTAATATTGTGGGCTTAGGTTAGGTGTTCTTTAAACAGATTGAAGAAGGAACGTCATGTTTGGCCTATAGAAAACTTAGGACAATCATTGGAAGTAATCTTATATACACCCGACATGTTCATTTTAATTAACAAAAGAAAGACTAGTCTATTTTGATTTTACAAAATTACCGAGATTGCAGAGATATATATGCCGGGGTGACATGATGTATTTTCATTTTTTAAATAATTTAGAAGTTTTGCTATATTCGATGTATAAAAGTCGGTTTTTCTAGGTTGTTTTGTGGGTTTTTGTTTTAATGTAGTATTTATATATATATTTGTTTCTTTTCATTATTAATTCAAATTATGCGAGGAAAATGTGAAAGAGGATTTATACGTCGAGGATATAAGAGAATAGTGGCTGTTTTTGAGTTTAAGTTTTTTATTTCGGTTTGTCCAGGTTATTTATCAACGACATCGCGATATCGTATAACGAGTTATATGAGAAGTTAAGTTTATCATTCAATAAATCATTTTAATTTTATTTGAAAGCTTTATAAATATCAAATTCCTCAATGTCATTCATATCTGCCCTTCGTACATATATGCAATGGTTGGAAGTTAGTTTTGATATTGGTGAAAACATGGCGTTCTTGAACCGTTGGTGTACACTTGTCGCGCATTTGAATGTAATTTGTTTACTGTATGTGATGTGTACGTTTTGTAGAGTTTTACAGTCTTAACTCACTTTCAGGAGTGAGTCTGAAGATGGAACATACGTTATGAAACGCTTCACCTATGTTACAAAGTAAGTCATAAAACGGAGTCAGTATTAAATAATTTAGATTAAAATCTGCTACTTGGATACTATTACTCAGAAATGAGTTTATTAACTTCATATTAGAAGTCACATCTGAAATCTGTAGAGAGATATAATATTTTGTAAGACGCTAATTTTGCAGTTACACCTCATACACTGCTATCATTAGAAACACCGGGCTAAAAGGCTGTACATTTTTTACGAAGAAGTGAAACTCAGTGCACTCTCATTTATTTCAAGCACCTGGAGCCAACTTGTGGTAAGTACTACAGTCCCACTTAAAACGAAATTATGCAATAATACTTTTCGGTGGAAGTACAAAAGTAAGCCTTATCTGAGATAACAGAAATATAAAATTCTTCTTTTATAGTTTACCCATCAAAACGTTTTAAAAATATAATTTGGGTTGTTAGAACCAATTTATAATCAGAGAATTTATAAAAACAATATTTTATGACTTTTAAAAGAAGCGTATTTAATTACAAACTGCTTGAAAATCCTATTAAATAAATTAGATTTCGTTCAAACATAGGTATATATATTTATATGATGTTTTCTAAATAAACAGAAGACAGAGAAAATGATGAAGAATGCAATATTAGAAAAAATTTAATGATTTATTTTTGGTTTATATAGGTAGATTAAAAAAACTAAGTCGGTAAAAAAAGAAAGGAAAAAAATAATAAAATAAAAATAATTACGAACAAACAACATACTGTAATTGAAAACTTGCAGCTAACGAAATCAATACTATTCTTTTCCATCATAATTTTCTCGTAGCTTTCTCTATGTTAAAAGGTAGCTGCAGAGGTTTCTAAATTTTGAAGCAAAGTTTGTGTTGATTTGAGCTTATTTTTATTGTAATATACAATACGACATGAGGTAATGCATTTTTACAAACTCTGAAATGGCAGACACACATTTGATGTTTGGTGTTGCAGGTCTTGAGGATAAACAGCTTTATGAACGATATTTTCTTCTTAACAAAGTCATTCTACATTAAAAACCGTTTTTAATTTTACATGTACGGCTCAGTAACACTGAAAGTTTCGTTTTAAAAACACAAATAAGAGAGATTCTGTTAATCAGAATATCTCAGAAGTGAATGTTCGTATTGACGTATCATTTCGCCCTGAAAAAAGCAATAGGAAATAGATATTGAACTCTGAAACACACTAATGACAGATATATCCTTGTAAAAGTCTAGATGTTGAATATAAATTACGTCCTATAATTCTAATACCCTGCTTAACAAAAGGAATTTAGATTTTCTTTTATAAACCTACATCAGGACGAAATAAAACAATATTCATTGTGTTTTAAAGGCATGCATTTAATAAAAGGAAATAGCTAAAAAAACGGGAGGGGACATAAATCGATAACAGACCGTATTTTTATTACTTATCCAAGATATATATTATAGTAATTAAAGATATTATAATTGATTATCCATTCTCTAATTTTGCTTTCTCATCCACTTAGTTCATTAAAATTATAAAATAAACGTTCAACATTGTTTTAGAATTTACTAAGCAACCTTTACAGTAATCCCCATAATTTTGAGTGTTGAATCTTGAGTGTTATCGAGCTTCCTTCACCGGGTGCTGTGTTTTTTCCCCAAGCATATGTTGATTTTCAGTAATTAAATATCTCTATTAAGGGGAAATTTTTAAAGTTGGAAACTTCCACCAATATACCATCTGATATTGTACACGCTTAATTTTCATTTGTAAAATAAAATGTATTAAAGTACTTCATAAATATCTTACTTTATAATTAAATGTATAATTTTCATTTTTATGATTGGGAATTTGTATAAGCACTGGGGATTGTTTATTTCTTCAAATCAATAGGTCAGACGTAAAAATAGTCTACCCTGCGTATGGAGTGAGTGTTGTAGTAGGAAGGCATCTGTCAAAATACAAAAGGGAAATGTCTCTACTTGTGGATACTAAACCTAAATTTCTCTTCAATGTGTATGAAAACTTATTAACACTTTAAGCTCAAGACAACTCTTCCTTGTGTTTTTTTCAACCATGTAATACTATTGATTTTCGTGTATGAAGGACAGATAATTGTTCTTGACAAAGGCTAGATAAAGTAATATCGCTAAAATTCAGGCGTCATTCTCATATGTTGGTTTTAAACAGTTGAATTTTTTCTCTCTGATTATTTCTTTAAAAAAAAATAATAATAAAATAATATTGATATTATCTTTTATCGGGGAAACCAACCCGGTGTTTCGTAAGATACTGATATTTAAATTCCACATAATGACCCGCCACTTTATGTCTTAAATGTGAAAATATAATTTATTTGTTCTAGTTAAACACTCCAAAGATTCTTAGCTAGACACGCTAGGTACTACATTAGAGTAAATATAGACAATAGTTTCTATGCGCCGTATAATAATAACATAATTGTTATACTTGATGATAACCTCGTATAGCCAAAGGTCGAGGGTTCGATTCTCGGTCTGGGTCGTATATTTTTTACTTGAAATAATTATTTATTTAATAATACTATTTTGTTAAAATAATGTGTAAGTGTTAAAATCAATAAATTAAAAACATATGTATATTTAACAAAGTACATAGGTAATTTCAAAAGTTAGTTAACATATTTCATTAATTAGGCTTAAATTAAATATTTACTAGCAATAAAAAATGTTAGTTAGAAAAAAAAATTACAAACAAATATGACCTACAGATTTGGATATTCAATTTTATGAAAGATGGCAAACTAAAATTATATTATTTTTGTAATAATTTGGCCTACGTTATTTTAAGTTTGTTGAAAATTACTGTTTATATACACAATGTTGTAAATTTCTATGACAGTGATAAAAATAAATGCATTTTAGGTATTCATTGAACTTAAACAATAGTTGTAAATATTAATTGTTTTTTTTATAAGCTAATAGACGCCTTTTTTCATGTTTTCTTCCCCTGTAGATTTAATACTAATGTTTGAAATACTTTTTTTTTTTGACGACCGCTTTATAATACATAAACCGTTATAAAGCTTTGAAATAAAACTTTTTCAATATTATTCAAATAATGAATATTGAGTGTAAATAGTGTTCGCAGTTGTTTATGGAATAAATATCTTCAGTTAGAATAAAATAGAAAAATGGAAATTTTCATTTAAATTTGCCTTAGTCATAAGCATATTGCATGACCTAAATGTCACCCTAATAATTTAATTGCTGCAAAATAATGTTAAAAATACAAATCCCATATATCCTAAACAATTTCACACCTAACTAGATATCATAAATTTAAAAATAATATGAATTATTATTTAAAAAATTACAAAAAGCAAACATATCCTTTGATATAGTCGATGTTTATTTTTTTTTAATTCTAGATAACCGATTTTAAAGAAATTCCTGATATTACGTACGGATTAAAAGGCCAACATTAAAATGCAATATGCCTGAGAATATTTGTCTTTTTTATATACACTAGACCTAGAATATTATTAAACATATTCCATGCATATTGGCAGGTTACATGGGCTGTAAAACAATATTACATTTAAAAAAAAAATAAAATAAAATAAAAATAAAAAATAAAAAAAATTAAAAAAAACATATCTGCGGATATTGGTAAAAATGCCTAAAATGTTTGCAATAATTGGCATTTTACTATTTTTATTATTTTTTGTTTCTCCACTTGCATGAGATGTATGTTAATTACTATAAAAAAATCTAAATATGTGGAAAATATATTTGTAGAAGTATGTACATGCAAAATTTTCCAAACAAATCTCAAAATGGCTAAAACAAACTGGACAATATACCTAGAAGAATAAATACTGTAGTTCATGTTTTATTTTTTGTAGTCGATACATTGAAATATATTTCTATCAAATGACTAAGAGATTAGTTGTCTTGCTGTGTGTAACGCGACCAAAACTGTGTAAATAGTATAAAATAGTCCTTCATTTCTTTCATATTTACTTCTGTATAATGATCTTTCTTAAAAGGATCCCATCCGTATTATAAATCCAAGAAGTATACGATACATTAAGGTCATGACAGTGCGATAATATAATCGGTGAAATAAATCATACAACCATAAAATGCCGAAAACTACGTTTTCCTGTATATTTGAATATATTCGTTATAATCACGAAAGTCTCAAAATCAATTGGATATAAACAATAGTAGACATTATGCTGTTGTCATGAATATATTGCAGGCAACGCAGGGTAGATTCATTTGTAATCAATACTTATCCCGCATTTTAGATTAACATTTCAAGACCGTTAATATGTTTTTATCTCACCCTCCCACCCATTTAGAAGGATATACCGTAATATCAATTTAGGCCCTATGTAATGAACAGCAATCTTCCCTCCCTCGTTGTTGATATCCATCTGCCCTAAGTCTGACATCACCAGTTTATATTTATATAAAAGTTAATCTACTCACCATTTTATAATATTTTCCACTCTCTTCCGATTAATGATATTTATTCAGTTTTTAAAGTAAAACTCATTAAACCTGAATAATATTTGTCTTTAATATCGCTGTGGACTAAATAAAACTTATCAAAATATTGAAATATAAATAACGATTTTTTTTTTATTTTGACTTTTAATAATTTACTATCCATTCTGTTAGTATCCAAGTTAAGTGTCCAATCAATAATTTAGTAATATATTGTTTTGTATATAATACATTCCATATAAAACTGGAAAGAAAATGTTTGACACTTTCAAGCATAGTACGGCTATTATATTTTTTTATAAATTGAAATGGTAATTACTTGTGCTATCCTAACCTAACCTAACATAATTAAAAGCCACCATTTTGTAATATATAAAAATAATAATAATTTAAAGAATATATCATTAGCAAATTATTTTAATACCAGAATATGAATATGTTTAATAAGGCCACATAATTAACATGATTTCGTTATTAAATTTTGTAGACATGAGTTTTTTTTATTGTATTGTCTAAAGGATTACATTATATCCTAACTAAAAATGATAAGGTCGAAAATTTGGTTTTCATAAAATTAATTGTAATCCATAAATTCTTAATTCAAAATATAATATTACATCTACGTTAATACTTATCTACTAGTTTACATTTATTTAAATCTTCCGTATAAAGTACACAAATTGATATTTATATTTTACTATATATAAGAAGGTTGTTTATATATATATATATATATATATATATATATATATATATATATATATATATATATATATATATATCATTTTATTTACTTTGAGCACACTTGTTAAAATTTAAAATTAGTTTAGGGTGATTATCCTTATATTCTCACATATACGTATATTGGAAAAGTTACAAATATGTTAAAAAATAGAAGTAATTTTTTTTTGGTAGTGTGTTCGTTTTGAGGTAGCCTCAATACAAATTAATAAAAAAAGTCAAAGTATTCTCTCTGTCGTCTGTTGTTTGTGAAGTTTATAGAGTCCAATTACGCGGATCGATTACAATCAAATATGGAATCAAGAAATAGGTGGGAGGGGGTGAGAGTTATGGAAAATTGAAATATAGAGTTATAAAACGATATTTTTACGCTTTTGTGAACACCTTTAAAAATAATCAGTGGACAAAATAGCAATCTAATTTAAGACTGCTGTAGCAACATTTATCGTTTATACAATACCTAAAAAAATGTTTTTATTTCGTCGGCTATAATGATTAATTTATATCTCTAAAGAAATATCAAAAAAAATATTTCGTGAGTTATCTGTAAAAAAAAAATAGATAAACTAATGTTAAATTATTTGTTGTTAATTATAATGCTAAACTCTAAATTATTATAAAAATTGAAGTTTCTCAAACTCGTAACAATAAATGGTTTCAAATTATAATATTAATGCTACAAATAACTGTGAAATATTGTAATTATTAAAATATTGCTTTTAAGGACTAACATAAACAAAAATATTATTAATATTTAAACGGGACTAAAAGTGTAAACTAATATTTCCTATAAAAGAAATTATATTCATAATCCCATATACTAATTGTCCTAAAACTTGGTGTTGGTTAATTTTAAAATAAATTAAAATATAATTCAATGAATAAATATTCACCAGTAAATATCTTGCAACGCAATATAGACCATCAGGAAATTAGTTTAAAATCGATTAAAAAAATTGCGTGTTTTCCCGCAAAGGGGATTTAATAAAACTTTTTTAATAAACAAATTTAAGTTAACTGCTGTGATATAAATTTTTATATTTTAACACTTAAATTTATGGTAATTTCATGACAAAAGTAAAGAAAATGTATTCCTTATTTAAGCATATAAATACTGTTTGAAACATTCAACAAATTTTATGATGGCGTCCGTGTTTGAATTTCACCATTTATTAACAACTACAAAAATTACATTTTCAGCTAAGGAGAGTTTTGTTGGTTTAGTTTGTCGATTAAAAGCGGGTACCTGAAAAAAGTTACACAATTGGATTGCCCCTTTTTATCTGGTTCAAAAACAATCTCATTTCAGAACTAGACTACACTAAAAATTACTTTATAAATACAGTACTACTATCATTTCAGCTATTTGTGATAGAGAAAATACCTACAGAATGGAATACCCGTATAGAATATTGACTATTTGCACCTAAACAAAAATTAACGTAAACTATTTTTATCATTTAAGTTGACAACAAATTTAAAAACAAATTATAACACAATATTCGATAATATATTACTGTTTTTCCAAGCAAAATTCTTCTAAACAAGAGGTTGTCGTTATAGTAAGTAAACTCCAGGATATTGTTATTAGGAATATAAAACATTCTTAATTCTTTATGGGTTATTTATTACAATTTTCCCCTCTCCTTTTAGAGAGGAACGAAAAATTGAGAAAAGCAATGAAATCTCTGACGAACAAACCCAGAAATGCCGATCTCAATTAGACAATAATTATTTAATTAATTTTTTTATTCAATTATTTTAATTAAAAGTGGTTTCTCTGATAATAACTTTGTTTATGTTTTTTTTTAATATTAGTGGGAGGTGCTCCTCAGAGAATAAAATAATATAACTACATTCAAACTACAATTATTTACAGATTAGTAAATAATGGAATTGCTCTCCTTTCACCATTTTCAAAAGTTACAATAAAAAAAATTACGAAAAAGTGAAATTTGTTTTGTATACTATAAAAATGACGGCTGTTAATTTTTTTAAAGTGAAAATCATTAAAAAAAAACAAAAAAAAAAAAAACAAGAAAACAAAAAATAAAACGAGAAAATAAAATGTCTTCATTTGTAAAAGATAACCTTAATATGGTCAACAAAATGGAAAAAAAATATTACTATCTATTTGTCTATAATAACCATAATTATTAGGCTAAAACAAATATTTTTGTAGTGTAATTTTTATAAATATTAAGTATAAAAACCATAATTAATTTAGTTTATCGGCTTGATGACAATTTGTATTCTGTATAGAAATATTTATATTTTAAGAACTGTTTATTTTATTGAGATGTTTGGTATAATAATTGGTATTTTAATGATTTTAAAATTTATCATACTAATCTATTCTTCCATTTAAAACTGGCGAATAAAATATTTTAAATATTATTATGAATGTGTTTTCTAGATTTTTAAACACAAATAAAAGATATTTTTCAATTATATGGCGATAAAATAACGAAGGTATAAAAAAAAATATATAATGAATTTATAAAAAAACAAAATTAAAACAGGTACTTATTGAAATTATTGCTAAACAACTGTGTTTTTTATCATGTCATCTATTGAAACATTACTATACAACTATTATTTCATTTTTTATTTGTCGTAGTATTTTTAATTTTTGAGTGAATAAGTTACCTTTAGTGTGCTTTTAATGTAAACTATTTTTAGATATATTTTATTGTAATATTTACACTTTTGCTTATTTCACTGTAACACAGCTTATGGAAGGTAATAATTATTTTATTTATTTATTTGTTTACAAACATTTAAATGACAGATGTACATGCAACAGATGTGCTTGTAGGCCGTAATATATTTGAAGTTAAACGGTTAAAATACGAACAGTATTTACGAAACTAAGTTCTTATATTTCACAAAATTATTTTCTGTTTTACATGGACTTAGAATTTACAGAGGATATTTTCGTCCTGAAGAGACGAATAAGGGAGATATTGATCAGTCAGAATAGCTCAATTAGCAGAGACTATTCTTAATTAATGACATTTCAAATTGCACTGACAAGGCACTAGGGAATTAATTAATTCAGATTACTGTACAATTTAATAGTTCCAACAAAACTGTCTTTTATATACTTCATGGACAACAACTTCATTCGAACCATATCCAAGATGTTCATTACTTTTTGACACAAGATTTCCTTCTTTCAGTAAATTAATAACTCTATTTTACAATAACTAGGTTAACCAATGGTAAATTGTTTCTAAAGTTAACAGCTTTTGAAATATTCACATTATAAATATTAAACTTCCGTCATTTTTAAAACATAAAAGAGACAAAATCTTAGATTTTGATATGATGATAATAGCTCGCATAAAATATATGAATAACAAATGTCGACTAAATATCTACTTTACTTCTAATTATAAAATGTGTTTTTAACAACACAAACTGTGCGGACAATCCGAAAAATAAACATTTTTGGATATATCTTCATAAGTACTTTTTTTTACCTGTTTTTACCACTTAACCTTATTATGCCGAAGTTTATTATGCAATTTACAATTAATAAATTTGTAATTAAAAATATGATTGTATGTTACACACACATAGTTACTAAAATCAAGATAAGACTTATATGCTGTAATATTCTTGAACTGAAGTGTTGGTTTTCATGCTAATTTTAGTATTTTTCTAAAGGATGTTTGTTCATTATTTCTATTCAAAAACAAATTTTTATTTAACCGATAGTAGCTGTATATATAGTTGGTATTGGCTGGAATTTATGAACTGAAATGTATATTTAGTTTACAGACTCAGTTGTATGAAAATCTAGTTCATCCATGGATTCTTTGATCTAGTTATTACTTCATAATGTGGTAACACAAGGTAAAACCTAGATTTTACATTTCAATTCAACACAATATGAACTGAAAAAACTCAGTAAAACAGCCTTATATTAGATTATTATTTAAATTTTTTTGATTCTAAAACTTTTCACTACATCTAAAATTTAATGTCTAATAAACAAATCAATTTGATATAAAATATAACTTTGATCTCATGCATTTGAAAAATCAAGAAAAGCTAAGAAAAGGGACGGAACGGAAATCTATAGCAGACGGTTTTATAACACTTATCAATGAGGGATGTAATTGTGATTACAGATATTGAAATTGATTCCTTAAAATATAACTTTACTCGCTTCTGTACTTAGTTGATTAAAATGAAACAAATATTATTTGATCATTTACTACACATGTTATACATGTTGAAATAAAATTTCTGAAACTTTCGAAAGGTTTCTACTTATGTATAACCAAGCTTTCTCTATCTCTGGTCAAGTAGTTCCGTCATTTTACAGAAAATCCAACAATCGCTGAGTACATTCTCCAAAACACAGATTGCCACCCAGGAACTCATAATCTGTATTGGGATGTAAAACTTCAAGCTTGAAGATTCTCCACCCATATTCCACCTAGTGTTACTTATATAATTAGTTTGGTCCATTGAAAACCATTTATATGGGATAATATATTATATACTTCTTAATTTTCATTACTGTTGAGAACGATGGTTCTTGGTGGAATTCCATGTTTAAAGATAATAAAACACTGTATTTTAATTTTGTAATATCCACTTTTTATTAGTCTAGCCGACCAATGGTTTCGCCTGCTAAGGCATTGACGAGGCTGTATTACAGCATCGAAACCTTAGCAGGCGAAACCATTGGTCGGTTAGACTAATAAAAAGTTGGTATTATAAATTAAAAAAAAATAATTTATTATATACTTCTTATGTTATAAGTAAATGTATATATTTAATTCCCATTCATAACATGAGATAGTTTGTGTAAGGTTAACCACTATCTTTTTCTTCATATCAAAAGTTTAGAGATGTAAATACCCAGCAGAGGTGGCACACTTTATCCGTACATATAGTAAACCTAAATCTTTACTGACTGTGGAAGTTATTGTACGAAATAAGTCATCACCTCATTTAGATCAACACTACTATTTCAAAATGGCGAGGATTTTTATTTACCCACGCAGACGTACTACATTTAATTTTACTTTGTCATTAAGGATAGCGCCTTTCACAAAAGCAAGGTGGTGCAATATTGCTCAAAATACGGTAACAATTCATTATGTATATACCTAACATTAATTATGTTTATTGATGTTTATTATTTTTAAACAAATGTAACAAACACAGGTCCGATCACAATATTTTGCAAAAATATTGTTTTCTTAATCAAACGCGTTTCAACTACAAAGTCGCCATCCTTTAGTAATACGTGAGCTGCAATGAGTTATAATAGTTATAAAATATGTTTTAATTCAGTTATTGTAACTCATGTATACCTGAGGATGGTGACTTAGTCGCTGAAACGCGTTTCATTAAATAAACGTAATTTTTGTGAGATCTTGTGTTCGAGTTTTAGTCTATCTAATATAATCTCACAAGTTAAGCTCGTTATTTATTTATGTTAATAATATATCCTAGCCAAAAATGCGCATATATGTATAGGAGTCTTTAATTACTTTATATCTGTACTTTTGTACATTTTTTTCCATTAAAAGATTCCATCGGCGTTAAAATTCCTAGAAATATGTAGAACATTATTTGCATAACATTAGTAAAAGTTAATAGGTAAAACAAAACCACACATGCCTAAAAAGTCCAAGTTAGTACGTTTTCCAGTGCAATGTTTGAACAGCAATAGAAACTATGTTCTTTTCGTGAATATACTACGGGCAACGGAGGCTATATCTAGTTGTAAAATAATATTATTTTATTACATTTTTCGTCAATAGCTTAAAAATTTTAATATAACTTAACCGCCCCCCCCCCTCCACCGCACCACCAACAGAAGCAAAGAAGATGACATAATATCAACTTAATATCAACAAATAATGATTCCCAAATTCCATTACTCGTTGTTGAAATCCATCTGCCCCAGAACCTACATCGTCAGCTTATATTTATCTAAATGGAAATTTACTTAGCTTTAATAATATTTTAAACTTTGTTCCGACTAAAGGAATTCATTTAGTTCTCAACGACAGAAACTTATTTCGGAAAATATTCATTAAATTGAAGATTTTTTTTTTTTTAATTCTAGTGTTCGACGAAAAAAGTATATAAAAACATTGAAATATAAATAAGGATTTTTTTTCTCATTACTTACTTTTATTAATATTGTTCCTCCAAACGATTACTTTTTAGATAACAGTCCCCTCAGTTTCCCATACTTAACACTTATCTTTGTTTAATATATTATCACTCCTATTACGATATATGGAGAGTATTATGATTGTGTACAATTTCTTGCTATTTTTATTTTAATTAAATATTGAGCGTTATTGTAGTATTATTTTGAAATTGGTATTTTGGTATAATTGTCTAAAGAGATTCAAGTAACAATTTGTGGTAGATTGTGCTTTAAATTAAACATAAAATATTGAAGGAGATTATTTTTCTCGGTTGAAACCATAAAAGTGGAATTACACTAAATAATTGAATATTAATAATTATTTGTTATATTCATAAATGACGGGAAATTTATATATTTTAATTAACTGTATTTAAAATTGAAAATAACATATATCAATCACTTTCTAGAGAAACACTTTTCAAGATATTGTAATATTAACCATATTTCATTTTGCAACTTTCATTACATTTAGGCTATAATATTCACTTTCATGA
Organism: Aphrophora alni; assembly: GCA_963513935.1. Classification (NCBI taxonomy): domain Eukaryota; kingdom Metazoa; phylum Arthropoda; class Insecta; order Hemiptera; family Aphrophoridae; genus Aphrophora; species Aphrophora alni. Next base: position 31,104,162 of record OY740773.1, read on the forward strand.
AATAATTAGTTTGTATTCATTTTCATCCAAATGAAACTTTCTGGTTTATATTTAATTCCTTGCAAATATATAAAATACATTGTCACTACTAATTTTTAAGTTACTGTGTGTATCGTTTACCAAAACAAACGTTTTTAGTAAATCCATTATCGTGTGCAATATGTCTGATTTTATTATAATTTAGCATGTAGTAGGCCCACTCATATTATATAAATTGTCTACCAGTTTGTAAATCGATAATGTTTGAGATTTAACTTTTTTTGGGTACATAATTAAATATGGACGATGACGTTATATACTAGCCTCGCATTGTATACAGCTCAACATACACTTGTTCAATCCGATAAAGAAATCCGATTTCTGAAATAATTGTGTTTATGTTGGTTTAAGATAATAACAAGGGAGATAAGTGTAATAGCGGTTTGATAAGTTCAAAAGAAAATAACGCCTCATTTTGTTATTGTAAGCAAAGATGAAATCTATTACGTCATTATTGTTAAAAGAAATAAACGTCATCTATAAATATTTGTGTTTAATCTTTAATTTGTACAATACAAGGAGTGTTTGTACAAGGACTACAGTGAAGGGACATGTACGTTTAAACACGAACACACTTTGCTTGAAACTTTAGACAGATTAAGTCTTACTGTAAACACGCATTCCACACGCAGGCTGTTTAAAACTCTCGACTATTGATCTGAAGAAAGAAACAATACATTACAGAAACTTTCTCTGAAAATGAAAATGATATATGTAATAAATTTATTATAAAATATGAAATGTATCAAATATTATTCAACCTACATTTTATTTTGATAGGAGCAACCTACATTTTTTAAATTATGAATACGACATTCAGTGGATAAAGTTTGAAGGATCTTCAATGTAGAAATAATTATTCCCCACCAACAAAGGGCGTGAGTAGCTGGCTCACTCAACCTGAATATGAGTGTCCATTGATTTCTCCATATAATGACAGAACAAGTTGACCAGAAACAGATGAAGCGGGACAATAACAAAGTTTAAAACATTCTAAAAGTTCAGCAATCTAAACGTTATTTCCTTGTGTAGATAGTTTTATTACATAATAAAACATAGCTAAATATCATTTATGTCGTTTAATTCAACTAAGTAAAAATGCATTTAAAACTAAAGAAGGAGTAATCAATTTATACATCTCGAAATCACATTTGTATTTCTCTCTTATTTGAGTAATAAACATCCGTCTGCTATTCCTTTGTGTTCCTTTCCAACGCTTAGCTTCTGTTCATTGTTTCATAGTGTTTGAAACCCGCTGAAAATACATTGTATTACTTCTTGATACTGATTCTTTAAAATATTTGTTGTCTATGCTTTTAAAAATATTAGAATAGATTGTTGAAGTTAAATTTATATATGTACTCATTGTCGCCTGGTCACACTCTCATGTAAATGTAAAATAAAAGTATTCATACTTATTTATTCCCATAATCTAAAATATCAACTGGGACTGAACTACATATACTTCAATGACAAACTTTCAGACCTTAAAATACCCCAATTAATACCATATTTTTTTAATAAAAATTCAAGAGGTAAATTTTTAAAATTGCGTACTTAACAATTCTGCAATTGTCTGACCAATTAATAACAAAATACTTATTTCCATACAATAATCAATCATAACTCCGAAATATAAAATTACCTTAAACTATCTTGACTAATACTTTAGTCTAGTACTAAGTCTATAACGATAATAATAATAATAATAATAATAATAACATGTAATGTATATTGATGTCACTGGCACATAAAATATTACAATTTCAATTTACAAAATGTTAAGATATCCAAATTCCAATATTTACATTCACTTCACATCAAAATTCATTTACTACCGGATCAAACCTAACATCACACATCGCGTTTCATTTCTTGGCTGCTCACCACTTTTTACAAATTGCTTAGCCGATAAGCCCAGAATTTCCAAGTTGGTAATTTTTCATTGGTGTTCGGCTTCCAGTACATTCGATTTATTAAATACGTCGAATGGACCAAGTTTATTGACCGCTGTGCCATCTAGTACGTTCAGATGGAATATTTTGTTAATACAATATTATTTATCTCTTAGTTTGCCTCTAAAGTAATTTTAAGAAGCCTAACAATGTACCAACTAATGAAAATGTTCTTTTCTTACTCTGTAAATATTTATATCCTAAGACGATGCAATTTTTATTCAACTTGTAAAATTTTTCAGGATTATCTCTATTATGAGTTTATTTTACGGAGTTTTTATAATTTGGTAATTGTTTATATTGAAAAACCTAAATTTAAATAAAACTTTTTCAATTATTTTAGTAATAGACGCAAAAATGAAGTAATGAAACAGACAAGGATAATTATTACTCGATGAACTGTCATATTATTCCTACCAAGAACTCTTAGAAATGTTATTATAACACGTAAAGAACACTCAAAAGGCAAAAAAGTCAATATTGTGTTTGCATCAATTTCAAATTAAATTTTAATTTGAAGTGGATATCGGTAGACAAAATCACTACCAACGAATAAAAACGATTTATTATTAGTAAATAATTTAGTTATGGTTCAGGCCAATCATTCACGTCTTCTTTGTTAGTAAACTGTCAATGCTGTAATGTTAATTTTGAGGCTACAATAGAATATCACATCGACATTAATCTGTATAGCCAGTATTTTATAAATACGGAAGTTGCATCCAACTAGTCGCATGTACTAATTCAAAAGAATGCCTTTGATGTGAACAGTAGCATTGTCTTTTGAATACGTACAGAAATGTCTACTATTTTCAATGTAAAACAAATAGTTTGTATTTAAAACTCTTTTTAACAGTAGCATAATCCCGAACCTTTTTTAATTGGAAAAAATTCCAATCAACTTTTAATGGCCTAATATATATAAATAAATTATTATTTTTAAACAAATTCAAACATTTTCAACATTTTATTATATTTTTTAACAAGTTTTGAAATCACAAAACGTTGAATGATCTGTAAATACTGCTGGAGAAAGAAAAATAAGATATTAACCGTGATGCATTATTTTACTGTTAAGTATTTGTTTTCAAAGTTTGCTATAGTTCATTTCTTAAGAAATCCCATGACACAATGGGATGATATTTAAAAACATTGTAATAACGGTTACTGCAAAATCTTAAACGGTTACAAAAATATGTGAATTAAACTTTACATAGTACTTTTACATAACATTTAAAATATTTTTATTACCAAAATAAAACTAAAATACTCAAACGCTCACAAACGCTCTCACAAACGCTCACAAACGCTCTCATCCTTAAGATAGCTTAGGCAACGCCAGGTCCAGCTAATGTTAGATAAATGTCTTACATTACTCTTTCTGTTCAGTATTGTACGTCATCCAATATTGCATCACCCTTTCCTTCTCACTTTACAACTGGAGCAAATAATATGACAGAATATCAATGTAATCTTTATGTATTGAACCCTCTACCCTCCATTCCACAATGTTAAATTCACTATGCCCTGGATCTTACTTCATCAGTTGAAATTATTTATCTTAGTTTAAAACAATTCATGGTGCTTTGTTCATAGACAAACCATTATTTAAATCTCAAGAGTATATATTTTTTTTTAATGAAAAAAATGTTCTCTATCCTAAGTTATATATTTTGATTTAGCTTATGTGAATACAATAATTATATAAAATTTATATTGAAAGAAGTAAATATAACGGTGTACGTGAAATGATTGCCGTTATTATTTTCTCTTCTTATTCCTTAATTTATTGTTTATACAATTTTTTTGTTATATCATGTAAAATGTAAACAAAATACAAATAAATAATATATATATATATATATATATATATATATATATATATATATATATATATATATGGGAGACTTCTATTTCTCAGAAAGATAAGTTTGTAAGTAAACTAATATGGAAGAACAGGAGCTAGAAATACTAGGCAAACAGAATTACTTTTAAACCGTAATTAATGTTTTGATATTTTATTTTGAGAAATTCATGTTTTTAAATTACTCACAAAGCTTTTAATATGTGCAGCTGTTTAAATGTTAATTGGATACAAATTGTAAAACAACCCATTATAATTTTGAAAACAATTGTACATTCGTTAAAAGTGTTTATTTATTTTAACTTTAAACGTTAAATGGATAACTAAATGTTCTAGTTTTAACTGACGATTTTATGTATAAAATGCATGAATAACCAATAAAGCTATTATAAATTACCAACACCGTAGCTACTGAACTTAACTCTATCTGAAGTTTTAAAATAGCGGTTTAATAACAGAATTTGTGACAAAATAATGAAGTATGCAAACTCTGACATTTATGACAACATTGGTTTTTCGCAGGGACTTTAAGTACATTATCATTCCACTTTAATCCTATTATATTTTTGAGAATTCATAATCATTCTTATATATATACACCATATACAGCATATAAATAAATGTATTCCATCTTTGATGAAAATAGATTACTTATCATATTTTTAAGAATTATTATTCTTGTGATTTCTGCATATGCAAGACTATAGAATACCTAAATAAAGCACTAGGTACTTTAAAAGTCTGGAAGCATCAGCTGCTTTCAGTTTATAATTTAAAAATTACATCCTTACAGCTATGTGTGCGTAAATGTAATGTAATGGAACTAAAAATTATATTTATATGTAAAATATACTGGTTTTATACTTATATACGAGATTGTTTGCCATGATTTTACTCGCAATCTTGAAGAACGTGTGTCTGAAGCCAGATTTAGTGAAAGGAGTGTAATGAAATTTTAATTTAAAAGGCAAACCTTTATTTAGTTTAAAACATACCTTTTATTTAAACGAATTGTATTCATAGAATGTTTTAAAATACATAAATTTGGATGTTATGGTTTCAATAAAATATTTTTCAATAAATTTTCAGTATTGTAGTATTATTTATTGTATTACAGCAGCGTATTCAAATTTAGTGAAATTTGAAGAATGGTGAATTAATTATAAACTAATTAAAATCTTCCTACAATTTTCATTAAAAATTGTAACATTTCCCTGGCCTAATACGCTATTCAAAATTATTAATTAGTATATTTAACATTTGTGAATGACTTTTTTGAGATGCGGAATATACATATATTAACTTGCCCCCATATTTTTATGTTCCCACACGTTATATACTAATAAGAGCCAGTTCTGACCATATTTAATAAGAGGTTAAATATTGTATGGCCATATTCCTTGACAACTTACCCTCACCCAACCATCTTCACTGGATTTCCGCGAGGACAGAGCAAGATGAAGTTATTATATAATTAAAAGTTGCTATTGAATTATCATAAAATAACAGTAACAATTCTGGTGATAAATATGATTAATTTAAAAAGTAGTAGAACGTACAATACTAATGATACTTTCATTTGCATAAATTGTTATTTTTATAATTTTATCGATTTCGAGACGTATGGAAACAAATGATACAGGCAATATTTATATAATACTTTATATCTAAACCTAGTAGGTAACACTTTCTACTCATTTTAAAATACATAAATAAATTGTTATGTTTACGATGAGCAACTGAATGAGTTTTTCAACGTATTGTAATAATCAAAGTGGTTTCCTGAAATAAATGTAACAATAATGTGAACAGTAAGTTTAAAGTTATAATCTATTGACGAAAAAATACATTGCGCAGGATGCCTTCTTAATATAATATAATTTTTTTAATCCAAAACACGATTATTGATTTTTTTATATTTTTTTTATATTCATACGTATAATAATTTGTATAGAATTTTTCTAAACGATAACTAATCAAAATTGAAATCACGTCTTTCTAATTATGTCCATGAATCGTCCAGAATATTTAACAATAACTTTAAAGTGTAATATCCATTCGATAAACCCCTTTTGTTATAAATACAAAGTTTACACACTTCGTTAATACGTTATAAATTTTGTTATGAAACCTTTATTTTAAAACTTCAGTTAGAGATAACTTTCTACAATAGTTAGTCTCGAAACATAACTTGTTCTACAACAAGTAAAGTACGTTTGGTGTTATTTAATATAATTGTTTAAATTTGTTATTCAAGTACTATGTATACTTCTTAAAATGTATAAATACATGATAATTAAAATGGGAACATTTCAGTTGTGGTATATGTATATGTATATATGTATAATTAAAGTTAATAAACAGTATTAACTAGTGTACAATTGTTTAAATAATTATAATTGGGTATTTCATAACTTTTTCGTAATTAACAAGTAAAACAGCACAAAACATAGTATTTCTTGTAAGTAATTTGTAAATTTTACCCATAACAAAAAAAATAAATAGTTATTAAGATTTAAAAGGACATGTGTATGACTAGAGTATCTAGCTCCCGTTCGGAAGTGTTAGTTTATTTATTAGCTTTGAAGTATCTCAAAAAAGATACCTTCAACATAAGAATTATTCACATAAACAATGTCGTATACATATAAATTAATAAAGTTTCAAAATATCTTAAATATAATGGAACTTTTTTTATAATTCACCAACATTCTTACTTTTCAATGCTAAATTCTACTAATAATAACAAAGATCAACTCAACAAAAATTTATTAAAACCTCAATTTTTGAAGACTTAATTAACACTCGACAGATTAAAACAATGATTGTTTGAAACAAGCTATTAATCACGAAGGAATGGCAAATTTTTATTTTTATCACTTGAAGCCAAGCTGGTACAACCGCGACACTTCTCGATTACTGATCAAATAATTTTATAAAATAGAATCATAACGTGCAACTTGCACATTAATTAACCTAGAACTAAATTAATTTTAAAAAAGTAAAAAGCTGAAAATATAGTTCATCAGTAGTAAACAAAGCTATTTAGTGGGTAAAAATTACAAGAAATATTTCAATATTATATGAACTTGGTACAGAACGTTCGCATGAATATGGGGAAAGAATTATCAAAAGAACAATGTAAAAATGTTTTATCATTTTCGACTCTAATATTTTAAACTAATAAATAAGACTGGTCTTAAGGAAACAGTAGAATGAAAAACATATTTTGTCGAAATCATTTGTTTAGTAATTTTTTATTTTAATATATTCATTTAAATCTACTGATGTCATTGAAAGATAGTTTTTAAATGTTGGAATAACGGTATTATGCAAATTCAGACATTGAAATCACTAACGTTATAAATATTCCTTATTGCCCATTTCCTAATGCTTTTACATAATAAATTAAACATATTCATGGAAAAACTAAAACTATTTTTCTCTAACAAAAAATGCTCTTATCTTAAATAAACTTCATGAAATTCGAGGTACAGTTGGTATTAAAAACTATCTTACTTTACTCTTTTAGTTCAATAATGTACTAGATCCTATATCAAAAGCCTTCCCTTCTCACTCCATAACGGAAGGAAAATAATATGAGACAAGACCAATGTTAAATCAATGTAATAAATCCACAACCCTCCATCACTCATTGTTGTAATTCCTGTGACCTAAATTTGACTTCATCTCTATACATTTATATCAACGTTATTGCACATAACATTTTATTGTTTACTTATTCTGATGAAGAATGATTATTAAAGAGGTTTTTTGTTTAAAAGAATTTTTATTATTATACATTATATATATTATCCTACAATATGAGAATAAATTCATATTAGAATAAATATATTGAAAGATTAACATAATTGTTTTTAAGATATATATATATATATATATATATATATATATATATATCCTAAAAACAAACTGTTTATATACTGTTTATAAACTGTTATATAAAATAACAGTTTGTATATATATATATATATATATAACAAAAAAATAATAATTCACATGTATGATCTCTACCACTTAGACAACAACTTATAACTATATGAAATATACAGTGCACAATCATAGCAATGTTACCTGAAGGATATATAAACAACATAAAATTATATATAGATTTTAAAAATATGTTTACGTAAAAATAGTGTAAATAGCGTTTGCTCAGGTGACATTAATTGTATTCCAAATTATTTCCAAAATATAGTTTTACGTTTAAATTTTTTCACTCACAGAAAAATATGATAATTTATACGCAAATGAGTTCATAAAATGTATATAATATAATATGGCATTACATATACTTTAACTTCTTCTTAGTGTAGTTGTATACTAAATATTTATTGGTTTCCATTTTGATATCTCTGTTTGAGACCACTCCTGGCACTTCCGTTAGCTATCTCCCCGTACAAACCACTTTGTAAAATATATCTATGAGTAAAGACAATCCATAACACAAACACATAACAATTGTTTCTTAATATAAACATTACACTTTAATTATACTATTCTTTTACCAACTTTACAAACCATGATCGAATATATCCTACGATTTTATTTATGACATCGTTTTCTAACCTTTGGATTTCAATACACAATTATGCGATGTCTATAAGCTATATTGCTATAGCTTATTTTATAATTATACAGTTACATTATTTTAATGATTATTGGTATATCAATTTATACAATTATTTAAAATTCGTCCTGAGCTATAATTTACAGAATTGAACAAGGTACACGACATATTTACGTGAATATTTATGAAGAATTGTAATACCTAGTATTAAATTTTAAATAAAACACCACAAAAGCAGCTGTTCTGATTTTCTATTCTATCAAGGTACGGTATATGGTTAGGTTGTAGTATATGATTGAAATTCATTCGCTATTTTTCAAGATAAAAAAAATAATGTCTGAAAATTTATACAAAATCCAAAATTGTCGACATGTTTTACACATTTTCTTAATTTTTTTTTTCAAAAGATATATATTTTCATTGACTTATTTATTGTGTGTCATTTTAACTCGAAATACGAATTCGTCTTCGAAATCTGTGATTCCGAAATTGTAGACATTGTTGCTGTTGAAAAATAGTAAATTCTCGTTTTTCTACATTTTAGTATAATACTATGGGAAACCGTAGGGTTTCTGAATGTATATTAAGAATGCAATATATATATATATATATATATATATATATATATATATATATATTGTTTAACCAGATGCAAATGATGTGCGTGCGTTAGCAATATTTCAGCTTTTATCATAATAGTAAATGATTACAAATAATTCTTTATTTTTTGTAAATATAATTATTCCTACTTCCAAGTGAGCAGAGACAGGGGCACTGATAGTAGAGATATATGTAAAATATTACAATCTTCAATCCATTCCTTTTATTTGTTACATAAAATTGTTAAAATATTTTTAAAATCACAACTGAATTATTATTTTTTTAAATTTTGCAAATTAAAACTCTAGGCCACTAGTAATTATTACCCCCTTTTGTAATAACAGTGCATTTTTTTAAATTGAATAACTTACCTTCATTATTAAAACATGCGATGCACATCCATTTAATTTACAAAACGAAAACAATTAAATATTACTGAATTATATTAATTTGTATATGGTTTTACATAATAAAGGTAATTGTCTAATAATAATCATTCATTATGTAAAAAACTATATGAAATAGTTAATAAGCACCTCAAATATAATTACTATGAATTTTATTAAAATACACATGTCAATGTAATATACATAGAAACTTTACATGCCTGTGGATGTTTTGAATGTAATTGGATTAACATTAATTAAACTTAACTTCTAGAATATTTAGCACATAGTTCGCACTTTGGTAGTATAACAGATATAAGGGTTAGTATATTATTTGTTTATTTTTTATAAATTTGTAATACTAACTCATAATGGGCTTTTATGATATACGACGATTGTTAATGTGCGGAAAATAGGCATTGTTAAAACAAGCAGAACACATACTTTATAATGGTAATTATATTGATTCTATCTGTATGAAATAAAAAGAATGTGATTTCGTCAATACAATAAAAATAAATACCACATTTGGTCTTAAATCGAGCTGGAATTGGCTGCTATAATTCTTTAGAAGTGCTGTTATAAAAACTTAATAACGAAACTTCTGTCTATGTTACTATAAATTTCATTCAAAAGATATATTCCGTTATATTAATTAAGCTTTACTACTGAAATAGTTGTAATTTTGTAAATAATGTTTTGTAAGATTTCATGCAACAAAAGCAACTTAGTTAAACCCAGAGAAAATTGCATTCACTGAAATTATACTTTAATTGAATACGTTATAATCATTAATTGATAATCGTAATTTAATATACACTACGGTTACTTCTTACAACACCAGGTGTTCAATATTCGCATTCTAAATATTTATACTATAAGAATTTAATAATAATTAAAAAGTATCAGTGTACTACCTCGCTTATTTTAGAACTGAAAATAATTTCATATTGATATTGTTTGTAACATTTAAGCAATCCCTATTTGTTAGTTCATATAGATCCTGCAGTTTCTACCAAAATTTTGTTTAATAAAAAGACAACGACGAAAAATAGCACTAACCAATTTGAGGCATTTCAAAAATCACTTTGGGATTTATTAATCATAGTACGATCAATCATTGTTAAGAAGAAGTAGTCATCTATTGATCTATTGTGAAAGATATGTAGGACATCTGTATTTAGTTTTTCGGTTAAGTTTAGTTAGAATTAATAAGGTAATATAATATTTCCTACTCTTTAATGATCATGATGGCAATTTATAAAGAAACGTCTACAACGTATAAACGCCACAAACTGAGTTTACAAGTAATACATTAATAATATCCTATATTAAATAAAATTTAGGGATTTTGAGTGTTTACAGCTAATCAAAAACAATTATAAAATGTAACATATTCTGTAAGAAAACCAAGGATAATATTAAATGCATATATGTTCAAACTATTTTTTTTTGTAAATGAAACCACAGAGAATACAAACAATACAGGAGGTAGTTTACACCCCGGAGCTATAAAATCTGTCTGGAGTTGAAAAATATCTTTTACATCATATTATATAAACAAATAGCAATGGTGAAAGTAAAATGGTTGCAGTCAAACGAGTTTAATTGTTGTACTAACTATGAATATCGAAGTACTTATTTTTCTCCAATATTTTGTAATTTGTCTTCATGTTTGTTATTTGTATAAAATGCAATTACATCCAATTTATTTGACCAAAAGTAATAAAATGGAAGAATAATGTTCTTTAGCACTAAGATGAACAAAGCATGTACAATGATTTATTGTTTTATTTTAATTTGCTCTGGAAATCACCGTTTCTGGTGTTTTCGAAAAAGACCGGTGACTCAAATCAATAATTTATTGTTCCAAGGCTTGATCTGGTTATGGAATTAAAATAACAGGTTATATCAAGCAATTGTACAAAACCATCTTTATAACCAAACATTAAATAAACCTCGCACATTGTGTAATAGAAATAAAGGTTTAAAAAATGGGACAAGTTATTTTTATGTCTTGGGTAGATTATATACGTGCTGAATGATAGGAAGATTTTAACAACTATTAAATAGTACTGTTTTTTGTTTTTTTTTTCTCCCTTCATCATCAAATACTCGCAGAATAAATTTCAATGATAATCGTACTAAATTACACAGTTTTAATATTAAACTGTAAATGTAAAACAAATGCGGTGGAATATGTAAACTTTGTAAGTTTACCTTTTAATTTTGAATTAACATATTACCAATTCTAAAACATCTGTTCAACTATAAAAACCAATTAGAAATTGTTCTCTACTGATTTAGTTATGTTACAATTGTTGAATGTAAAAAAGCTTCTTATTAGAACTTGAGATATAGCAAAATAACTTTCGTAAAGTTCACACAGTTAAATATATTCACAAAATTAAACAACACAAGAAAAGGCATTCAAGTAAATATCAGTGTGGTCCCATAAAATACTTTTATTAGTATTCCAAAAAATTACGTTACCTCATGTTAGTTTTTGTTTACCTTTTTGTTGTTATATTTTGATAACCTTATTTGGTGAGCATTTTGGAGTTTCAAAATGGAATATTAGGTAAGGTGGTAGGTATGTTCAATTTCTCATTTATATTATTATTCAGTCAATATTAGATTGTGGAAACATTTGAAAACTACATATATTAATTTACGACTCCTTACAATTGTTAAAAAGTAAATGTTTGCATTAATAGTTATATAACTATGGTTCTATCCCATTGTTATAGGGTTGTAACGAGAATTAATAATTAACTTCATTGCAGTATCTTTCTTCTTTTAAGTTAATATAGTTTACATCAAGTCTTAGGGAGTTGCATTACCTAGAGTATTTTTAGTAATCATCTATTTAGAAATAGATGTATTATATTGTCTAGAAATAGTTTGCACTACTTTAAGATGTTATTACTGGTAACGTTACATTTAATTTTACAATATAATATCGATGTAAATATTAAAGTCTATAGTTTGTATAATATAAAAAATTAAATCTACAACTACGGCAGCTTTAATTAATGCTCTCCTTTCATTCATATATACAATTACTCGGCTAATATTAACAAATTAAAATGTGTCAAATATTTATTTTCTTCAAATGATTTCATAAAGTGTGAACAACTTTTGTATAAGTCGTAATACAACAAACGTATCACATTCCCCTATAAATCATTATTTCACTAGAGACCTCGAGGTACTACAGAATTTTGCTGACAAAGGCTACATTCCAAATTATTGTTTTAACTGTACAATTTGTAATCAAACGATTTTGAATAATAAGTAAAATAATAGAAGGATATAGATTTATTTATTTTATTTCACTTTTAAATGTTATTTAAAAAAGTGGTAAAATATGGACGACCATTTTGTTCTACTATTTGTTATATGATTTTCTTACAAAGATTAATTTTTTTTTTAAATTCCTTATTTAATAGTTAGAAAATCGTCACAATACATATATATATATATATATATATATATATATATATATATATATATATATATATATATATATATATATATATATATATGTTAGATTTTGTAGATCTTCAATCATTATTTATTTTTAGATTAACTTTCCGAATAACGTAATAAAAAGTAACTTTATTACTTTATAAACTGTCCTTTAACATAGTGTTCTTATTTTTCACTCAAAGGCTATAAATTTATATTGCCAAAATCAAATAAAAGTGCTTATATGTAAGGATTTTCTTGTTTTAAAAAAATCCAAGATTGAAATATTCTTATAATTTATCTTCATCAGATTTCAGTTTATGAAGGAAATATAGGTTTCCATTATCACAGCTCAATTTCCGACCACTCCTCTCACTTCCGTCCGTTATCTCCTTTCACGGACTACTTGATGAATTATTATTTGAATGCAGTATAAACATTGCATAAACTGTCGTTAAGGCACATAAACAAATCTTTCGAGGAATCTTAATACTACAACTTAATTCAAATGTTCATTTCTTTCATTACATTGTTTTCCTTAATATTATTTTATTATTAACAATATTATCCTTAACAATATTGTTTTATTATTCCATTTTAAATTTATTTTTGACTACGACCGTAGGTAGCATTCACTTCTTTGATTTATTATTTTTATAATTTTTTTTGATTTCCATATAAAATTTTATGTAAATCAGTAGAAACAAAAAAAATAATAGGTTCTAATTCTCTAAAGTCATTTTTTAATTTTGCCAATAGTTTAATTTTAGCGATAATCTTTTATTAATTATTGACATTGTTATTACTATTCAGAAAGTATATTTCAGAAAACACATATACACATACACACAATACACATGTTAATGCTTGTATTTTGAAATCATATCTTATTTGCAATAAATTATGTTCAACAATGTTTTGAAAATTCTGAATATAAGTGATACAAAATGATTTCTCTCAATTACAAGAATTGATTCGACATGCTTATTTCAAGAATTGCAATATCATCATCCCCCAAAAACTTCCTCATGAAATACAATCATAATAAACACTACAGCGATATTTTATTAAACAACGGTATATTATATTTCATTTTGGAATATGATATCCAAGTCATGAAGAATTACTCCCTTGGCTGTTGGCAGGGCAATATATTTAATTGAGAAATAACGAGATCTAATATTACCAGTTGCGTGTCCTAGAATGGACACAGATAAATGAAAACAAATTAATTCCATTTCAGCAGATTTTTTGTTTTGTTTTTGCCTTTTACATATTTAATATAGTGACTCTTTGATTTCAGTTTCTTTGTTTAAATCATGGATTAGTGTCCAGGTAAAAAGATAAGATTACTAGAAGGGTTGTATCTACTGATGAGCAGGGGCCCGTATGGTTGGGTTTTTATGGATTATGAAGAGAATACTATATCTTATCGTAGGGGTTTACTTCACCAAAATATATACATGTTAAAATGTGAAATATATACATATTAAATTACAATCATATATATTACGTAGAATATACCTACAAATATAAGTAATATTATTACTAAAAATATGTAATGTAAAGAAGATAAATAATAAATGCTATGTTTACTATTTTTATTTTTCTAAATATTGCATATAATCGATAAAATTAAAGCAAACAAAATAAGTCCACATTACCATTTTATAAATGCTCTTATTGTAAAATATTTCCCTCATTACTGGATGCTACTACAGTTACATAAATATCTTACAATACAATATTAGTTTAATATCTTTTGAAATATTACATTTCTTCACAAATCCACTCCCTCAATAAACAAGAGAAGCTCAATATAGATAAAATATCAATATAAGCTTTAAGTAATAAACTTCATCCGTCATTTTTTAAATCTCTCTGCCCTATATCTAGCGTCATCATTTATATTTTATATAACGTTATATTACTTAACATTTCATTTTGGAAAGAGGAATTTCATTTTAGAGGAATAACGTTCGTTAGTTTGGGTTTAAATTTTGTTCTATAAAAAGAATGTTAAATATGTTCTAGATTACTTTAGTAACACTTTGTCCTTAGTTTGTATTTAACTATTGTTTTTATCAATATCATATCATTTTTGTAATCTTGTCCTTTATTTGTACTTTTGTAGAACAAAAACTCGAACACAAGATCTCACAAAAACTACGTTTATTCAATCAAACGCGTTTTAACGACAAAGTGGCCATCCTCAGTGATACATAATCTACAATAACAAAACTATAACTCATAGAGTTATATGAGTAAATGAGTTATAGTTTCGTTGTTATACCTCATGTATCACTGAGGATTGCGACTTTGTCGTTGAAACGCGTTTGATTGAATAAACGTAGTTTTTGTGAGATCTTTTGTTCGAGTTTTTGTTATACATAATATTATCTCACAAGTCAAGCTCAATATTTATTTATATATGTTACTTTTGATAATCTGTTTAATCCAATGTTCATAGGTTATTGTAAATAGAATAATTTGTCATATAAATAAAGGACGATCGGCCATACAGAAGTCCGGGTGATAAAATGTATTGAGAATAAAGAACTAACTTCAACAAAGATATATTTTTTTAATTTTATTCACCTTAAACATGTCTATAAGTGTTCAAAGTTATGCCCATTACCTTACACCCACTTTTCAACACGTTTCGTTATGCCTCCGGAAAATTTTCTTAGAGGTACCTCACTGATTTTTGCAATAACAAGATTTGATATTTAATTTCAACCGTTATAAATAAAATTTTAGGATTATTCTAGAACACTTGATTTTTCAAATATCTACCCATAAGAAGAAATCTAAGCTAGATCCTGGTGGCCAAAATATTTTGGAAATAACATTTTTCTTAAATAATGCATCCGATATATTAATTGTTTGATAACTTTCGCCGTCCTGGTGCAACCAACAATTGTGTTTATATTCTTCAAGCAAACCAATGAATGTTGGTTAATATCACAATAAGCCTCGAGATTCACAGGAGATTTTCTGATAGCGGTTTCAATGTCTTGTAATTTTTGTTTTGTTTAAGCGGATTTGTTTCTTTAATGGTATTTTTTGTCCGTTACTGCGCCAGTTACCGACACTTCTTACTAAGTTTCTGAATAATACTTTTTACAAGATCTTCTTCACTAAATTTTACAAGAAATGCTCACCTGCACTGTTTTAATTTAGAATATTTATTAAATTTTCTACAATAGACACACGTTTTTATACGGTAGTATGCATTTTTAAATTCACTATTCAATTAATTTGACCAAAACTGCTCTAAACTATGTTCTGAAATTCTATAACAACAAATACAATAACATTCTGAATTAATAATTAAAATTATCTGAACCTGGATATCCAAGACAAAATAGTGTTATTAATGTCTGAAATGATTTTAATCATTTTAAATAGATTAAGAAACTAATTTAAATACATTAATAAACTCGA
>OY740773.1:31123014-31193014 GCA_963513935.1 Aphrophora alni
GGAGACGATTTAAAGCAATTTAGAAAGGGAGAATGGATAGTAA
The DNA here is from genome assembly GCA_963513935.1 of Aphrophora alni. NCBI lineage: Eukaryota > Metazoa > Arthropoda > Insecta > Hemiptera > Aphrophoridae > Aphrophora > Aphrophora alni. The sequence goes on from OY740773.1 coordinate 31,123,058, forward strand.
ATGTTGGCTACACAGAGCCATTGTATAAGGTTTATTCAAACAGGAAATAAATTATTACATAGACAAATATATTGATTTTAAATACGAAGTATGTGAGATGTTAAGAGAAAGTTTTTACTTCATGCAATCTAAACCTCAGTTCCACTCTATAATTATATTCAATTAAAACATCAATTCAGTGACTACAATGTTCTGGCATTAACTGACTCACAATTGTTAAATAATGCTTTATAAGATGAATGTTTCATACAAAATTAAAAACAATCGATTGTTGTTTTTTGATATATTTTTCGTTCAATAAAAAATCATTAATGAACCTTAATGTTTACTTTATAGTTTTTCTAAATAACTAAAATTACCTTTTTAACAAAAATATATCATGTATGGTAATAGTATGAACAGTTCATCTAACTTTAAATACCAATGCTTCTAGGATGGTATCAGTTTAGTTTGAACAAATTTTCACGTAATAGAATTATGATACTTATTTGTTTTGTTGGTAAATAGTGATTAACGAAATAAGTCAAAAATTTCGAAATCATAACTATCGGAGAAGAGAAACAGTAACTGTATTAATTTTAATAAATCTTATGGACATATTTACACCCTCATGGAAAACCCGAATAAATATCTACATTTGTCTGTTTGTTGATGCTTAATCTGATTTTTTCAAAACAGAATTCAATTATATTCAAAATTTAAATTTTAAAATTGACATTTCTTTTACTCCAATACAAATTGTTACAATTTAGTAATTAATTTCAGGCTTACATTTAAATTTTTTATCATTTTCTGAGAGTGTGTTTTATTTTATTAACAAAGACAGAGGGTATATTGAGGTTATGTACAGAGAATATAATTACAATATATTACACCTCTTAAACAGGGTGTTTAAAAAAGGACACAACCCTATTTTTGATGTGGTGAATTTATTACTTTAAAAAATTATTACAACATTATGCAATTATACAATATTCAAAAATTACATAGTTTTAAAATTTTGAAATAAGTGTAAATGGAAACGGTAAAATAAGATAGTTTAAACTAATTTCAGCTACATTAAAATGAATCATTGAAATCAATAAGACGAAAATAAGAATAAATTGTTTTTTCGTGATTGCCTTTATCAAGAAAATATCTCAGATAACACCAATTCATCTAGTATAGAATTTGCTTTTTCTTATACTTTCAGTTCAATATTTTATTTCATATAATACTTTTTCTCCACCAATTCCATACAATTTTTTTAAATCATATATCCTTGTTTTAACCCTGGAATTGGCTATCGACAATATATTGTCTCGAATTTGGATGTCGGTACAAAGTAAAATCAAGGTTTATATAAACGAAAATTTCACTCACTAAATATTGTTCTATCGCAAATTGCGATTGAAAATCTTTCCTTACAATTTCTAATAATTAAAAAATACTAAATTTAGTCTGTAGAAAAAACGGCAAAGTTAGAAGCAGCAGATGATAAAATGTACGTCATATTTGTCTATTGTCGCATGTCCACTTATTTGTCAAACTACTCCCCATTTACACTGTGTTATCGTATGTTTATTTCTATTTGGAATTGTGACTTCCTAATAATTGTCGCTCTCAGAGTTCGTGAGATACAGGTGTTTCTCACATAATGACACATATTATTTCCACGCCACTTCGACAACGGCACTCTAAGTCAAATATAGATTTCTAACATTTTGATTTTGTGACGATCTACTGTATAAATCATTTAACAGAGGAAGTTTGGAGGTTCGAGGGAATATTATATGTGGGAAATATATTCTGGTATTACTGTTCCCTCAAACTAGAGCTTCCCAGACGGAATTAGTATGTTTTTGTCATTGATCAAGATATGCATTTTACATGCAATCGCTGTACTTATTTTATTGGGTATTAGTTATTCTTTTGACCTTATTTTTTTTATTGTATTATGATTTATTTACTAAGTTTTGTTGATACAGATATAGTTATCTTCACATCTTGTTTAAATCTTTGAATAAACTAAACAAAATGTTCTGCTACCTTATAAGCGTTTGTTGATGATTTTGCATTCAAAATTTATTGACGTAGAAATCATTTTTCTCATTCTATATTTAATAACACAAAAATGCATGTTTTAATAAAATGTATAAATTCATGGTACAATTATATATATATATATATATATTATATATACATTACTTAATTATTGTTATATAATAAATAGGTTGAGTTTTATATACAATAAATATTTTTGATGATTATATTTTAAATAGCTTTTGAGATTTTCTGTATTTTGTTCACAAAAAATACGTTTCCAAATAAATATTTTTGAAATTGATATATTGGTTTGATTATTACACAATTTTTGTTTCCTGGCAGATTGACTCCAAAATTTATAGGTCAGATCTTTGATTTATTACACATATGAAATTCATATGCCTTCTTCCGATAAAACAGATATATAAAAAATTGGTGTAATATTATTATATTTGGTATTTATTTCATTGTAAGCATAATCTATTTTCCTTTTTCATAAAAACTATTTTTTCATAATTATATATCAATAAATCAAATAACTGATTTACTAACATTTCTATTAGCACTTCTTATAAACCTAGAACTTTATAATACTAATGTATATAAGTAATATATATATATATATATATTGCTTACGTTATTGTAACAATATAGGCGTTTCGGAAAATGATTTTAGGTTGTATTTCACTAAAATATAATTTACGTTTTTATATTTTGACATTTTTTTAATTTTCCTATCGTTAGATGAAAAGCCCTGCCTGTCATTTTTGCTTTATGAAAAAAGTAAAAAAGAACACAAAATTGTTGAAAAATATTTCAGCGTCAGGGTCTGACCAATACAAGATTTGTTTATTAGAAAATTGATAGGAAAGATAAAAGATGTTACAAAAGAGAAAATAACGACCCATTTAAGGTCCCTTATATTTACCACACCAGTTTAATAGTTAACATATAATCTACCGAAATGATTAGTACATTTTTATTCTCAAATTTCAGATAAGCTTAAAAACTATTGAAACTCCGCAATATATTAAAGTTTACAAGAAATAGGAGCTGTGTTAACTTTAATAATATTTATGTGGGTATCCAAATCCTGTAGGTATCTATATAGAATGTAATAATGTAAAATAAACGTAAAAAACCATGGTAGCCCATATCCCTATATTACCGCTACTACATAATTGTTATTGTATATCCATTAAAAAATGCAATTCTATCATTTTGAAACAATTCCACTATTTTCGTAACATCTGCAGAAATATTCTTTTCCAAGTCATAAAAGTAACAGAAGAAAACAGTAATTATTAAACACAAAACTCTAAACGCTCAGTATTTTGTAAATTCATAGATTTTCCTTGATGTCAAATGTCTCAAAATGCTAAACTGTCTGAAACTACCATTCATAAACAATGGATACAACGGGCAACGAGGCTATTGTTAAATGAATGTCAGTCATTAGTCTCTCTGTTCAATATCTTATATCTATTATTTCTTCCCCTTCTCTGCCCAGCGTTGGAAGTATGGATTATGACAGGAAATCAATGCAAGATTTATAACGTAATGAACCCTTCGTATTTAATTGTTATAAACCCTTTATCACAGAACTAACGTCTGGTTTATTTTAATAAATAATTTAGTTCTTTCATTGTATTATAAAAACAATATTATTTATTTCTCAGCAGAAATAAGTTGTTAAACAATATCCAGATTCATTAAAGATGTTCTAAAAATACATAATAAATAATTAATATAATTCATTCGGTTTCAAATAGATACTGAATCGTACTTGTGGCAGTCCAAAGTGGATTGTTGTGTTTTTGTACTTTCTTTATCTCATGATGACTATTTCGTTATAGGAAATCACAATTTAAGATTTTCGTAAAGATCCAAAACGTATAATTACCCTTATCCACAACACAATACGTAATGTTTTAGGTAAAATCTATAAGAAAATCAAGTAAAACTAAGTTCAGTTTTAGTGATCGTTTCCATTAATACTATACAAAATTAAGAGACTTTAAACCGACCTCCTGTTATTTCCTCCTTATCTACGTGTTAGTTGTTGTATTTATCGAAGATTATTTCGATACCATTTTAAAGTATCAGGAATAGATGGTAGCCACTTAGGGAATTACAATTATTTACTAAAATTATATGCATCTGTTTATATTGTTTATATATAAAAACTATTTAAGTATATACATTAAATTCCACTTTAAATTTTTATAGATAATAAAACACATTTTTTTACTTTGTGACTGTAATACAGCCTCGTCAATGCCTTAGCAGGCGAAACCATTGGTTGGCTAGACTAATAAAAAGTGGATATTACAAAATGAAAATAAAACTTTGAAAATTTGTGTTGTTGTATCTTTAAACATGGAATTCCACCAAAAACCTTCGGTCTCAACAGTAATGAAAATTAAATTTTTATGTTAAAAGTACAATTTTGCATCAATAGATATATAAGTATGGTTCTCTTTAAATGTGTAACTTTTAACTTTATTGAGTTATTAATTGCAGTTCTTTTTTGATAAAAGCTATTTAAATCATATATCTTATGTCCTTAAACTACCACTTAAGAGTATTTTAAAATTTTGACAGCTTAATAGCGCAAATATTGCCTAGAAATAGTTTGTATTAGATTTGGATACAATTACTTTTAATATGTCCAATAATTATAACGTATCTATGCAAATTATGTAGATATATTATATGAAATATACCTACGACTAATTCTTTTCAACTACATATATATATATATATATATATATATATATATATATATATATATATATATATATATATATATATATTACTTAATAGTACCAAATTAAAATGTCCTTGTTTTTCATTTCAAATACATTTTTGTATATAAAAAGCCTTTTTATAACGTGCTACATGTCCTTCCTCTCTACCAAAACATTATTTTACTATATGACACGAGCAACTTGACAATATTCGTGACCAAGGCTACGTTCAAAATTATTGTTCTAAACTTCGTCAAACGCCCTTCAGGCTTTAGTACAATAATAGTAGTAAATATTGTATTTAGTTCTTTATATCGCACTTCAATGCCATTTTAAAAAATGGTAAAACAATAACCATCGCTTTGAACGGCTTTCTAGTGTGTTATTATATTTTCCTTTAAATATTCAAAAGTTTTGTTTTTGTACATGTACTATTTAAAACTTAGAAAGTAACTTAGAAGAAATGACAGACTAATGTTAATACATCTAAAACTTAACTTAAAACACGTTTAGGTTTAATTTATTTAATTTATTTAACTCAAGTGATACATATTTCATATTGTATATTCTAAACAATGATATAAGTAATAATCCAAAGTACAATTGAAATTTGTGTTAAATATTTAAACTTGCATTTAGTTATAAATTTTTTTACCAAAACTTTAAATATTCCAAATTATGTGTATAGGTGACTATATTTTGCTCTGCTGTTTCACATCGAGTAAACAGTCTTTGTGATATTATGCACAGAGATAAATATCTAAACTGTAATTTATGTACGGTAATAACAACTGATGATTTAATGTAAAACTTTGGTAAAAGCACTCCGTGAAATTTGTACAATTCCATTGAAATTGTTCTTGTCAACATTTACAATTGAATTAAACTTTAAATTTCCCTGAAAAGGTTTTACCAGTGAGGATATTCAATGGCATACACAAAATAATATTATTTAAATGAAATTATATATTACTGTCTTACTATTATTATTATATAAATTATGTCTTACTATAATGTTTAATTTTTGTGACTCAATTTAACACATCACGTTTAAGTGGAAAAATATATTTATCATTAAATAAAATATAGATATTTAAATTAGTTTATTAACAGATTTATTCTTTATGATATATAAATAATAAAAAAAAATCTACATTTCCTATATTGCATTAACGAAAATGGTATAAGACATTATGTGATCAGGCATAAATTATGGACAAAACAAAAAATAAAATGAACAGAAAAGTCGACTGACCTCACGGAGTACCTAATAATAAAATAATAGAGACATTATTTGACATTATTTACACGCTAAGTCATGTCCCACGAGATGCGTAAAATCACTTACTTGTTATAGAAGCGTGCACATATGGATTCCAAAAGTTTGACATTTCTTTTCAATTATTCCAAAAAATTAAGAGATGTTATTTTCACATTATATACTCTGTTTTTGATCAAGTGCAAAACTTGATGAAGCAGATTTGGGCGCCAAAACAGCAATGTCGTTTTAAAAGACAATATAATTTCACATATTTCTTAAAGATGGTATAGGTTTTGTTCTTTAGATTCAGCTAAAATACCTCTTGTTTGTTATTCGTATTCATTATAAATATCCCCCTGACTGAAACGTGATTTATATCTGCAATTTAAATAAGAATCAAATTTGTAATTCAATTGGTTCATTTATGTTTTGAAATTCACTGATAATTTTTTGAACAAAGTTTTTTCAAAGTTATCTCATGATTAACTTGACCGTTAATACTTATCTAAAGGATAAACGTATTAAAGCAAATAATAATGATTCACTTTGGAAACTCGTAAATTATCTTTAAGTACCCCAAATATTAAACATGGCTAATTTTTTACCAGTTCGGTTACGCAGTCAGTTTTAGTTGTGCTCAGATTCCTTGTCGTCACCACACCTATGTTATGACAAGCTTGTTGTTTTAAAGTATTTTTTATGAATTAGAATGTTTTCATTAATTATTATGAATCGAAGACTCATTAGTTAGTGATTACTAAAAACTCGCAGCTATACATTTGATTTTGAGTTTCAATGAATGCAAATAGTCCTTTTGTCAAGATCTGCGTTCAATAACACTAGCAGTATTTATTAATCTATTATATATTTTAAATCTATTATTTTCAATATATCTTTCGTCTGCCTTATTTTGAATTTTATTAGAGAATTTTTATTTTGTATTTTTTCAAAATTAAGCAATTTATTAATTAGTATATAGGCCTAATTAAACTACTGTATGTAAATGAAATTTGTTACAAGCGTCAACTATAAATGTAAGAGGAGATAGTAAATCCTTATAAATTAGTTAATTACACACACACATATATATATATATATATATATATATATATATATATATATATATATATATATATATGCATATTATGTTGTTCGCTGACACAATTGTTAAAGTTCTTGTGTCATAATTCAAATATTCCATATTCTACATTATGAGATGTTTCGTTTTTAGTTTTTTTTTAATGCTGTTTTTTACTATATTTTGAGAATTAGTGAAATTGGTAGTGCGATTATGCAGCCGATTGGGTAATTTACGTAAATAAATTATTTTTAAACCTATATGTTTTTATTCGATTTCATGTTAAGTTTAATATTTTCCATTTAAGAGTCACGTAATATTAATATTACTTTATATTAAATAAATATTTTTAATACAGTTTAAATATAAATATTTATAATTTTAAATTGAAGGTTTTAATATAACAATTCACCTTATTACAAACAAAAACAGTTTTCAATTACACAATACTCACAATCCGTCTCAAATAAGCACTCGCCCGCTATCTGTCAGTCTGTATTCAAACTTTGAACTAGTTATCGCAACCTCACTTTCATGAAACTAGATAAAAATAAAAACAGCTGCTCCCTACTAAAACCTGTCACACACAGAACTCTGTGAGAGTAGACAGAACTTTTTAGCCAAGCTATTAAGATTTAGTGTACCAGTAAAATTAATGAATCCTTTTTTGTACAAACAAGTTTGAATATTCTGTATCTAAAAACAAAAATCTGAAATTTTATATTTGATTAAGTTGAAGTGCGGATGGAGTGATCACACAATACTTAAGTGGTGAAAACCTTACAACGAAACAGGACTAATGATAAGTTTAGAATAATTATTTACATATGTAAATTGTGTCATGTTTATTAGCTTCATTAAGAGCTCAGCAGATGAACGTTTCTTGGATTATTTACTACCATAAAATGACATTTAACATCTAGTCTCACACTTTGATTAATAAAAATTGTTATTTCTTGTCATTTTGTATATAATTTACATTGATATAACAATTTACTTCAATTTAAGTAAAATATGTGTACTACTGTAGTACGTTATTAAAACGATACACCTCATACATTTTGATTTAGTATTTAATACGTGACCCGCAGTACAAGGTTTATATAGTATTTTTTCAAATTCGATTTCGGTTTTTTGATTGATGGTTACATTTAAATTTGTAACGATTCTGATTTTATGTTAATTTTATTTATTTATTTTAAAATAAAAACAGAATTTGTCAGTCAGTTGTTACAAATTTCAGTACTTTTTTTCGTTTCATTTAAATAAGGTATTTGAAATTGAGTGATGAAATATCACATATGACGAATACGTGTTTGTTAATAAAGGTTGTGTATTTTGCCAGACAGAATTTAAATACTATGTCCTAATTCAATGAGCTGAGCAATAAAATATTAAAATGTAATTAACAATCGCAAAAACGGCTGAACCATATATGTAAAAGGCCTAATAATGGCATCGTCTGTGGTACACTAGTTCAGAATTGACAGGATTCCCGCCAATGAGGTAAACCAAATGTTACTATTCAACCAACCTATCTTGATAAAGTCGCTTTAATGGGAATTTCCTGAGGGAAAATAGAAAATTTGTCTTTGAACACAATTAAATATAAGCGTTTTTTTTTTCTAATTCCTAATTTGCTTATTCCTGGAGTACCGAAGCGGTGCTTGTACATGTAACAACTGAAGATGATACCTTACTTTTTAAAAGTAATAATACTACAAAGAAAATGGTTTATTGCGATTAAATGTATTTTCTTTAATTTGATGGTTTTAAACCTATGGTGTGTTTTTACATGTTGAGCAATAACATTTCTCATTAACCAAGTATTTGTAGCTCAATCAGATTTTAAAATTTGCATTGTTTTTAGTTATATATATATACATCATATATACACGATATACACGATATGTACACTATATATATACACATCTGTGTAGTGTTTGTTTTAAAGTATTTTTTATTCATTATAATATCCAACAAAAAAAATTGACGAGAAACTTGTTCCTAATTATTAAAAGTTTTACTTTTTTCATTGTTGGAATTTTGTTATAAAAGTGTTATAATATTAATTAAGGAAGAAATTCGCATACGTTAGAAAATTATTTGATTTACTCTTTTCAGTTTTTTAATATTACAAATTGAACTTAAAAACATTGTATGGTCTAAATAAAGCGAAATTACCATTTCCAAAAAGATATTAACCTAAATTGCCTATAGCCAACGACGGAAGTTAAATAAATGTCTTTCATTAAAATTCAACTTCAATATTGTACGACATCTAATATTTTTCCACCCCTCCCCCGGATCACTCAATAACTCACTCTCCTACCACCCAGCCTTGTACGTCAGAGAAAGAATACCAATGTAAGCTTTATAGATAAGGAGCTTCCTTCCCTCATTGCTAAAATGTTCTTTTCCCAGATTTGGCCTCAAACACCTTCAACAATTCCAGCATTATACTACTCATTATCTCATATATTTCTCTATTATAATTACAGGTCTGTGTCTCATTCAATAAAAAGAAACATGTTAATGACCGAAAATGTTGGTATTAAAAATAGAGTCATGGTAGAGCATGAGTTATGTATAACTGAATAACACCCAATGAACAAGGAGGATGCTTATATTATTGAGGCTATTAAAATGTATCGCATTAAGAAATAAACGGAACACAATAATCGAACATGGTTACACGAATACCAATCATAAACTAAGGGTTAAACGTTACATTTTTCACTAGGTATTTTATTGTATATATTTTATAACGCTTAAAATGCTATAGCGAAATTTACATAACATAATTACTATATTTAAAACAAAATGAAATTAAATATGGGTTTCGTTTATTAATTATAAAATTATAAGATGGAAAATAAATTAAGTTTAAAGTGAATTACTTTTATGCGTAACAAACATCTTACTCGTGGTGGGAGTTTTATTTTATAGGAATTTATTCTCAAGGTGTGGGAATATGCGTTTAAAATATATTAGTTTTTTAACATCATGGTATACACAAGTTAAGCAAAATTATTATTTTTGGTGGTTATTTAATTTATATGTTTATCTAAAGTCATTATAAAGAGGTTGATAGCTGTCTTACTATAAGATATAGAAATAACTTATAATTTGCCTAGCCCTACTACCACAAATACTGTGATGGATCTTTATTTTTTCTTGAAAAGGTTTTTTTTATTCATTACAGTTTGATTCTAATTATGAAATGCTAAGAAAGAACTAACTTCTTAGTTATCTATATTACTCTTTCATGACATCCTTTACCCAAAAGACACTTTGGCCAACGCTTGATGTTAAATAATTATTTTTCATTAAATGTTAGTTAAATTTCCTACGACATCTAATATATCTTCGCCCCTTCTCCTTATTACGCAATATCCCATTCTTCTCACCACCCAAGAGCCCCCGTCGGAAAAGAGGATCGCAGAATATCAATGTAGTTTTTACGTAACGAGTTCGGAATCATCCATTGTTATGTAAACAAATTTTATGTCCCAAACATGACCTCATTTATTTTAATTTCTTTTAAAAGTTATATTACTCATTGCATTATATATTTGTCTGTATTCTGTGGATAGGTTTGGGTCCCAAAATTAGTACAATTTTATTGAAATCTAAAATGTAAAATTAAAATTTTGGGCGAGGATGAAAGTTGTTATCACACTTTTTATTTCACTTTTTTTAAAATATAAATTAAGTTGAATTAAGAATTACGTCGTCTACACACAAGAGGTTTGTATCACTTAGATTGTTGCAAAATATAACGTTACACAATAATCAGCGTGAATTCGTTGAGCTATTTTTCTCAGACATATGGCAATCATATATTTAAATACATAATTAAGAAAGAAACGTAGTTTTTTTACGTGTTACGAACAAGTGTAAATAACGGTTCTTAGGTGTGATTAATTTTATTTATAAATTAAAATTTTTTTAAATCCAGAAATATTACTTTTATACTTTAAAGTTTAGTGCAATTATTATATCAATTATTCTCCTAATTCACCAAAATGTTGAACATTATCTCTAGTTTGTACCTGATCGGGAAATTGGAGTTACATTTCCAATATTTTTTTATAGAAAAATTAATAACCGAAATTTCAAAACTATTAATCATGTGATAAACTTATAGTATTGCAAATTGAAGAAAGCGAAAAAACGTTGTATTCAAGGGATATGTTGAAAACTAAGATTTAAAACTATTTGAAGGAACCCTGATATAAAATTTGTTGTGAGCAGTTAATATAATCAAGAGTGTACACTCTCACACACACATAAACACAAACACACACACGCACACGCGCGCGCGCTTCGCACACACACACACACACACACACACACACACACACACACGCTATTGGGCGCCACTTGCCGCTATTCTCTCTAACGTTTTGACTTCCCGTGAATCTTAACGTCGCTTTAGAACGCCGCTCGTCAGGAGTTATTTATATAGTTTCAAGACAAAATCATTCGTACAAAAACTAAGACATATAATATGCAGTAAAATCCATTGTAATTTGCATGCTTTTTATACTGATGAAAGAGGTGAAATTTTCGAATGTTTATATTATATATATATATATATATATATATATATATATATATATATATATATATATATATATATATATATATATATATAATGAAATACTTTACTTTTAAACAACCTCACTTATCTATAGATCGTAAAAGATTACCGTATAATATATGTTACATCTTAGAAATAACAGTAACACAAGATATGAAGTAATTAATTTTAAACGCTACAAATAGACAATTGTCCTTGACCTCAAAGTCTCGAAGAGTCATTACAGTATGAAACGACCCAAGGATACCTCAGGCGATGCGGCTAGTGTTAAATAAATAACCGTCATTAGTCTTTCAGTTCAATATCTTACGACGTCTAATATTTCTTCACCCTTCTTTACTAAGCAATGGAAGCAATGATTATGACAGAATATCAATGTAAGCCCCACCTTATACTCCCTCCATCCCTTATTGTAGAAATCATTTCCCAAGATCTGACGTCACGGATTCAGTATTTATTTACTTATTAAAAATATGCACTAGAGACAATTAACAACTGTAATAAATTTAAATTCAAGGAGTTGCAATCGTTCAGATATATATTTTGTTGTAATCGTACGTGTGATAGTGATTTCAAAGTGGAAGAAAATAACTTTATGATGTTTCCGTTATGACTATTTCTTTGTAAGAAATCAAATACCAGCTTTTTGACAATTTTGCTAAAATTAAATAACAATTTACTAATAAAACAGAACTAAAAAAAAAAAAAAAAATTGAAATAAACTACTGTGTGTTTGCATAGAAAATTACATTCTGAATACTGAAATGATATAATAATTTCAACTAGTCACTTGTTAATTCAATGTCTTCCTCGTTGTTATTTAGGAAATCCTATTTAATAGGGCTTATTTGAGTGTCAATGTGGAATAATGTGTAGTATGGTCACAATCTAAAATCGTCCATTTATATTATTAATAGATCTTATTTATATTGTTTACTATAGTAAAACACTTTAGGTATTTTCATTTCAAATCTTTCAATTGAGATTTAAAAAGTACCATTTTTCAATAATATAATTTTTTACTTTTTCATTTTATTTTATATTAAAATTGAACATTTAACCTCAATTCTGTTATTTTTCGATGATCTCTTAAAATCAGTTCCAATGTCTTAATGTATTACAACTGATAAAGTTACCTTTAATCTAAAACATAACTTCTCCATAGAAGTTTGTAGTCAATAAAACATATACAAACCAAGTATCAACCACGATTAGTTGTTTTAATCTCCAACAGAATAAATTATTGTTTTCTTTTCCATTCACATATAAATATTAGGAAATATTCACAATTTAATAGTCTACATTTCTAAAAATGAAAATTTGGTTTTTTGAAAATCCCGCCCTACATACATGTTGCCTCTCAATTTTTATAGAAAAGATGTAAAACGAAGTTTAAATACAAATACTTTTTAATTAAGTGATTGGGACCGTTTGACAATTTTTAATTATTTAAAAACGAAATTATCTGCATAATATACTATCATCACTTTTTATTGTACTCCTTCGTCTTTGAAACCTGTTTTCGTTTTTATATAATAACATGTAACTTTGTAATTCTAATATATTGAAGCGCGGAAAAAGAGAGAGTAACCTAGACATAAAAAAAATCTACTTTAATCCGGGGATTGGGGATAATTTTAGAATGTTTGAATAAATTCAAGTAGAACACTCGATTTATAAAAACTTTACAGCTAGTAATAGATAAATCGTTTGACAAATTGATAAGTTTTGATAAAAAAAATATCAATAAAATGTTTTGGGAAAAAATAATTTAAAATGTTTAGCCCAACAGTATAAAATATCATTTTACATCTAACAACGCAAGGAGAAAAATTTAGCAAAACGCAGGTCTGTGTTTCTCACACAAATAACAGCTTAGTTAAATTGTTTATGAAGCTGGGTACCTCTATGTTTTACTTTAACTTGAAAGGAGTTGATATCAAATCACTCTACTAAATTAATGTAATACTTGCATCAAAATAGTTTTATTGTTTAGTGCTTATAATTTGTTTATAAGGGTCTCAGTAAAACACGTAGTACTTCATTGCCTAGAACACATTATTTATTGAACTGCAATCTTAGTTATTTAGTGATGAACTAATACTGGCAATTTAAAATAAGCTCACTAAACTAAATTAATTTTAAAGTACGTTTTTTGTTAACACTAAAGAACTTTTAGCTCTATCATTAAAAACATTTACTTAAATATTTGTTAAAAATGATATACATATATATGTCTCTATCGATTGTGATCAATCTTCTTTAAAGCTTATGTACTAAATTGTAGTAAATAGGTACCTTTACTTTAAATGTCATTTTAGAAAGTTATAAAATAGCGACTTTCAATAAAACTAGAGTGGTTTTCACTATTATTTATTCAATTTAAAATTGACGTCGTATCCAAAAAATCTCCAACAATTTGTGTTTGTCTATACTTACTAATTCAAAAATTATAATAGACAGCTGAAATATTTGAAATGTTACATTCTATCGATCCTGAAGTACTTTTTTTCTTCTTTTTTTTTAGAGCGTAACTGAACTAACAAATGCAAATTGAAATAACCAATACTTAATCAAAAGTATACATTTATTTTTAATTCATTAACAGTTATAACACGAATTATTGAGCTTTTGGATTGAACATTCAGAACACGAAACACCTACATAAATTTAAAATATTCAAAATATTTATTATTATAATTCATTTATATTTATTAATATCTAAAATTTAAAATTTGTTGTATTACAATAAGTGTAAACCTAACGTAAAACGTCATTTTTGAAATTATTCATATATTTGCATATCTCAATTGTAACCGTATAAAATAATAAATATAGGAACAGCTAATGAAGTATTGTTGACCTTTGGTAAAAGCACTCCTTAACATTTCAACCATTCTATTCAAATACTTCTTGTCAATATATAAATTGAATAAAACTTTACTTTTCACTGAAAAGGTTTTATCATTGGGAAAACTGAATGGTGTTGACTTAAAATTTTGTATACACAGGGTTATTCAATAATATCCTCATTTCAGCTTATTTATATGAATTTTAGAATTTCCAATTTATATTTAAATTCGTAATAATATAGTTCTCAAATTATGAGATGGGATCTTTATTTGAAAGTACTCGATCTTTTAGGAATGGGTTCTTCAAAACATTTGTTGGCCTTTTAATAATTTTACCAATGTGAAACTATGAGCAGTTATCACATAACATATTATATGACATACTCTCTTTTTTTCGAAACTAAGCAACGTATGTCGTATAATTATGCACTACTTAAATTAATTCTCTCTTTGAAGTTATTTGTTATTGATAGAAGTTCAATTTTATTATTATACATTTTTCGGACATTTGCCATCATTTGTGTGTTAGAAATCAAAACATGACGTTTCGGGAATAAGAATCAAATCCCGTTATCAAGTAACTAAAAACTAAATAAACATGAAACTAGGAACTAAGCCTATGTAAGAAGTAAAATTAAATAAGAATACCACCAACCTTAATATCTAAGCATGCATCTCAGAGCTAAAACTGAGTCTAAAAACACAATCACAGTAACACACAAGTAACGTCAAATACTTGTTGTTGTATCAAAGATACAGCAACAAGTGACGTGGTCTAGAAGGCATGACAAACTATTAGGGGAGTGGCCCACTGTTAGTTGTATTAAGTTTCCTAGCACGAGAGCTGGTTACAACCTCTTGTGGCGATTTAACAGTTAATATTTCAGCTTGTTTTTTAGTTGTAGGGATATTATAATCAAATTTTAGTTATTTTTTTAATAATGGGAGCATAATGGCCTTACTTCTATACTTGATTGGTTGGTAGGATTGTCCGTTAGTTTTATATATGAGGCTTCAATTATTTTACGTTTGTATAGGTTACTTTCCCGGTGTATGATTTTTGCCTCTTCCCAATTAAATTTGTGATTTTCGGACCATATATGTACTGCAAATTTCGATTTATCGACTAGACCTAACCGCACATTGTTTTTATGTTCTTTTATTCTAATGTTTAATGGTCTTTTTGTCTCGCCAATATATTGCCTATCACACTCACATTTGAGTGTGATACTTGATAACGGGAATTTAGTCACTTGTTAACGGTAATTGATTCTTATTCCCGAAACGTCGTTTTTTGATTTCTAACACATAAATGATGGCAAATTTCCGATAAATGTATAATAATAAAACTTGAATTAGAACAGGAATATTTTAATAATTGGTTTCAAAGTAAATACAGAGTTAATTGATATATTTTGCAATATTTGTTTTAAAATATTTCCTCCTAAATCTAAGTTCCGTTGAAACAATATCCATAAGATATTTTATTAATACCATCATTACTGTCTACGTTGTCACAGTATTGAAATGATGATAAAAAGTGCAATTTCAAACACTACAAAAGAAAAGATTTCCATTTGTTTGTGTTCTGGTTGTGTTTTCACAAATTATCAAAATTCTCTACCATCTACAGAAGCTTTCATAAAAAGCTTTAACAAGACGACACCTACGCTAACCTAGATAAAAAAATTCTTTCTTTAAAATGCTACTTTAATATCCTACAAGATCTAATATTGTTCAACCTTACTCATACTTACACATTAACAGAATCCTCACCCCCCCCCCCCCACCAGAAGAGTAAGAAACTATGTTCTCAGGATATTAATGTTACTCATAACCTTATGCTCTATCACTTATGTTAGCAATCGTTATGTACAATTTTTGTTGCTATTAGCTTTCGTTTATTTTGACATTAAATTATTTTTTATTAATATACATTTTTCGGACATTAGCCGTCATTTATGTGTTAAAAATTCAAAACACGTGTGTAATGGCAAATGTCCGAAAAATGTATAATTATAAAATTGAACCTTCCATCATTAACAAATAACTTCAAACAGATAATTAAATTATTTATTGTATTATAATTTGTTTCCTCAACATATTGTTGACAGGTGTAGGAACTAAGAATAAGAAGATATTTGTACAACTGTAAAACATACGGTTGAAAACATGGCGATATTGATAGTGGTTATGAAGCATGTTCTTTGTTGTATGGTTAATATAAGTGAAAAGTTATGCAGATTAACTACACTATACGTAGGATATGTGTGCCACGTATAACGTTACCATCAGTTCAATATTATTCATACAGACGTATACGAATAATATTCCCATATACAATATTAAGACGTAAATACATAATATAGATTTATACAGCTTGTATAATAAGTCCCGGGAAGGCCTAATAATAATATAACCATTATAGATAGGGCTACAGAGTTTTTCACATTGTTAATGAATTCCACACATTTTTCAGTACCTTCAGTATTCATTGAATCTCTACCTTTCCAGGGGGCGGCCCACGAGGAGTAAGTAGGGAATCATAAATGAAAGCATAGATCGATTTCTACATCGAATAAATTTTGAGGCATGAGTAGAATACAATGCCTCAAAAACTTCACCATATCTAAAAAAGCGTGTGTTTAAAGTTCGTATTAAATCAAAAAAGGAATATAGATTAACCAATAATACATAATAAATCAATGTATTGATATAGGTATATATATATAATATACTTTTTTCGTTTAACATAAATAGCGTATGGATTAATTGTCATGTTCAAAAAATTTAGATCATAATAATATGCTTTTACTTGAACGTTAGTTTGTAGATCCCAAATTATCAAACGATATATTAATTTGAAGGACATTATATGTTATTAATAATAGGATTTTTTTGAAAGTTTGTATAAAGAAAAGTAATAATCGATATCCGAGAGTATTATTCAACTCTCGCTATTAAATGATAAAACTACAACATGAGCAATTTTCAAGCAATATCATTATTGAGTTGTCTGTAGACATATAGTAAAGTAATCTGAAATTAGTGAAGTAATAAAAGGAACACGAAGATGAAGTTAGATCTGAGCAGTTGAAATAACTATGAACAAACACAAAAGTTAACAGAGAAACTAAAAGTCGTACATATGGAATCACAAAAACCATTTCGAAATAAGAACAAACACTAACCAACTAACTAAATCGGCGTTGTATGTTACCGGTTCGTTACAGAATTATTGGGGGTGTACAACCTTTTTACCTTTTAGACGGTAATCTGGCTTTTGTATTTCTTTATCGTATAATCTGTTTTTGTGTTTCTATTAAAAACCATCAAACTTAGCCACACAGCCGAATAACACTTCCACACCACTAACCTGATATTTATTGATACCCAAAGATCCTCAACCAAAGAATACTTAGAATGTATATACTTGATATATTAAACATCATTTTGGAACTGAAACACGACAGAAAGTGGTGCAATATTTTGAAATATTATTACCAACTTAAAGAAATAATGTATTACCAATGGAAACACTGAAAATTTGGGTAACATGTGCATTCGCTAATTTTAAAGGGCGATAAGATACAAACAAATTACTATAATAAAGTAGCATCTAAAACCGTTAGTTAGCTCTTGAACTTAAAGTAACTAGAATGGGTTTCTATAAAAAAACATATTTGACGTTATTCTGTAGATAGTTAGTATTTAAAATTATGTTAGACTTTAATTACTCTGGGATATAATATTACGTTCCTAATATGTAAATATACTTTGCGGTCACTTATTCGTATAAAGCAACGTGATAAATACCGAAAGTTTAAAGATAATAAAACACTTTTTTTTTAATATCCATTACAATGGCGAAACCATTGGTCGGCTAGACTAATAAAAAGTGGATATTAGAAAATAAAAATAAAAATGTGTTTTATTTTCTTTAAACGTGGAATTCCACCAACAACCGTCGGTCTCAACAGTAATGAAAATTAAAGAAGCAAGTACAGCACGTTTGAATGTTGTTTAAAAGACCGATAGATTACTTAAATAAAGCTTTTATACACTTAATATAGTTTTATAGTAAGCTGTGGTATATCTGTGAGAAAAGGGATTTAAATAAAATAATAATAATAAGTAATTTTAAATCTACATTCTTTTTTAAGATTGTAGTATACATGTAATTATAATCAGAACAGGCCTATACGATTAAATTGATATAACAAAGCCTAATATATATATATATATATATATATATATATATATATATATATATATATATAGACTATATCTTGTAATTAAAACAATTATAATATATATATATATATATATATATATATATATATATATATATATAATTTTGAAATGACATGGACAAAAAGAACCTTTTTTCGGTGCACACAAAAATAAACATAAAATAAAACCAACACGCAATGGTGTTAAATAAATAGATTTATGTTAGAGATAAAACAAGTAAGTGTGGCCGATAGACAGACTTTATGGGGGGGGGGAAGTACTGGTTTAATTTATGTGAATGTGTATTTTATTATATACGTAGGTGTCATATCTTTTTTATTTTCATTTAGTTAGAAAACTATATAAATAAAATAATAAACAATTTTCTCTTCTCATAAATTTCACTCAGTCACACAAACACCAATAAAATAACAATATTTTATGAATCAATACCTAATATGTTATTTTAACTGTACTCAAAAATAAACTTCAGGTGAAATGTATTGCAAGCGAACGTAAAAAATATGCTGATTAGGTTATTTTCAAATGTAAAAATGAATATATTAATCATCCCGTTAAACAATTTTGTTCAAATGGCTGAATAAATTTCTGTTTGATTGGTTTTTCGTTTATTTTTGTCTTATTATTATTTTATTTTGCTATTATTTGAACGTGGTTTTCTTTCATAAGTTGCACAGCCATACTATGAATAATTCAAACAATTCACTACAGATGAACCTTTGTAATTGTCATGAGACAAATTAAGGAAGGTCCAATAATTGGGTTGAATTCCGCAGAGTATTTAAGTTGTCAGTTGAAATTGTTGAAATTGTTTCAAAGGTTTTGCGATCATCCCTGTCACCATAATTTCCACTTCATCATTTATTTGCCTCACGTTTTAGTTGTCGGTTTACCCACCCACTTCTTCATCTCCTGAATCATCATAGCTTCGTACTGTTGGTTCAGGTAGAGCGACAAAAACTCTGTCTGCCAATTAAACTTCAACTTTTTCTTGCCCAAATACGATGCCAAGAGCTTCTTTCTCTATAAAATCATTAGTTATTTTCCAACGATCTGAAATAAACAAATAATAATCATTTATTGTAGAAACATGGTGACCATTTAATAAACACGTGCAAACAAAAACTAATATGAATGATATTGATACTGCCTTTTGTGTCCATTTGGACACAACAATGTTTACACAGCTGTAAGAAAAAGAAAAAAATATTACATTGAACTCTGACCTTTATTAATGCGTAAAAACTCTATAAATATATTTTTATATTAAAATTTCAGTATTATTCTATACTGGTATAAATATTATACTTACACTTTATCTCTGTCAATAGTATTTCGTTGTGAAACGTAACAAGGAATAAAAACAACTAAAAATATCAGTTGTAGGTCAGAAATAAACTATTAAAACATATAAAAACAAAGCCAGATATGTCAAGAAGTGATTCCGACTGATAATAATATAAAGTAAAATTCCCACTAACTTGGGACAAATTTTAAAAGAGAATTAAGGATATTAAAAAAGTAAGAAATATATTAAATATATTTTGGTTTACTATAAATAACATCTATACAGTTCAACTAACTTTAAACTTAATTAGGATGATAATATAATAATAAGTATATCCATGAGAATTATAAATAAATATTTACATCAAACCATAGTATTATACATGATTATTATACAGATTACAATAATTAAATTAGACCTTTATATTTATGAATGTAAAGGTTTATTATTTGCTATAAAAAGTTTTATCTGAAAAACAGTAAAAATGTTTCTGAAGCAATTTATGTTTAGGTTTTAGAAAGAAGAGTTATATAAAAGAAATTGGAGAACTATAAAGTTGTCCTTGACTTATATAGACTCCAAAAATTACTATCCTCTAAAATCCTCCATGATAAACCAAGGATAGCGCTTTATGGCTAGTGTTAAATAAATGTCTGTCATTAGTCTTTGAGTTCAATATCTTAAGATATCTAATATTTCTTCACCCTCTTCTGTTAATCAGTGGAAGTAATTACAAAAATCCAACGTAATCTCCATTTAATGGACCCTCCATCACTCATTGTTGAAATCCATTCGTTACAGGTTTGACGTCATTTGTGAAATGCATCACAAATAATCCAAATATAACATTAAAACTATAATTTTATTATACTTATGCATATCTGAAGAGTGTTTAGTGTTTATTTACAAATAGTATCCTGAAGATGGCGTCTTTGTAAAGTTGAAACATGTCGCATAATGTATAACGAGGACGAAAAATAAGACATTTAATAATAAATGTTTGAAATTCTTTTGACTTTTATAATTAAAAAACTTAACTTAAAACTTTGTAGTCAGATACATATCTCAACTGAAATTGTACAAATTAATAACTATACGAAAAGCGTTGATAAATAATTAAATTGTTCACTTATGTAAAAGCACGCCGTGACATTTCAATACCTTTCCTACTTAATATTTGGTATTTAATAAAACTTTACGTTTCATTAAAATGGTTTTATCTTTGACGAAATTTTATGGTGTGGCTTGAAGTTTTCTTTAAATGTTTACTAAAACGGATAATGTGTAGGTTATGCATATTTGCTTTTACATTAGATATATTATGATTGTCAGTTATCAGGTGGAAGGTAAATTTAGACCTTTAATTAAGAGTATCCAAATTTAAATCGTATCCTTAAAATATTTATTAAAACGTTTATCCGTGCCAATGACATGAAACATATAGGTGAAATTAAAATCATTATGTTTTTGTTCTTGAGTAAAGCATGAACACGTGTCTCAAAATTTTACACTCTCTATATTGTATTTAACAAATCAACTCTTAGAACAATAAGTCTTTTTGAGGTAGACATGCTAGGTATCATAGATGATGGATGACAATTATATTGAGTTTCTGACACTGTAATTCTACTTTTCGATAATAGATAAGCTACTGATCGTAGAACATTTCCTCACTATTTTGTACTATTACTGAATCTTTTTATGTACCCACAAGGATCGAAACCTAAAGCTTTTGCACAAAATAAACGTTCTCAAGTTACAAGACGAGGTCTTCTGTTTTAATATTACACAAATATTATTACTTGCAATTCTACTTCTCCTTTTATATACATTAGAAAGTAGCAGTTATTTTATTTGTACGTTATAAAATCCTGAAGCAAAAAATATTCTATATTTGTCCTTTAAAATAAATAATAACCTATCTCTTTATTTTGTTTTTGTTTTTATTATTTTCCATTTTTTTTATTTACATATTATATTCAAATTATACGATAATGTGTTTTTTTTCCATTTTTAATTTCAAGAGGACTATTTATTAAGACGACAATTAATTACTTCTGGACTACAATAAATTTATAACATATAATTATAATATGTTTTAAATTTAATAAAACAATTCATGTTATAGATCAGTAAAAAAACTGACTTATATATCGTTACATATTTACCATAGACGGCATTTAATATAATACAAATTATGAAATGCATAAAATTTGTTTAATTTTTTTGTTTGACAAAAATGACACGATAACGGAATCAGGGATGAAGCTTTCATATATAATAATAAAAATCAAATGTAATGTGAGATTTGCTTCACAGAATAAAGAAATAATAAAGATATTATTTACACTCCTAAGCTATGAAACCCTTCTGGTAATAAACAATATCTTTTATGCTACAAATAAAAAATGACATATGTGGCATAATTATTTTTAAATATTTGTTCTGCACCAGTATACTCACCGATATACTTTGGATATATAAATACAAAGTTACAACATTATGTTATATTATTTCGATGAGTCATAACCTTTAAAAATAAATTTTCATGCTACATAATGGTTCAAAATCACCCAATATTTAAGTTTTTGGAATCAAAGCTACGTAATTTCACCAATATTTTATTACATTAATGCAGACAAAATATTTAAAAACCAGTTGATGGAAATATCATGGTACTTACCCACTCCTAGTTTCGCCATTATTTAATTGCGCTTACTTTTGGTATAACCATATAACAAGATTTATGAACATTGACGGTACAGGTGACAGAGTAATAAATATTGATTTGTTACTCATCTGAATTTATTTCTAATTTTATATAAATTACGAAGGTGGAAGTTATTTAGACAAGTCTATTTCATAGATAACAATTTTAATTAATTTATTTGATTAAACAAAAAATTTCAAATTATTGGTATCAGTTATTTAGATAATATTTATTTAGATAAAGATATCATGACGATTCAAAAGTAGTGATAAATATCTAACGTAAAAAAACACACAAAAATAACAAATAAATACTCTAGTAATCTACAAACTTAAGTAAATCTAAACACTATTATTCTGAGAAAAGGGTAAACGGTTAATGATAGAAAAGAGATGACAATATAAGTAAGCGTTTTTCTCATAGAATAATATCTTTATTTATTATTTAGATTCTGAAAAGTAACTTTTCATATGACGTACAGATGGATTATTATATACACACAGGCAAACATGAAAATTACATATAAAACTAAAAAACTAAAAATAAACATAAACACTCACATTTTAAAATGTTTTTTTCTTCAAAAATCCCATACTATAGGTTTAAAAAATTTTAATTCTAAAAAATAACATTGTGTACAGCATTATTAGAGAAAACGCTCAGAGGTTTTATGACTTTACTAAAGCCTGTATTTGCTAAATATCTTCTAATATGTCAGTATTAACAAAATAGCAGTAACGTCTTCATAATATGTACATATTTATTATGTTTCATCGCGCTGTAATCCATCCTCTAATCAAATATTTTACTCTTTGTTCTGGTTAGTGGATCAGTTAACGCCGCCTAGTATTGTGCGTGAACTGTGGTTCGAATTGTATAATTTATATTGGTTTATTTCCTTTTTGAAATACAAAGCATCTCGTTAATGTTTAAGGAGCAATGCATGAGATTAAGAATAGTACAAAGTTGTTTGTTTTGATCGTGTCCTCGGTTTTGCATGACCAATAACCCTCACAACCCTTTTTTGACTTAACAAAATGCTAATTGCTCTAAATCCATTTTCCGATAGCGTTATGCTATAATAACGAACGGGTTTCGATAGTTACAAAATATAGCCGTAGTAATCATCCGTTGATATTGATACTTTACTGAGATTGTTCATACGAACAAACAGAAGTAAGTTCATTTATCCATTTGTATGTTCCAATTTAAAATTTGATCAATGGTGACTCCAAGAAACGTTATGGGACAACCAATGATTAGGAAATCAATATTCAACAGATCTTCACTTAAATGTTCAAATTGGCACACAAGAGGAACCGAGTGGTTATATTTACATTATTTTTAATGTTATGATAATTAAACATTTGCGGGTTGCTGCAACAAAACCAAAACTATTCTTTTGGTGAAATCTCCGACCATTTTGATAAATATTTATTCTATATAGCGTGTAGGGTTCTGATCATAACACATTCTTCGAAATCTTGACATACATGCCGTTTCTATCGAAAGAGATATTTACATAAGAGCTAATTAATCAACATAGTATATACCTATTTTGATTAAAAGAGGTGAAATTTGAAAATAAATAATCCTGAATACAGTATGAAAAATCTGAATTGACATAATTATATAAAAAGAACAGCTTTTATGGTACCAAAAAATAATAATTTTATCAGTTGAATGAAGAGTATGATATTAATAAGTTTATTAGTTCTAGTCTCATTGTTTTGTCATAAGTGACAAAGTGGGTAATTTAAAGATTCTTTACATAAAGTAACCCCTATAACAATTTTTGATTTAATAAATATATATTTTTTAAAGGGTAAATATTGTAAGTCTCGCCCTTAACGTTCTTCTTATAGGGTTAAATTACGTTTATAACGTAAGTAGTTTAGGTTCTCTGCATTCCTTCTAAGTACTCCTGAAAAGTACCTGTCACTTATTTATAATTTAAACTCACAGATTTTGGTCATTATTATTACATTTCAGTGAAATTTCTTTTTTCAATTTTCCATTTTTAAATTTCCTCTTTTATAATTCAAGAAGAGATTTTTTTTATTGAAGGTGACATTCAAGTTTTAATAGTGTCCGTAAATCTCTAATTTAATATATGACAATAAAATTTTTAAGAAGAAGGAATATTATTTAATTTTAAACTAAATATTCTAAATTAGACAAAAATATTCTAAATGTGGCAAAAGAAATATAGTTTTTTGAAAATCTGTGTACTCGTTTATGTTTAGAACACTTCACAAAAGTCATGACAAACGGATATAATTTTTAGGTTTTAGAAACATTAAATGGATATATCAGAGTAATTGTGAGTTTAGATTTTTGATCCATTAATTAACTATTTCTGTAATAGGTACTTATGATATAACTGATATAGCTACTCTCTTATTGGTAGTAACGTCCTACTTTTAGATCTAAAATTATTATATCTGTAGATTTAATATCTAATAATCCTTCAATCGGTTAACTATTTAAAAATAAAAATCACCTTTAATAAAAGCTTTGATATCAGAACGTAGGGAAATAACAGATTCCACACGAGATACCACTGTGTTAAAACAATGTCAACTGTATGTAAGGAGGAGAACTTTAAACACATCTACTGACCGTATTATTGCACTCCTATCACCACCATTCCCGCCTACAGCGCATGCTTCATTCTATCATCCCCTAGTCAGTCAGTCGTTTTATCGGAACGCTTCAGTGCTATACTGTCCTTGTCACGGTGACTCCATCGTTGTTAAAGTTATAGAGCTCTAACTTTACGTATTTAACCGGTACATCGGATAACTGTATACGTACAAAGTTTCTTGTTGTTTATATTATTTATTAGACATGTTGTGTAATTTTAATTTTAAATACGTAAGTGAACAAATTATATTTAAAAATACATGTTAAACATTTTAAATAAACATTTTATATTATTTATAAATTATTAGAACTGCACGGGCATTATTTATATATTAATATAATTTTTCTATGATCATTTAAAATAATTTTCTACAAATCTAAAAGAAGTAACTTGTGTGATTTTATGATTATTTGTTTTTAATGGTAACGATGTTTTTATTCACTTTGTATAATAAATCTTATGTTTAGTATCAAACAATCTATGTTGAGATGTTTAAGTAGAAATTTGTTTACAAATTACTGAAACCGAAAAATTGAATTTTGAAATAAAGTTAGCGTCATTTTTTTGTCTGTGGAGAGTTGTACAGACCAAACAATTAATTCAAATTCGTCTTTGGGCATATTTTAATCAAATCTCAAGGAGTTTGTTTTTTTATACAACTCAAAATTTGACATTTTAAAACATAATATAAAATTTTTCTTTTCTCAATTTAGGTTCAATTTAGTTATAATAAATCTTAATACAATATGTGATCTAAGAATCCATGCTGAACTTGATCGTTAACTCAATTTTTATTTTAAAATTGATAACTGTTTGATTGTAAGGGAAAACGCACATTTATTTTTCCTTAAAATAATACAATAATCAACTAAGTAATAAAAAGAGTATGCATGGGTTTCTTTTATATCTATAAATAGTTTGTGGACAATTTTGGGGAAATTGAGAATTTTTGTTTATGGGTATGTGCGTGAGAAATTTTTTAAAACATATTTGTTTAAGCAAAACATATTTTTATACTTGTAAAAATTCAATTACAATTGTTTACTCCTGTATTTATTATTAATTGATTAAATTTTGCTTATGGTTTATTTGTTATTAAATCTCTTCCTTTAAATACATGTGTACAATGATATTTTCAAATAATAGTATCATATACATAACTTTATTTCTAGTTGATCAGTATAAAAGAAATGTTTAAGACAATCTTTTAAAAAGTACACAGTAATTTTAATATCCTTTATTTCATAATATCTAAATGAATTTAATATAAAACATTTCCTTTATTATTTAGATTGACACATTATAAAAAAAAATATTATTACTTTTATTTCATTTTCTATTTTAAAATTGATATATTAAATTAATAACTTTGAACGTTTACCAGTCCTCACCTATATTGAAGGCTGGTAGCATTAGTCCAATAAATGGTCAAAATGTGGGTAATAATTAAAAACGAATTTTTATAATAATTAAATTAAAACCAAATATGAAAAAAAAATGGAAATCTCGAAATTGCCTAATCCAAATTTAGAAAACCTTGTATATTGAATAAATTTCTGTACACATATTTCTGTAGCGTTAAATCATTAAACAAATAGAAAACTGAAATTTTAAGAAAGTTTTTCGGTTTGAAAAGCTATTGTTGGGATATGATAAAAATATTCCTTTCTATATTTATAATATAAACTGCGTTCACAGGAGATAATTATTTTCTTACAATGCAATGCGTTCTCTAAATGTCTTAACATAGCATTTAATTCAATTGTTTGCTGTATAAAACAAATATCAATTAAAATTACAAAATACGTGGTAATTGCTCTTCTACATTGAAATAAACTTCGATAAGAAAATATTATTTAACCATTTCAAAGTAATGAATGTAGGACAATTATTACGTTATATTTCTCTTTTTCTTACTTTGAAATGTTATAACACTTGGTAACTAAATTATTCGTTCTAAATAAAGATTCAGAGATATAAAATTGAACAATATTTATAGTAATTATATAAAGAATATGTCATTGGGTAAACTTTCTACATTTCTCAATAATAACTTTTAACAATTAAGAAAATTTAATATTTTATTAATTAAGCAATTAGAAAATTATATTTTTAATTTATGATTTCTATTTAATATCTTCCAAAAGTAACTTTGAAGTTAGAAAGGAAGACAGAAACATATTATAGTACACTTTTTATCTTGACTTGTTATGAATGAAATGTCAAAGAGTGATTTCCCTGCCTTTTTTTCGTTTTGTATATTTACTCTTATTTTTACTCTTGTATAAAAATTTAACAGTCGTAATTATAAAAATAAATTATGCATAAACGTTGTTTTTGTGGTATTAAAAAACTAAATCAATTCTCATAACAATATTTTGTTATGTAATTTGCGAATACAATTTTCCAAACTTATGAGTTAACTTTAGTACCGAGTTATTATTATCAAGTTTAGATTATATAAGTTTATTTTAAAAACGTTATAAAAATATTATTATTAAAAAAAAAAAATTTTTTTAAATACTAGTGCATTGGTTATACTTAACATTAGTTATATTGTATTTTTCACCTTTGTATACCTTAAACACTGGTATACAATTTAAATAAATATTTTCAAGTTGTAATTATAATAAGGTTCGCGCTTTTAAAAATATTTAAAAACTCTAAGCAGTCTAATCGTGCAATTTAAACAATTGAGTAAAAGTAGGAAATTGTTTGTACTCAAATACACTATTAAAATATCTAATGACACACAAATAATTAACAATAATGAAATCAGTACAATGTTTGACGTTTAATAATAATCCTATAGGCTATTAATTAAATGTGGTGGAAGTAGACCAAAGCAGTAAGGTCATTAGTTTTATGATGTTTCTTAGCGATTGTAAATTCGATCTCTATCCAAGTAGTCTGTCAAACCAGATAAAAATATTCGAATATCCAATATATAACAAGCTCAAATTCCAAATATGATTGAATACTTTTATTATGATAGCAAAAGTGCATGAAAAATTACAAATGTCAGGAAAGAAAATAGATAGATATAGCACCACTAAACACCTAAACTCAACACATGTGAAAACAAATGTTCAACCTTACCATATTAATAATATTAACATTCCATCATCATTAAAAAATTTAAAACCCGAATATATACCTATATATCTTATATATAATATTTTTCGTCTATTGTTTTGTTTGTATCTTCTAAACAAAATATCTTTTGGAAATTGACGACATATTGAGTCCCGATTCAGTATACAAATTTTGTAAGTGTATTTATACAGATTACATAGAGAGAATACTAGATTTTGTAGATATTCAAAATGGCTGCAGTATATTTGTTTAATGTCACATATTTCTAAAATCAATAACTTTATTAAATATTTACATGAGATGATATAATTACCATTTCTGAAATAATGATATCGTAATATTTTCGGTTATTCAAAATATTTTAAAATTATCAATATCCTAACCTAAACACATGTTCATTGTGCATGAATACAACACTCATGTATACAATGCCTAGATATCCCGTATTATTATTGTATTTATTAATTGTAACACCTTAAAATAAATTAATAATGTTATCAGTGTGCATTGTCATTCTATTTATTTCAAATTAAAACACCGTTTTAATTTCATTTTGTCATCGGAAGATTAATGGTTATAGAAATAGTAGGTTGGTGGTTTCAAATTAATTTCCAAATATATGCATGATGTTGTTAAGAAAACAAGTTTGTTATTCTTTGATACATTTTAAAGAGTGGTTGATATTTTAGTTGTGTAAAAAACTCTGTTTTGTTATCTGCAAACAATAACTTTTTTGATTTATTTTTCTTTGAATTGTGATTAAATTTATCAATATCAACATTTTCAATTACGGAATTTTTAACAAATGGAATGTTGACTGACATGAATAATTTTTATGAACAAACCTGTCTTAAAATAATTTTATGCAGCTTTTTCTTTACATGTTATACTCTACTGTTGAAATTTTTACAAGACCAACGATTTTCAAAAACTCTTAGTTTTAAGTTAATTTTGATTTATACTATTTTTTTAAAAAATGACTGGATACCAGCCTTAGAAAAAAGGACCTCGGTAAGTGTTATCCAAACATTTAAAACTCCAAGAACATCTTAAATATTAATCACTATACAAGGAGGGATTCATGGCCGTTACACCGTTTTTAAATATCTTCACTCTAAGTTCTATACCATTTTGAACGTGCTAGCTTTTTGTTTCATTTAGCATTTATGTTTAAAAATATTAAAATTATATATGCAATGCGCTGATCAAATATATGTAATCATTTATTCTACCCACTGTATATTTAAAAACATTGACTAATATTTTTACTAAAGAAGGTTCTAGAAGCTTCCAGTAAGTTGTGGATTCATTTTATTTTTATTTACATGTGCAACGTTTAATTTAAAGAAGTTAAAAAATTAGAAATAATAATCTGTAATTTCACAATACTGTTAGTTTTAGAACTTTTCCTGGAATAATGGTAGCCATAACAATAAATTACTAACGGATTTGTTTGGAAATATACCGATAATAGTACGATAAATAAATAGGTGTATTAACAAAATTACTTTCACAGGATTAAATAAAAATGTAATAATTGATTTGGTATCTTATTTCTCAGTATAGTTAAATATAAAATTCTTTGAGTATAATAGATTTAATCATAACTGATGTTCGGTTGATAAATATTGACTGTCATAGAATTTTTTCGCAAACTAATTTCCTATTTACCCGTTTTTTAGGATTATAGGTATAACAACAAAATTGAAATGTTGACGTTATGGCAATTTAAAGTGTTTGATATCATGTCTCCTTCCTCCATTTTCAACACGGCGTAACATAACAATCTGAAGAAAAAAATTGGATTTGAAATTGAATTAAAGTAAGAAATCGAATGTTACAATTTCTTGTGTGATGAATACACAAATGAGAAACGTGTAGTGCATACAACTTAAAATTACTTTTTGTGAGATCTGATACAATGACTTCAATAGCCATTCATTTTCATTGATGTCACTTTTCAATTGGTCTTTTCTTATTGTTAAGGTAAAACAAAGAACCTTTAAAATTTCACGCACGTGTCTGTCTCTTTGTAAGTCCTATCAAGTCTATAGAGAGAAGACCATAAATCCTATTTATTTCAAACATTGCAGCAAAGTCTTTATATATATTTTTTTTAATTTTATGACGTATAGGAAAGTACAACGGTAACAAAAAACTATGATATCAGTTAAATGCAAAAATAAATGGAGTTTTAAATTTTAATTAAATTTTATTTTTTGATATATTTTGTGTGTGGTATCAAATAAAACTATAAGTTATTATGATTACACAAAAAAACTATTGTGTTGCCCCTAGGCAGATTAAAATGCGAAGACTTAATATAAATAATTATCCCTATATGCTTACTCACCAATTTATGTAGTTTTAAGCCACGTTAGGCCCTTTTAATCTTATTTTAATAGAGAGTGCTCATTTCTAATTCATTTAGAAATGAGCACTCTCTCCTTAAAAAAAAATAAAATAAAAAAAAAACAGTATTTATTTTCAACAAATTTTAATATAAAATTATGCACTTAATATAGAGTATATATTATTAAAATAAAATATTGCTATTGTTAAAAACAACTTTGTGATTTATCTAATATAAAATAATAAAACCTACAAAACTAATAAATATTTGGCATGTTAATATACATATATTAATTTTTTTTCAAACTATTTTGCTCTTGAGGTTGCAAGTTTGCATGCTCTTTAAAATAGTCACCTTATATGTATATTGTTATATTAATTTTCTTATAAAATAGCTAACACTAACAACATTATTAAAACAATAGAACTATCTTAGAGTAGATGACGTGTTTAACCTAAAGGGCAACCATCTCTTGTAACTGCAGAGTAATTATGATAAGAAAAAATTAAATGATATAAAAATGTTTAATTAATAAGGAGAAGGAAAATAGAACACAAAAAATGTAAAATAATTAAAACACTTATTAATAATATATAATGATATGTTCAGTGCAAATACATTGCACAATCTGTCTCACTCACCCAAATCCAAAATTCCATGATAATAGAACAAATCTGAACATCAACACAAATTACGGTTATTCGCTGTCACTCCAAGAGTAAAAAGACGCATTGGCCATTATCTAAGAAGGAAAATGGCCTATATTTGTGTCCATTGTGCAAAAAGTGTACTTTTTTTTAATCTATTCTTTTACATACGGTGGTCATAGATATTTTTATTCGCCAATTACTCCTGAAGCGTAATATTGTTTAACATGCGATTTTTCACACGGATTTGTAATAGTAGTATTTAATAATCTCCAAAATATGTTTAAATTTGTTTAGTACATTTTGAGAACATTTTATAACAGCCCACGATAGAGTCCTTAAAGGATACTCAAACAATCATATCCTAATATTCAGATCCAATTTTGAAAAGAAAATTACATTTGTGTATTTTCTTATGGCAGTTAACAACAAATTTTGAGTTAATAAAAACTGAGAAAATCTTCCGCGACAGAGCGAAAATTAAAACATGTATCTACAATAATAATAATCCATCAACACTTTCTGACTGCACTTACGTCAGATGATAGACACCAAACAAGAAGTGTGAAGACGGAGAGAAATCGTTAATTTTTTTTTTAATGGATGTATCCCAGAAAACTCGAAACCGATATTTTAATCCAACACGAAAATTTTCTATACACGATGTACATGTCATAAAGTATAAAGCCTAAAATTCTAAACAATAACAACGAAAAATGTCCAACTTAATAAATATTAAAATTACAAGTTAATAACCCAAACTTTTTAGATGTTGATATAATACTTCCAACGTTTTATTGTTCATAATTTATTTCCTCTGTCTGCCTAATCTCTTGAAAATAAATCGTTGTCACCAAATAAATATCAATGTAACGTACAAATGGAGAATAAATGTCAGCCAATTAAATAGCCCCTCCAAAAGCCGAGGACATAGGAACTAATTAAAGAATGAATAGATCGTAAGTTTGATTTTAGATACGAAATAATAAGTTTTCTTACATAAAAATAATTGTGTGTATTTATTTTTCAACTGGGATGTTTATAAACTGGGATTTATTCTGATAATCTATACATAAGACCATGTTTTATGGTTCTCGGGCAAAGAATATCAATAATTTCAGATAACTTTGAGGGTGGTGTCAATGAAGTTTTTACAATGTATTACCACCAAAATCAAAATTTTAAGTTTTACGTTCCGTTGATTTTTATGAATATTTCCATTGATGTGAGGGTTGATAGAGAGTCTGTGTGAAAGATTCTTTTTACTAATTAACTCAATATCAGGATGTCCGAATGAGTAAACTTATTGTGTACTATTTTGAGTTTTCCATCGGTATGATTATATTTTTCTCAAAATTCTTTAAACAGTATAGATGAAATGAGTGGAAGAGCCACATTTTATAAAACAATTTTTATCTGGTCTAACAAAAAGTAAGCATTTGAAAATCTGGTTTTTAAGTTAACACTTATATGAGATGTTAAAAAAGTAAGTGATAATAATATATTATTTCTTTCATTCGGTGGTTATAAAGACTTCCGGTGAATTAATAAGTTTACAAAACTTTTAGAATCTTCTCATGTAACTTGCTAACTTGGAGAGCAAGTGAAATATATCCGACCTTATCAGACTGTCCAACCCCGGAAGTCCAGGCTAACAAACTGGTGGTGTATGAGCAAAAGCTATCGGATCCAAAGCTTTCCTGTTCGAACTCTATTCAGGACAGACTAATTAATTAGAATAGGTAAACTTCACGCCTTATCTTTAAAACAATCAATAACTTTTGCCTTGAAACTTGTTGCATACCGTTTTACATTGCTAGAACTCTCTCACGCATACATTGGCAATCAAAATATTAACTTAACGTAACTATTAAGGGATCAAATAAATTTAAAATTACTATGACCAATGTTTAATTTCACATTTTAGAAATTATTTACTAAAGAAAACCCTACTATTTTTTATAAAGAAATTTGACACTGAGTTTTGTTATTATTTTTGACAAATTCCTACTTTTTAATGTGATTATTGTTTGCCTGAGATTTTTTATAAATATTTTTGTATATTTACTACCATTCAAAAATGTGTTATTAGGTTTGCTCAGATCTGCTCAAATTCGTCAAAATCTATCACATATTTATAAATTGTAACAATTTTTTTATTACATTTTATTTTATGGTTTTAGTTGTTTGAACATCTGAGAAGTAAATTTACTATTTTGTGTGTAAAATATTCTTGTTGTACCAATTAGTTTTCAAAGAATTTATATGTTGTAATATTACATGAGATTATTTTAGAATTCCATAATTATAATACAATTATTAAAGAAATACATTTTACAAGTCATTTTTATATTATAAAATTATTAATACAAATGTAAAACAGTTCTTTAATTTACTTGATTTGTTGATAGCCTAAGGCAAGTCAGGCTGCTGTGTTGTTAAGTACAAGCTAAGGAATAATCATTAGACGATGTTAAACATAAAATTAGCATTAGCTTTTTAATGATTATATTTGTTTCCGTGCGCTGCTGATCTCTGGTGACAAGAATAATTTACAACTACGTAGTCAGTGTGCGTTGTGAAAATTATCTGTTTGGCAATAACAGAATTAATTTATTATTTATTAAATGTATACTTACAATTTTTTATTTCTAATACAAATACAATGACATAAAAAAAAATACACATTTCCTTAATTATATCATACTAGCTGTACCCGGCCACACGTTGCTGTGGCTCATCTGGTTAAATGGAAAATAAATAAAAGACATAAATAATATAAAGACATAAATTAAAATATGTTTATTTTAACAATGCTTGTGGGTACACAATATTTTTTGTAGTTCCATTGTTTATGTATATACAGATTATCTGGTTTGCCGCCTCTAGAACATGCAACATATAATTGTCCATGTGAGAAGCAATCCGTTTCTAGATCTAAGCCAAGCAAATCTAAAGATTGGCCCTGAGCTAAATTAAGAAAACAATATGTTACAATCTAATTTTTAAAAAAGACATATTAGAATTTAATAGTAGGCCTATTTATGTATGGTAAATGATATATTTTATAAATTGAAAATTGCCTCTTTTTATTATAACAATACAAAATCTCTGTCCTAGTTAATATTCCCGAGAAAATAACATTGTATACAATAACCTGTTTTAAAAAAGTTATTATTTATGTAACATTTAGATAAGTTTTTATTTTAATTGTAGGCCTAAGTGTTACAATTTTATGTTTTGTATTTATAAAGATTGTTTAATTTTAAAATAAAGATATAAATATTGTCTTTTAAGTGTTTTTTATTTCATATTGATATATTAATTATCTTAGAAGTAATTAATTATATAGTTATGTTATTATAAAATTTGGAAGTGTAATACAGTTTAGATTATAAAATAAATGGGTTTTTTGAATTGTAGGCCTAGTTGTTACAATTTTATGTTTTGTATTTATAAAGATTTTTTAATTTTAAAAGAAAGATAAAAATATGACCTTTTAATTATTTTTAATTTTATATTGATAAATCAAATGGTTTAATAGTTATTAATATTATAATGATGAAAATAGGTTATGACAAAAAATGTTATTTGAGTTATTGTAATTTTTTTATTTAATCTGGTTTAACCAAATGAAAGACGGTGAAAAAATACAACAAATTATTTACACTCACGAAATTAATGCTATGGTAAATGTTATTGTCTTAACGGAATGTCTTACAAAATAATTGATTTAAACATTTGTTAATTAAATCTATCAACATTTTATTTAACAACAATAAATTTGGAAACATTGAAAATATTTAGTATAGTGTGTTTTGTTTTTACTTCAACAGATGTCGTTGTTCACAAAAACCTATCTTAAAAGATAGAAATCCAAATATACAGTTGTTTGAAGTTTGAAATCAGCTGATAGTGGAAATATAGGAAACAGTTGACTACAGCTGTTATTATTATAGTCCATAAACATATGTAATGGCGCTTGCATTTTTGTTAAATATTGAGCATATTTTTTGTTGTTTTTATGTTCATTAGATGCTACAGTTTTTTCAAAAAGTATATAAAAACACTCGTCGATTCGAATGGAATATTGTGTCCAAATTTCAAAGCAATCGGTGAAGAACTTTCTGAGATAATCGATTTTGAACAAACGCACATTTACATTTTTATTTATATAGATTCATTAGATTTCTTAAAAAATACAATTAAAGAAGACATATTATGTCCCTTAAAGTCTATTTGTAAAACCTCCTATTTTAAATAGTTTCTTCATTGTATTTAGTTGTTTAAAATATTTAATTACATGTCTCGTCTGTTTCAGAACTTTCTTAACGGTCATGGTCCACCAAACCACCAGAGAGACTCGTAAACGCACTGCAAGATGAGGCCACTCTTCCTTCCATTCCACGATGTATGAGGTGGATGCAACAAAACTGAATTTTCTCCCTCAAAAAGAGTTAGTCGTCAAAACATTACTTTTATTTTATTTATTTTTAATTTCCTCCGATTTAACAACAAGCGTAACTCTTACCAGAATCGTACAGACTCGTTTCGGTAAATTGCAAGGATTTGTAAAACCAGTGGGTTCGAGCAGGTATCTAAAGCCTGTAGAAGTGTTCCTAGGCGTACCTTACGCTACTCCACCTGTTGGACCTAACAGGTTTAGTCCAACTCGTACAGTCGCTCCTTGGTTTGGTGTTAAACTTGCGGATAAAGTGAGTCCAGTGTGTCCGCAAAAGCTTCCGGATATATCAAATACGACTGCAGCCCTAGGGAGGATGCCTAAAGGACGACTACAGTACCTCAGGAGGATTTTACCCTTCCTACAAGATCAGAGTGAGGATTGTCTATATCTTAATATATTCGCACCTGCTAAAGGTAACTATGCTTAACTTTATACGTTATATATAGATTATTTTTTATACTTTAATCAACAACTTACATGTAATATCTATAAGTGAAGAACCGAATTTAAAAATAAACAAGACAAAATATCGCATAATATATGGGTCCTGGACGATGTGGTATTTAACGAACTCTTTAAGAGCCACCGAAATTAAAACTGGTCTTGATGAAGCTCAGTGAAAGTACCAACTATGTGTGTAGGATACGGTATATTTTTATTTTTTTTAATTTCTGTTCAATCATACAATTTCTAAATAATGGCTTTTCTTTAAATACTTCCATTTAACTGGTTGGGTGTAATTTTTAGGAATGGGTTGAATGAAATCAATATATCAAAATAAAATTGAAAGTAGAGGGAAACCTACAAAAAATTACGACTATTCAAGTAAAAATTAGTTACATATATTATTGCGATTTTTGTAATTATATAAGTTATGTTTAAAACACTTTTTCTTCTATTTTTTTAATAAAGCAATATTATATTTTGAGGTAGGAAAAACAGTTCAGGCATAATGAATCGCAATTTAAGCTATATTGCGAGTCGTTCAAATACAATATAATCTTAATTTGTTTTTTTATTTCATTTTTTTACGTTTTAGCGACTGTTTTTTTTTTTTTTTTTTAAGTTCAATGATTTATAAAGTATAAAGTACATACCACATTTAAGCAGAATAAGTTATAATTTTCAATGAAGTAATCATTCTCAAATGTTTGAAGGTGTAAGGTATTTATTAGGAAGTACCTAATAGTTAATAATAATAACGTCATAACCATATGAAGACAGATTAACGTCAAAAGAGACAGAACTAATTTATTGTGCAAGTTTTACCCCAACTAACCTAACACACTTCGGTCGTATCATTGTGTGTATGTAACGAAGCTTACATCGTGTCGGTGACTCGGCCTTGCCGGTTTTCTTAACTATACATTTATCACTTTTATTTATTTATTTTTTGGATAGTTAAGTTTCAAAAATATACATAATTGTAAATTCGCTAATTACAGAAGATATGTTTTAATTTTTAATTGTATTCCAAAAAGTACTGCACATATTAAGAGAGAAGTTATATCCTAACATTCATAAAGTTTTATAAATATAATAACTAATTATAATAATAGAACATCTATATCTTTAAATAATCGTACTTAAAATACCTGCATAGTCTCATAACCTTTTAGTGAGATATTTAAATTAAATTTTATCTCTTTAAAATGATCATTATTAAAATAAATATATAATTTAATCCTATTGAAATTAATTCTATTATTTGGCCAACATTTTATGTTTACAGACTTCAAATTAACACAAATTCTAAGCGAGATATTTAATATAATTATATTTAGTTTCAGTGTAACCACATTCAATTTGTTTGGTATTCGCAAATTACATTTATGTAGATAAAGTCAAAGCTAAATGAACTCCAATCAGTTAGTAATTTGTTTAATGTTTATTATCCAACATTTATGTATTATTCCGTCACTTACAAAGGCTGAATTAAATTTTATCTGTAATAAACTTCCTACATAAAGAGTGTAAATATATTACACTTGCTTCCTAATCCCTCATACACAAAACCCAAAAGAATATCTCTTGTCAATTCCTAAAAATCTCTGTCTGTATTCTACTTACACATAAAGAAGTAAATTATTATGCTGCATTTATATTGTAGTAAACATAAATTGTTATAGATGTACTTGTAAACCTTATAATAATTTGTAGAAAAAAAAGAAAGGTATTTATATAGCTAAAGTTAACACGAGCTTGCTTCACTTGAGACATAAACTGCATATAAGAGTTGTAAATTTTTTAAAATCAAATTATTACATACGACTGTAAAAATTCATTATTGCTTTATTTTTATTTCTCTTCTTTCCAATTATGAATTTCTTCCGCAGTCGTCTAATATAATGTTATTTATTTTTTACAGAAGTTAAAACAAATAGTTATATCTGATTTTGTGAAATTATATTTATTATTTTGCTTCATGGATATTTTGGATTTTGTACTTACAACTCCCAAATAGGCTATTATGGACAAAAGCACTCAATACCTTGCGGTATAAATAGTTATTGCGCTGCATCCTATTAAATCAATATTATCATAATAATATTTGTTATTTATAGTAGTTACCAAATAATTAACTGCTATTGAATCAAATATCAAAATAAACTAAATATAACCTTGAACTGAAGTCGTCATAGTTCCAATTACTACATTTAGCCTACATTGCTCGATATGTCGGGGCTGTAAACAACGACAATAATGACTGACTGAAATCATGAAAAAATATATGTATATTTGTTTACGAACTCTAAAAACCAAAAATCGACTTTTCAAAATAAAATTATAATTCAGCTATTGATGTTTCACTTAATTTACTATATGCTGCATATTTGTGATAAAGTAACACAAAATACAAAAAATGACAACATATATACTTTTTATTTTGGTCTGTATTCATTTATAATAAATCTGAAGTATTCATACGTTTATGAATCTATAATATTTGAAATTCTGTGGATAGTTCCTATAACTAATTAATAACTGTTTTGTTCTACTGGAAAAACAAATGTAAGTATAATCAAAGCTAACTGAAAATACTCTTAAAAGAACATACACGAATACAAACAATTTAAATAAACTAACTTAACCAAAACTTGGAACAATAATGATTCAATAATAACGTAACTTTGGACAGTAATAAAATTTATTAGATAGCCCTGAATTTCTTATTGTTGATAAGCAGGAACTAGAGAAGGGAAAGGGATAAACATGTTGACAGGTCACTGTACAGTCAATATTTACTTGCTTCAGAAAGTTTTCACTTCAGCTGTTATTTTATTAATTTTTCATAGGACACAAATCCTGAGTAGATTATATTGTGTTCTTATGTAACCAAAACAACATTTTTGTCTTTCCGCCACGAAGTTTAACATTTAGCAACTGAGGACTGTAGATTGATATGTTTGGTTGAAACATGTAAAGACTATAAACGAGAAGAGATATTCTTTAAAAAAACATACACTTTCAAAATTCTAGAATAAGAGTTGAAATTTAAAAATAAATCTCTATGTAAAGTTGTAGGACTAAAGGGCGATAAATAAGAAAAATGAAGTCTATCAAGTGGTGTTAAATTTATATTCAAATTATCAATAAATCTGAAAACAATTTATGACGTTAATAAATAAATACTATCTTCCAAGTCTTACACCGTTGTTTTTTTAAATTTTTAATTTTTTTAGCTATACCACAGTTGAATTTTTTAAATCTAATAAATATTTTGGGGACATATTATATGAGAATATATTTAATTTTTACTTTTCTCAAATTACTTCGTTCCCTTATAAATTTCAAATATAAGGCATCCACTTTCTTATTTTTCCATCTCACATATCAAATAGTGTGAGTTTTATTCCTAATTTCTACAGAAGCCTCAACCAACAAAGCCTTCCATCCTTCATGACGGCACATTTCATTCTTAGTTTAAATTCATAAGTTCTCAGCTTGTTCTTATCCTCCACGAATCTCCTGTTATTGGACCGCATGTTCCTCTTAGTTTCTTATTATAGTTTAGTCTCTAACCAATTTATCGATTGTATCTAAGTATACTAATAAATATGATCGATTAAGCTTTTTTTTTAGAGTTTCGTATTGTAGAATGTAATGCAGCAAAGCAACATTTTTTTATCTCCAAACATTTAATAACTTTGTTATTTCATCATTCACTACGAACATGAATCCTAAAAGCTGTAATTTAATTGAAATGTTTCTCAGAACTGGTAAACTTCACCATCTTACACTATATTTAAATAAATCTGTTTACTCAAAGACATTTAATTGGATTTATTTTTCTTAACAACCATTTATAGCACAAAGGTTTAAAAAAAATTGTCTGTAGAGCAATTATTAAATTAATAAATTACTTAAAGTCATTGATATATTGTATATCGAGTTGTTAGGTAAAGCAAAATATTTGAAAATCTGGTAAATATTTTTTGTCAGACATTAACCAATTTATTCTGATAATTTCTTCAACTATCATTTAAAAAAAAATCTAATGAATAATATGACGTCTGTGGTTATACGAAAAACATAATTTTCTAAAATATAAATTTTGTTTAAGAATATATATATATATATATATCAAACTTTTAAATATTTTTATTATACCTATATAATTGATTTGAAAAAAATACGAAACGACTTAGCAGTCGCCATATCAGATCTATTTTCATTAGGCTTTCGTATTTTTTAAATTAAAATTTCTTCTTCTTCCTTATTCTTTAGTCAGACTTGTCTGTCTACTTGAATTAAAATGAATTAATATAACGTCTCGTTTTTATTTATATAATGAAGTACAAGATCTACGGTCTATTAGCAAGTAATTCCTATAAAAACGATAATTAATAATCAATTATTGTTACAGAACAAGTTTTTTAGTAAAATACACCGTGTCTACTATATATATATATATATATATATATATATATATATATATATATATATATATATATATATATATATATATATATATATATCTGGGCCGTATTAAATTTATTGAAATAAAGTCCTTAATTTGTGTTCTAATATTTGCATATAAGACGAAGTTTAATCAAGTGGGGACGCGGGGGTAATAAACGTGTTTAGACAGTGATTTTTTTTTTTTTTTTTTTTTTTTTTTTTTTTTTTTTTTTTTTTTAGGTAATTTCTCGTTTTTTGAAAACCTTTGCAAAACAGCATTAAAGAGTCAGATGACTCCCGGGGTCAAAGTATTTGAAAGGTTTCAATTTGAATGTCCATGTACTCACATTTATTTTAAAAAGTATAAATTTCATACAAATCAATTAACTATAACTAAATTTACATATATATATTTTTTTAACACAATGCAGGGAGAGTTTTTATTGGTTTTGTCGCAACAAGCCGTGGAAACGCTACTTAACGTCAGATGCAAAAAGTATCTTGGTGATGGTGACACTACCTCCTACTCTAATGTGTCACAGTATATTATGGTCCTGACTTTATAAATGAAAAATTAGAATCTCTAGGGAATATCACAAATGGATATCCATTTACCTACTCAAGCTAAAAAGCAAGAAAGGCAATTAAGAACATTCCGGCGGCAAAACAATATTTGGTTAGTAGACATACTGTAGTTCCTATCAAAGAAATTAAATTTTACTATGGACTTGCCATTAGGCAAAATACTGGTAACTTAGAGAAGATGAAAGAATTGTATGGGCTGTGTATTTCCATTTGTGCCAGTAACCCAGAGCCAGCACATATACTTTGCCCAAAAGGAGCAAGTAGCTGGTGC
Organism: Aphrophora alni; assembly: GCA_963513935.1. Lineage (NCBI taxonomy): Eukaryota > Metazoa > Arthropoda > Insecta > Hemiptera > Aphrophoridae > Aphrophora > Aphrophora alni. Next base: position 31,164,848 of record OY740773.1, read on the forward strand.
AAATTCCAAAAAGTAGAATAAAACAATGGAAGTTTTAATCATTATTAACATTTTCATATACCTGTCACCGTCATGTCTTAAATAAAGCCAATTTTTAAAGATTTACTCTCTCCAGAATTTATGAAGGAATTGTTACATTTCGGCTCACAAAATCCGAGCGAGTTGCTGAATAAAATGATCTGATGTCAGATTCCGAAAAGGACATTTGTTTTGAGAGGTAATTTTTAATAACTTACATGCATCCATTCTTCATCTGATATAAACTACATATCCGGTAAACCTATGTTAAGTCCTGTTAAACACAAGTTTCAGTAAACGCTATAAAAGAAATACATCACATCTGCTACTTATTACTAATACAACTTTTAATACACTAATATTTCAAGTGAAAAATATACGACCTAGACTGGGAATCGAACCCTGGACCCTTGGGTGGGTTCGATTCCCAGTTTAGGTCGTATATATTTCACTTGAAATAATAATGTATTTTCAATATTTGCTAGTAAAAACGTATAAGTGGAAAAATTAATAAATTAAAAATTAACAGCTTTTAAGCTTATAAATATACAGTGTATGGAATTATGTGATTATTTATCTTTGAATAGATAAACAATAAAACACCAACAACTCTTAAATCTCGCTAAAAACAGATTGTACAGTAATGTCCATCACGTCTATTTAAATTGAAGTAGAATATGTATTTGTTGTAAAATGTATGTATTTAAATATGTTAAATATGTCACACTCAAATTCAAAATAAATACAAAAAATATTTTATTATTTACGTTTGTAAATCTTTTCACCTTTCTCTTATTAGTGAATTTTAATGAAGTAAGAATATTTAATCAAATTTTAAAACAAAATTAAAGTTTGTTGTAGAAATAAATGTTAGAAATATTCCTTAAAGTAAAATTTCAGTAAATATTCATTCAAAATATTTAATTAATATTTAAAACATAATTATTGTCCTTTTAAATCACTGTGTAGATGACATAAACAATGATATTAATTTCATTACAACGTTTTGGATGGTGTTTACGATAGCCGCAAACGGACACTATGTAATTTGTTAAACAACAAGACATGCTTTGTGAAGTAATGTTAACCATTTCCCTTGCTAATATATAGAGCATGATGTTCCGTATAGGAACGTGTTACTCTGCTTAATCGCACAACAAATGTAACCGTTATATAGTATTCAAATATACATTGTGTACGAGATGGTTTAGAAATTGATGTGGAGTGTTTGGTGGATTTATACGTTTTCATACCAAATGAGCACAAAAATGAGGTCTATGGAATGATGTCTGCCTGTCATATGTCGTATATCATCTATTTGTCGTATGTACAAACCTCTACAGTTCAAAGGCATAATTCGAGTTTAACTAAATACTTCACGTGAGAACATTTTCATCATACATCTTTTATAAAAAGATTTTTTTTATTTTTTGGATAAATCCAAATTTGGAATAAGGTGCCATGGGAAACACATATGTAGACGTAAAGTTGTAATGATTTTGATGAATTTTAAATGGATCCTCGGAACCAAACAAAACGTATTCGTCGTCATTTCTTCTCCGCAAATATCGGTTTTTGTGTTATGAAATAAAGAAAACAACAAAATAAATAAATAAAGACAATAATATAATAATAAATAAATATGTTATACCCATTGATTAAAATTTTAGTGAATTTTGAACAATATTGACACAAAAACTTGTGGAAATAGCATGTAAAATTACAGTTCAGGTAAAAAAAACAAATCAATGAACTTTGTCCACTACCATAAAGTCCGATATTAATCAATTACAAATTGCTCTGAGAATCAATTTACAACTTATTTATATAGTTTTTGTGCGTACTTGGTTCATTTTCAAATTTGTATTAACAATTTTATTGATGATTAGTTTTAGCGCTTTTGTATTTCGTTTTGGATGTATGTACAATGTTTTTATATTTGTTTCTACGTTTCATTTTGACTACCTTTCACTCACACATTTAAAAAACATTAATTAACTAAAAAAAAAATTAGTTGAACTTAATTTTGACGGGAAAATTCAGTTTTTTTTAATCTACAAAAATATTGGAAACGATATTTATTTATTCCCAATTATTTTGTTTTGTATTTACTATAATTTAATACGTGAAATACCATACATCTATGTTTTACCTCAAGATTCTTCTTTTGTATTTTCAGTTTCACTTAACTCTTTGTCGGTTTCGGTCTTTGTTTTCTTATGTCTTTCAAAATCAAATAGTAATTTCGTTATTGAAATAAAAATAATCATCTCTGTATAGAGATGTAAACAGAGGTTACACGTACAATTTTGTTATTTACCAATCTTGAAATATAATATTTCAGGCATATATTTTGTTTTGTGAAACCTACTCTATAAATTTCGGTTGTAGCAAAGGTGTAGTATAACTTATTTAAGTGTGTATTATGTTTACAGTTCGAGGAAATACGGACAAGTATCCAGTCCTTGTGTACATCCATGGAGAAGACTTCACGTGGGGATCAGGCAACCCTTACGACGGCAGTGTTATCGCGAGTTACTTGGATGTTTTAGTTGTCACTCTAAATTACCGCCTTGGAGTTCTAGGTGAGATTGTCAAATCACATGTGATATATATTTTACAGGTATTGTGAGGAGATTATATATATAATATATAATTATTCAAATATTTTTCTATTTTAATAACGGATCTAACCACACAGTTAATTGTAATGCGAGAGAGTGAACAAATGAGTTCTGGTTTCGGACGTACTGAAAAATATAAGGTTAGGTTAAGTTAGGGTGTTAAACCAAACCTAAATAACAAACTTATGTGTAGAACTAAGATTTTGGTTAGGTTAGTATTTTCAGAGTAAGTGAAGCATGCAGTTTGTTTAGCTTCCCAACTTGCCCTAAGCTAAAGATAAGAAAAGTTGTTTCACGCTTGACTATCGTTACCAGTGCTATAACCAAAGGTCCATTTATGTACTTTGTCTGTCTTTACTATTGTACAAACTTCGTACATACGTACATGAATTACTTACTGACAAGACGATTATTCGTTGGTTTATAACTTTAAATAAGGAGGAAATGTACACATGAACTGCGAAATATAAAACACACAACGGAGAATAAAGTATTGCATTTTAAATTGTCATGTTGGCAAAATGTTGCAATGTTTATCGCTTGAAAATGATCCAAATTTGCCATATCTAAAACCACTCTCCAAAACTTGATTTATAAAGTATAAGATTCAATTCTTATTAAATCCATGTTAAACATGAAATTAGGCTAACCGATAGTAACAACCTAATTTAAATTACTAATATGCTGAAAGAATTCATTAGGCAAAAATGAAAGTTACCTTGACCGATTTTTATTTTATGATAATCCAACTTTTCAAGTAAATACTACAATGTACTCTGGATGGATTTGTCACCATATGATATGTTTTATTATGTTCTTTATTATCTCAACCTTAACTTGTGGTGTGAAATAGACCTAACGCTTGATCGAGTGATGGGACATTTTATATTTGCTGATACATCAAACTGTAGATTATTAAATAATTTCAAATGTCATTTAATTGAACCTGTTTAAATTTAATGTTGTTCCACAAAATGATGACGGAGAATTAGGTAAGGTAATATAATTTTTAGTCAGATATTGTGTGACTCCAATGTAGTCTCAATGCATAAGACACTACTAATCCAAGTTTTCTTGGTGTTTGGTGGAAAGGAATGGTCCTAATTTGTGCCAATAAGGAGCTCAATTTCAAACTAAAAACTTTGCGTCCTTGGATTACTTAAATAACATCTTCTAAACTGAGAATGTTCGAGATCTTAAAAGAGAACATATCTCTACATCATACTGACTAATACGGTACTCAAGATATGATCGGGCGTAAGTGAACAAGATGATTGACTATCGGCTAGGTACTTACATTTCATTGTATATTCAGCAGAGTACTCTAGTGTTTTATATTATCTACTAGGTGTTTATTAACAACGGATTTTGTGGTCTATTGTTGAAACTTTTGAGATAGGATTAAAGTACTTGATTAATTTTGGCAACTTTTGATATAAGAATAAATATTTGAATTAAACTATAAGCCTAAATATTTAACTGCGAAATTGAACACAAATTCATATCACACTCTTTTTTGACGCCGTTTTTTGTCATTTAACAACCGTGTATGACAGCAGAAATCAATGTACTAACATTGGATAAGGCGGAAACAGCAAGTCAGTACTTTAAATACATAATGACACCTCCATGCAGAAATAAAATTCTAAATTATTAATAAAATATAAAACGTGAATTTATTCCTTTAATATTTTATTATAATTCCAGGGTTTCTGAACACAAATATAGCACCTGATGTAAAACCTCATGTCGCTAACTACGGCCTTATGGATCAAATCGCTGCATTGCATTGGATTCAGCAGAGCATAGCCTTATTCAGTGGTGACGCAACTAATATTACTTTAATTGGCCATGGCACTGGAGCAGCATGTATACACTTCCTTGCTATATCACCAGCTGTTACTGCCGGTAAGTGTATGTTTAATAATAACTTATGTGTAAATAAATTGAATATGTTGAAATTAGTAATATCCCTATCTAGTATGTAAGATATCTTCATAATTATTAATTTTGTATTCAGTGTCAGATAATTGAGATATTATCTCCACAGTTTTGTGTGTTATATAATATATTAAAAATAGACGACAGCACCTAGTAAAATAACAACAACAAAATTCATTGTTTCTTTTCAAACAATGACAAATCTTCTCTCTAACTACACAGATTCCTATTCACAATTGATTTAATATCTTCGTCTCTTTCTTTACAACGATTCAACAGTGTTTCCTAACTCAAATAACAAGAACTTTGATATAAAAAAGTAATACTGAGAAGTAATCATTATTTGAAGTGTTCACAACTTATATGAAATTCAGTCAATAGTTCTAAATCGGAAGTTAAACAAGACACGTTTTAAAAATTTAATTTAATTGTCACATGATATTTAAAATGCTTCCTTGATAAGATTTTGATCACAAATTTGATTCTAATGGTTTAAATTACACAGTAAAATGGCATTAAATATGAGAGAAACTGTGGCAAGTAAGAAATATTTTCATATGTTACTAACCAACTTGAATTGTAACGCATGATCCATAAATATAATGCTTATATTATTTTTTTCTCCTTAAACTGACATTTAAATAACTTAAGAAGACATTAAATATGACTCGTTGTAATACTAATTCAATTTTTGGTAAGAATTCATTAATTGAAGAAGAAACATGTAATTAATTTTATAGTCGTGTTTTAGGTTTGTTCCACAGAGCGATTCTTCTCTCTGGTTCCGCACTCAGCACGTGGGCACTTGTAGAAGACCCTGTCTATTATGCATCTCGCTTAGCAAGGCAACTTAACTGTACTCTTCCTGAAGATCTCTACCGTGAACATGAAGACATAGTGGACTGCCTCCGTGAAGTAACACTACAGGACATCATCGCAGCAGACATAACTTCACCGGCGTTTCTCAGCAGTTTTGGTCCAAGTGTGGACGGAGTAGTAGTTAAACATGACTACCATCACGACGCAGCATCACATTTCCATCAAGGTCACGTGACTACCTACAACAATAAGCGCAGTAGTGAATACATAAAGTCAGTGAAACGTTACGACTTGTTGTTCGGTGTAGTGACATGTGAAGCTCTCTGGAGGTTTTCCGCTGCTGATATTCAAGCAGGTTTTGACGGAGAACGCAGAGATAAAATACTAAGGACGTATGTACGTAACGCGTATACCTATCATCTGTCTGAGATATTTGTGACTATTGTGAACGAGTATACGGATTGGGAGAGGACAGTGGTTCATCCAATCAATACTAGAGACGCTACTGTCGCAGCGTTAAGTGATGCACAGTTTGTAGCTCCCGTAGTAAACACTGGAGACGTTTTTAGTGCGATATCACACGTAGCAAGAGAAAGGTTTTCCACTGCTCCGAGAGTGTATTTTTATGTATTTGATTATCAGAGTCGAGAAGGAGATTACCCTCAGGTAAATATAATATATTTATTTGTAAACTAATTTAATTGTGGCGTGTAATGGTAGGTGGATTTCACTTTGAAATATTTCACAGACAAATGCTTTGCAAATAATAAACCTAATTTTTAATGAATGGTTAAATGCAATTAAATAATATATTAATATATAAATGTTGGAAAACGACATACAAGGTTGAAACACAAACATAATATACGTTAAATACAAAGTATTCCTTGCCACCTCCTGTAATCAAACAAATGTGTCGGCACTCAAATATGTAAGTTATTCTATTCCATTGCTATAAATAAAAAAAATTACCGAAATCAGCCTTATATTTCAGAAAAACTAACAAGGTATTTGCAATGATTATACTTAATGTTAAAACAATTAGTTGTTACTAATCCTAACTCACCTTTACTTTCTAGTTTCATTACATTTTATTAATTTTTTTAATATTGACATTTTGAAACTCACGAAATCATAAAAATCTCCGAAACACGAACTGAGGAAGCACAAAGATTTTAATAAATCTAATTTTTTTTTTATTATAATAATCTTCAAGTAATAATTTTCATTTCGATGATATAGTCATCATCCTTTGGTTTACAATAAAACGATAAATCTTCTTTTTAAAGTGTAGTTGTAAAAAACCCCTTAAGGGTGTTGACTATTTCATCATAATGTTAATAAGTGTATATTATATATGTGCACGAATTATTATAATTTTACTTTTGTTTTTTGTTTTTGCAGTAAAAACTATAGTTTTTTGTATTGTTTTAAATAATATTCGTCTTCATGATTAATGAAGCTATAATAATGCACAAAATGTCTCTCACACCCATTTAGAATCGAAATACCAACAAACAAAATAATACTTTAGTATATGTGATTGACGTAATGAAAATTAACAACGAAGGCCGTCTTTATTTTTTAGATTACTTAAACCATAAGGTCGAAACGTGCTCTGAATATGTCTTACAATTTAAATTCAAATTACGGCAGTCAACATTCCAATTTTTCTGTCGAAATTATTACTTCACAAAAAGTTGTGATTATTTAAACGTTTCACACAGGATTGTAACTTTTAAAAATTTGAATGAAAACGATAATAATAAATTTGGTCTATAAAATAACTCGCAAATTGTTTTTTCTTTATATATTCGACCAGCTCTATTGGTTTTGGTACGTCATGGATACAATTTTACAAAATATTATCAAAATCTTTCCAGTCGAATTTGATAAAATAATTATTATATAATTGTAGTATATAACGCTAAATTATAAGCCCAAATTTATATTTATTGACCAAAATATACCTTCATGTCACGTTATAAAGAAAATCAGTTGAATCGTTTGTATGTAGGAGATTTGGAAGACAACAGATGAAATATAAAAACGACCTTGATGCGGATGTTTTCATAACAAAATTTGACCCTGTTTTTCAACTCATTTCATAATTTAATCTATATTATCTGTATATATGTCATAGTAAAAATAATGGAAAGTTGTCGCTACAGATACCTCATTCTATCAATACACATTCCAAGACTATATCAGAAAATTTTGGCGATGATAAACCATTTATTTCTTGAAAAGAACCATGATTGTCATAATTTGGCGTTCAATTACATAGCCATTTATTCAAAAGCACGTAATTAGCCTAACCTATCTGATCGGAGGAGATAGTCTTTATAAATTATTTTTAGGCACCCATAATATATTAATATGCCATATATTAAAAAACTAATTTCCCATAAATTACGATTGTTAGAAGTAATCCATAACACAAATAATTATTTAGGACATTAACCTGAAATATAATATTGTGACGTGTGATATTCACGCAATTTCAACAAAAAACCAAATATTACTGTGTGAAAATGTAATATTCATGGAGAACACAAGTTATAGGAAGCAACTGTAACACGTCTAGGTGGCTTCCGGCGCACAATAAATATGTTGTTTTCATTTACATTATTCTTCTCACCCTATTATAAAAACCAAGTATATAATAATACTTCATATATAGTTCAATTATTCTTGTTGTATATATTTGTTTTTTATTGAAATCGTTATTATGAATTTATATCAGGCTTTTAATATATATGTTTATTCTAAATAATATATTTCTAAATATAACAACATTTTAATAAATGTTCTATCATTAGTGGTTACAAATATTCTAGCCAATAACCCTGCGTTACCTCCTGGAGTATTGCCCTATGCCTCTCACCATCTTGACGTCCTGATGACGCACAACATCGATTGTTACTATTCAATAACAGATTAAATAAAATCACATGTCAAGACATTTGACGCACTACATCGCACTATATATATTATAGTTCTTTACATGATAATCTACTTTAAAAAAAGTTTTATGAAATCTCCTTGACTTATAGATAGAAATATATTGTTTTTAAAGTAAAACGGTTAAACCAATATTTGTTTAATTTCATTTTTATCATTCTCGAAGGACCTAACTAAATCCTTGATGTAAAATAATTTTGATTTTGACCCCAATAAAAGAAGAAAAAAATTCCGAATGTCTAAGTTTTAGTTAAAAAAACTAATATAAAGAATTTTGTGTGAATTACGTTTTCACATGCAAATTATTGATTTACCTAGGTCTTGTCTTTTAAAAAACTCATAAAGAGGGTTAATACCTGTAGTTAAAAATATTAGGAAACAAAATTATTCAAGTTAAGTTATTTGTAGAAATTTAAAAATAAATGTAGGGAACACGATTTCAACTTTAACAAAAAAAAAGATTTTTACGAAACAGTAATAGAATAAAGAATCTAAGTTTGACCCTACCCCCTCCCCAAACTAAAACTCTCTTACTACGCAAATTTATATAAATATTACACATACTTCCTATCAAGCCTTAAAAGTATGTTAAGTTTATCATTAAACTTGGTATTTTGAAAGGCTCACTGCAGTTCACTAAACTACATTTTGGCGTTGGAAAAGTTATTCTTATTAAATAGTATTTCGTGTTAGTACTGATATAGTAATTTGATAATGTGCAACATCATTACTATTGATGTATTACAAAAGTATTCTATACATAGTTTACCATTATTATATTTTGTGTCAAAAGGAAGAAAGATATTGTGTTTAAGGTACTTAGTATTATTAAAAGGACAAGCAAACTGATATGTCATTTCTGATTTGTATTAATTCTTCATTAAGACACTGATTCGTCGAATGTCATTAATATTTTTGATTTAACTTATAATTTCAATTTTTCTAATTAAATAGAAATTTATAAATATTGATACAACCTAGGCCCCTTTTTACTGAGCAATGGTAGTTCATGGACGTACTCAAGAAAAACGCCGAAATATACCAAATTAAAAAACATTGTTTGATATTGCGGTTGGTTTAACGACTGTGGTAAAAGCGGATGGTTTAGTAATATATTTTATATTGGGAAGTAGACAAAATTGAAAATGACATGAAATAGTTGATTGACATTTTGAAATTTTTAACAACTAATAAAATGGTTTTGATTAATTATTGCTGTCATGTTTAGTTAAATCTAATGCCACAGTACCTTGTAGAGGCGGGGTTCCTTTCTTGATAATGTCCTGTCGTCAAGAATGCCCGTGTGCACACGCGAGAACAGCTGCTCTAAACGCACAGAACAAAAAACACTTGACTTCTTCTTATTAACTAAACATGACAATTGTTTCTGAGTCATAATTAACTGAATTGTTGGCCGAAATGCGTATATAAAAAAAAACTTAAATGCGGATTTTTATCTGCGGATGAAGAAATACCGTTAGGCTACCTGTTTGAGGTTGAAACTTGGACTGCTGATATGAGACAAAGGATACCCTAAATCATCAGGAGATCTCAGACTTCCGGTTGAAACGGTTTCTTTTAAAGATAATATTTGACCGGAAATTTAAACTGTAGATATACTGAACAAACATAATAGACATTTTTATATCCGGATAACACTTTTAATTCAGATAATTTATGATAAGTACCTGAACACATATTTGGCACACACGATTTCTGAATTTCTTATTAAAAAATATTGTCATATGTAATTCATGAATTATAAATCTAGGTTGTTATTTCCATACGGAAATACTAAAAAACGTGCACATAATAATAATAATAATAATAATAAGATATAAGACAATATTTGAACTCTTTTCACATATGCACTTCATCTGTTACAGAGGATAGGCACTGTCCACGGTGAAGAACTGCCATATCTTTTCGGTGCTCCAATGGTGGAGGGTCTGAGTCATTTCAGAAAAAACTTTACAAAGTCCGAGACTGCACTTTCAGAATCAATAATGACTTACATTGGCAACTTCGCCAGAACTGGGTAAATACCCCCCCCCCATCTATCGACATAATATATTAGTGTCAGACCAGTACACTCCATTTACTCTGTGATTCATTGCCTGGTTTCTAGACACTATATGTTATCAATTTAACATTAGGTATGGTAGTGACACCAACAGTGAAATACTACAGAAGTGATGAAATTTATTTTCCACTATATCAAATTCAGTTAAAATATAATAAATTTACTATTAGTTTGTTAATTTACAAATATAATAGTAAAAATAACGAAAACTTTTTGTAAACTATACTCTGTAATTTGTAACTGCCTTGAATGATTTCATAAAATACTTAAACACATAGACCAATATTATATAACCCAAAATTTATTTTTAAATATTGTACCTATTTTTCTTTAGAGTTTAAAAGTATCTCAAGGTATGTCTTAAATGAATCCCACATATAATTTGATAAAATCAGTGTTTTAATTTGGGCTGTAAAATACTGCACAAACCAGAGAGAGAGGGAGAGGGAGAGAGAGAGAGAGAGAGAGAGAGAGAGAGAGAGAGAGAGAGAGAGAGAGAGAGAGAGAGAGAGAGAGAGAGAGAGAGAGAGAGAGAGAGAGAGAGAGAGAGAGAGAGAGAGAGAGAGAGAGAGAGAGAATACGAAACCTAGTTGATTCCTTTAAGGTAACTCATAAACGACATATTTAAACGAACACCTCAACAGTTATTATTTTTATACCTTCTTTATCGATGCAAATATAAGAATATAAAAAACGAAAGAGAAATAAATCAGAATACGATTTACGTGTACATTTATTTTCACACAAATTTTACACATACAAATCTGATATTCTGCCAGTTTTGAAGAGTGACCAGTTCAGGGTGACCCATATCAATAAATGTAATAGCGGTTTGCCCTAATTGATAAATTATGTACTGTAATGTAAATTTGGATAATTTCAAGTTAAACAATAAATTTAGGCCTAACAATTAATGAAACTTACTTACCTTTTTATTAAATAATTATAAACATTTTCAGGGAGTACATATAGAAGAAAAAATTGATCAATAAATTCTAGGCATTATTATTTTAATTAAAATGTGTGAATAAATGAAAGAACACGTAAATATAACTGATACCACAAATAATTGTCCGTACCATTTTTGAGAATTCAATCAGATTGGGTTAAAACATTCATGTAAAAAAAGATGTTCAATTACACTTATTTTTATTCCAATTTTAATGTAAATAAAATATTTTCAATAATCTGAAGCATATAATTAAATTCAATTTTGTATTGAATAATTTTGATCAAATATAGTAAAAGTAAACGGTCAAATGTAGTTTTATGATAACATTGTAGCAGTCTTATTTCAGGTATCTAAAACGGAATATCGTAATTTATGACCCAGGAAAATACTTTCCCTGCAATAAAATTATAAAGTATAATAAGCTTTGACATATGCCAACTGTTTCATATCACAGACTTAGAAAGTTTAGGGTCGCAGCTGTGATATCGCAGTGAACACTTAGCCGATATCTAAAACAAAGTACAAGTTTATACTTTAAAATTTCTTACTAAGAAGAGTTTTGGGGTTGTACGAAAGTTCTTCATTCTGTGTCAACACGTTCATTGTATTTTTAGATTGATGTTAATCTTTTTATACAATATACGTTTCTCAAATTATTAATATAATTAGTTTTAATGACTCAAAACTATTCTGTTTGATTGAAGATTAATTAGACTTTTAAAAGTGATATGAAATTTATGAAAATTTTCTTTAAACAGTACACCTTAAATGAATCTCGTGCTGTTGAATTATTTTGGCATGAATAAATAAATTAAACGGTAAATTAAACACTTTATAAAAACTATTTATTATTGTTAAACCATTATCTTCAGTTCTGAAGTGTAAATATTCCTGTGACAGCTGAATATTATGCTTTCCTCTTTGATTGTCTGACAACATTTTCTAATATCATTAGAACACAAATGTTGCTTACTTAAATTTAATCATATGCAATATTGAAGTTTAATATCGGTTGCATAATTATCAATCACGGATGACAGTATTTAATACTAGTTTCATGATACTTATTATGCGTAATGATAATATTCTATATCCATTTTGATCAGATTTGTCTTTAGTTTCAACCTAAGTGTTTAGAAAGTTACCTACTGCTTCAATAACTATCTTAAATTTTTGTTATTTTAGCCTCACGAATTCGAAATTTATTAGTCAAAAATGTAAGTGTTGAACAATGTGGAACAATGTTGTATGGAACAAGTTTTTAGAAATTAAAAATTATAGTAATTTAATTTGTTATATATTTGAACCATTTTTTATATAAAGAATTTAACCAAATAATGTTTATCTTATCAGAAGTAATTAGTTAATAATTGTTACCCTAGCCTCTAAGGAAACTTTCTGCAATTTTGTTTTCTATGCGGTTAATAATTAAAAAACATGTTGTTTTAAAATAATATACTATAATTTATATTTCATAAACTGATTAAAATTTAATTAGCATTCAATTTTGTTTTGGTTGTCTTAGAAATAAAAACGCTTTAGAAAGTTAAATTTCAAAATCTTTCTTTGCCTTCCTTGCAGGATTCAATTCTATTTTAAATCTGACGGCTTTTTTATAATCGTGAAATTCTTGATATATATGTTTCTTCAAGAGTCCACAATATATGTCGATTCATATTTAGAATTAGGGTAGGTACGTCATTTAAATGGATACGAATTGTTCTGTAAATATGCGAGTAATGATGTTAGATCAATGTCTTTAAAACGTTTTAATTATTGATCTCTTTTTGTGCTAACTTCAAAAAGTACACTATGCAAAACTATTCTCTTGCAATATTGATGTGCGTAAAAATGATGGGCTATATAGTTTATTTTAAGATTTTGACATGTAAGATTGCAATTTTAAAATTGTGTATTGTAGAAAACTGAAGGACACAACAACTACATTTTTGAATAGTTTCTTGTATTATTTACATTTGCAACATATTATATGCATATTACAATTTTATCTTACAAACTCAACAAGATAAAATAACAGAATAAATGATAACATGTTATTTGGCCTCAGTTGTTGTTGTATGAGCATTTATTTTATTTTATAAACGTGCTTTTAGTAATAGTGATAATATAAAAGATGATATAACATTGTGTTCTATTTGTTCTTAGGAATCCGAATTCGTTCCAGAAGCAAGAACCACTGTTGAGTATATCCAAGGAGAGGAACAGGTACCGCAGTATTCAGTGGGAGGAATATGATTCCGTTCATCAGAAGTATTTAGAAATTGGTTAGTGGTAACCGCTGTTTTTATTTTAAAAACAATAACTTTTATTTATTTTATATTAATCTTTCTATACCTTTCTGTATATTATTTAGATGTTGAAAAGTTTTGTTGATATATTCGTTAAGGCAAAGTCAAGTATAAAAATATAGATTCTTTTATAAAAAATATTTTTTCCACTTATTTAAATTATTACAGATTTTTTAGACATCGTTAAATAATTTCAATAGTATTTATTTCATTTGCTATGTTATGTATTTTAATATAAATTTTGAAATTTTGAGTTATATATAAAGACCAAATCAGTTTTATTTTCTTAAATGAGATCAAATATAAATATTAAGGAAAAAATTACTTTTTTCAAGATTGCCAAGTAATTTTATTAAATAACGTCTTATTCGTAAATATCACCTTTTGACGTTTCGTTGTATTAGAAAAAAAATGTCACTAACGAAATATATTATTGTTTCTATAATATATTATATACCATAAGACATTTGAGATTTATTAATAAAATATGATGCATAATAATTAACATGTAATAACTAATAACGTAGACCTACTTTTTCTATTTGTTTTAATTTATTGTCAGTAGTTGCTTTCTTATTTATGGGTAATCTATAAATTATTTAACTAAATTTATCAAACTATTCGCTTTACATATGTTTTTGTAACTTAGTTTACGAAAAATATTACCCATGCAATTTCGTTACAAATATAAACTAATTGGGTTAGTATATTTAAATAACACTATCAGATTAAACTAAAAATCTACGAGATTAATAAAATTGCAGTTTCACAAAATTCGATTCAAAGTATAGAAATAGCATTTCTTCTTACTTTGATATGGTTTTGTCTCCATTTAACTTTTACTTCGAATAGTCATACGCTTAGCAAAGTAATATATAATACACTTGAATAATTTGACTAATTATTATAAAATATTACTTATAATGATGTATCTTCATAACTAGATTTGCAACGTACAAATATATCTCTTCATATTAATTTTAGGTTTCCTATTTTTGATGAACAATTACAGCCTAATAGTTTAGTAACCTTTTAAGTGAATGATGCAAGTTAAATTACTAGTGATTTGCAAAAGTTTTTATTAATTAAACCTATTTCAACCAATCAATGATAAAGGATAAAATAAAGCAATAAAGCCTAAAGTTCCAAAATATTTTAATAATATAAATGAGCTACAATGGTTTCGCCTTACGGCATCATCGAGCAACTGATAATTAACAGGGATAGACAACTATTTAAACATACACAAGTAACAGGAAACTGAATTACAATAGAGAAATCGGGAAAGGTAGGGGGAATGACCTAGCAGGTAGATGAAGGTTGATAAACTATGTTAGGGATTGGTTTTAAAAGGGGTGACGAATTTAATACAATTTGGTCATTTAAGTTGAAAATAGGCCTAAGTGAAATAGATTTAAATTCTAAATTATTTAAACTATTGCTTTTATTTTCTATATGTAAGAGTTTAACATTCAATTTCGGATCAAAACTATGACCTGAGTCCAAAAGGTGGTTAGCAAAGTTAGAGTTTCTATAGGCATGTTTCCAGATATTTACATGTTCTTTAATTCTAACTTTTATAGATCTACCTGATTGACCTATGCACTCAGAGTCACAATCTTGACAAGATATTTTATAAACTCCACTATTTCCTAACATGTCTTTTTTATCTTTACTATTGACCAACATTTTTCCTAGATTTTTTGTACAATATAAGGCGATTACATTTAGTTAAAATAATGTACGTCCTATTTATATACTTATGTACGTCTTTATATAGTAGTACATACATTCTTTACGTATTATGTATTTTATTAAATTACATTTAGGAGTAAATCATGGATGTTTACGATACGTCTACATTTTACTGTATACAAGTCGGATTAGAGTGTAATAAAGAAATAGTTGCCCTTAGCTGTCGGCTCAACTTTATTAAATAAATAAGTGTAATAACTTATCTAGTAGTTAAATAATTAATGAAAGTACCTCTTATAAAACTATTTGGAGTAACAGGTACAAAAGGGTACGTGATACAAATACAAAATTGATGCTAAAAGTTAAAGCTCTGGAGCGCATGAAGTGAGATGAAAAGTTTTATGAATTGTTGTACAAAATTTTATGTAAAATATATTTAATTTGCAAAATATGTATTAGCCACATTCATTATTATTTAAAATAATAAAGCAGTAATTTATTTTGATTTTAGGTCTCAAACCCAAAATGAAGAATCACTTCCGTTCCCATCAACTCTCCATCTGGCTTCGACTCATTCCGGAACTACACCGAGCCGGAATGGAAGATGTAATCGCCAGGCACAACCTATTCCGGAACCATCACAATAACGCTCTCTACGATGGTCCAATCCGACCCGATCCTTTTGATAAAAACTCGCCCCTACGGCGTGGACATTTACTTAACGGTACCGTCGCTGAAGTCATACTCCCCATCACGACAATGGAAACAATGGTGACGACCTGCGTTACACTACAATTCGGAAGCAAAAACTACATGAACAACTTCGGAAATAACTCAGAGAGTATCGCCAGTTTGGAAGCAGTTGCGGCTTACTCGACAGCTCTTAATGTTACCATCGCTATTGGGTGTTCTCTACTAGTATTAAACATTCTCATATTCGCAGGAGTATATTACCAAAGAGACAAAACTAGACTTGAAATAAAAAGCTTACAACAACAAAGAAACATGCGGAACTACGAACCTAACAAACACTTCCCGACCAGTGCTAGCGTTATAGTCGATATGGATCGTGACACTTCCACAATGGTTTTAACTCATAACTCGCCATCGTCAGGTACTTTAACGAGATTCGTCAACAACGTTCTCAAGCCACGACAAACTTTAGTAACCACAAGACATATACCGAGAAGTATGTCAACATCGAACTGCACTGAATTGAAAAATATTTCACCGAACGGTTCCGCTATTTTGTTACCGAAACCTCCACCTCCACCGAAGTGTAAGAGCCCACCAGACAGTCAAGTGTACTATCAAGTAGACAGTCAGACATACTGTCATACACTTCCAAAGAGTGCGCTACGTGTTCCTGCTGCAGCTATTAGTGAGATGAGAGTATGATATGAACCCGTGTGCGTTGTATTCGTGACCGAAGTTTTATACGTTAAAATATAGACATTAGTTATGAATAGTTGATTTATATTATTACTTATTAAAAACAAAACGGCATTCAGCATCTTCTCTGTACATTATTGTTGGTATTCCTCCACTAAAAACAACCAGTAAATATATTAGGGCAAATATATGATGTTAGCTGGCGACGATCATCCATTTAATAAAAACAACTACTTTCCCAGACTTAAAACTTTTTTTATTTAATTAAATTCTAGTAAAAGAATAACAAGAAGAGAATATTCTTAATTATTACTTTGCATTTTCTGTCGAATAGATCTATTACAAAAAATAAAATAAATAAAATAAATAATAAAAATAATGATTCAAACTATTTAAAAAAGTTTTTCAATAAATTCGTAATAATTTTATATATCCTTTCATAGAACCTTATTATGGAAATAACTCAATATAAATTATTATAATCTATTCCAGGACAGTAAGAGAGGGAACAACTTTTTGGAATATATTTGTAAAAACATTCCATGTATTTCAATAACTTCACGAAATACAATGTATTTTTTTCCAAAATTGAACGATTACGTCACTCTGTTAATTTTTTTACTTTTTTAAAATCGCAGTGGTTCAATGCGTCTAAAAAATTCATTTCCTTAATATCATTTATATATTATAAAACTTATATTTTCGGAACTAACAGTGACATCAAGCACAAAATGATATTTTTGTATCCAAAATAATGATTTGTGTAAATTTTTAAGTACAATTGTATAAATTATGAATTCAGTAAAATTGTTCAGTATATTTCTGATTGTATAATTTTGATACCTATATACTTCCTAACTTTAATGATCTCATTGTTACCTTATTTTACATACACTCTATTGATACCGTGTAATTTATTTGACATTTACATAATGTAGGACTTTAATATTATAGTTCTTCTGCTTAGTAAACATCGTAATATATCATTGTATTGAAATCATAAAAATTACAAATTAAAAAATCGTTTTTAGATCTTAAAGTTTTGTAAAACGTATATTTTATAATTTCGTTATTGATATTTCAATAATATAACCTACCATATTGGAAACAAGTGTTAAATACATACTTAAATTATTTTGGATTGTTAAATCTCGTCAGTTGAAGATTCAAACCCAATATTAATCTTTTAAAACGTATTTTGAAGCTTTAAAAAATACACGCAGTTCAAAATCACTATACTTGAATCCCATAAGTGACTGCAACAGATATCAAGTTAAGTCATGTGCTATTTTCAAAACAATTAAATATTACAACACCCCTTACTCCCTTGAAATCGTGATACTTGCCTGTAAGAAGAAAGAATTAACTGCAAAACCATTTCTTGACACTTGCAAGTAATGGTGACCCTTACAGTATATTACGTTGGAAAACACTAGTTCATTTATGTATCCACAGTCTAACTACTCAATCATATTCAAATATCAAACCATACTAATATAAATTTAAAGTAGTTACATAGTTAGAGTGGATGATATTTTGCCTTTGATTGGTCATTTTGGGGCAAAAAGTAACTATTATTGTTACTCCCTTATAATAACCAGTTAAAAGAGCGAATCTGGTGGAATTGATACAAGCGACAAATGTTTCTCTGTAAAAGTGATTCAAACCCAGAAAACCGAGAGTCATATAAATTATGTCAGTTTTATTTATTTACCAGTGTAATAAAAAATAACAGTTCTGTTGATGTTACTATAGGTATGTGTAAATAAAATTATATTTTTCATCACACTTTATTTGTACGTTTTACTCA
The DNA here is from genome assembly GCA_963513935.1 of Aphrophora alni. Classification (NCBI taxonomy): domain Eukaryota; kingdom Metazoa; phylum Arthropoda; class Insecta; order Hemiptera; family Aphrophoridae; genus Aphrophora; species Aphrophora alni. The sequence goes on from OY740773.1 coordinate 31,183,455, forward strand.
TTCTAACCAATATTACAATTACAAAATATTTAGCATGTTAAGGTTTTATCTGTCATTGCCATCATTTGTGTATAAGAAAATAATGCACGGTGTTTCGACAGTTTAAATGTGGAACTATGTAATAATTAAGCAACATCAATAAACTTAGCAGCCTTTGTCCAAATTAAAAGCTAAAACTAAATACATAACAGCTAAGAAATGAACTTAAGCCAAAAAGTAGACTTGAAGAGTTACTAACCTAATAGCCTAGGCTATTTTGTTCATTTGCTCTTTTAAGTTCACCCATTCACATTTGATAACGAGAGTTGAATTTTTCTCTAGAAACGGATTGTAATACATATACACAAATTATTTAAAGTGCCCTATGAAAACTTAAAAAAATCATCATCACTATGAATAATTTTAAAACCAGAATTTAGCATATAATAAATATTATAAATCAGAATTCTCCTTCCCCCCTCCCTCCCAATAATGACAGTGTACTATAGTACACAAAATATTCATTTAAGTAGCACATGACTAATTTATTTCTGAACTAACTGAAACAAACGGCATGTTAAAAGAAAGAAAACAGACCTTTTCACATTTTTCACGCACAAATATTATAACTGTACATAACATCACAAAACAATTTTTCTAGGACCAGAACTAAATCGTATCCTTCACTTGTTATGAAAACACAAATTCTTTTGACGCTGAACCACAACTTGAAGACAAATTGTTTATTGTAGAAAATTGTGTGTTTGTTTTATATGATATATATAAATACATGTTGAGCAGATAGATTAAAACTCGAACACAAGTTCTCACTAAAATTACGTTTACTTAATCAAACGCGTTTCAACCCATCCTTAGTGATACATGTGCTAAAATATCTAAACAATAAATAACTTAGCACTGCGCCAACTCATGTATTTATTTATACAAAAATAACCGGACGTGGCCTAAACCTACTTTCTAATATTAAGGCGTTAACAAGTGCCTCGAGTCATTCTAAATAACTTAAAAGTTAACATCTAACTAATACAATATTCTTAACTAATCTTATATCTAAAAGTACAGTTTATATTTTACTTTAATATCAAATTTTCTATCTGCCCTATTTCATATTATTTACAGTTAACAGGTTTGATTAAATAAACGTAATTGTTGTGAGATCTTGTGGTAAAGTTTTATTCTCTTTGATTATTATAGTTCCCAAAACATTAAAAAAAATTGTCAGTGTCCTTTCTTATTACTCTCAACTGCTTAAAATTATGGCGATTTTAAGGGCGTATATATATATATATATATATATATATATATATATGTATATATTAAATACGTAATCTTTTCAAACTTTACACAGCCTATATTGCAATATATTCAGCATTTATTTATTTAAATATATGTTTTTATAAAGAAATACTAATCATAAATTTCCGCTTTTTTAGGGGAACAATGAAAGTTGATGGCATTCAAATTAATTTAAAGCATATTCATATTTGTTAAGTTGTTTACCTTATAACTTGCTTTTGTGGCCTAAAGTAATGTGATTATATTAAAATCCTGATTATGATAATATTTTACAATTTGTGAAAAAAATCAATATTATTGTTATAAAACTCTCAACTATGGAACAACTCTTATATGCCACGGATAAGGATTACCTCACAGATAAAATCAATACCTACATTACCACCTGCCTATGCTCTTAAATTATAGGCCTCAACACAGTACGAAGCTACAATTAATTCTAACTACCTACTTACGAAACTACTTACAAATGATGTTTTTTTCATAGAAATGTATTCAAAAATGAGGAATGAAATGCACATAAGAAAATCGATGACATATTACTGTGGTATGCAATAAAAAATATTGTTTTTATGTATCTAGTTGGGTAAATTATTCTATGAAATCACTAATGTATGTAGGTTTATTTTGGAATAAAAGAAAAAATGCATCCACCCACCCCTCCGGATTGAACTTCCATATTTTTGCTATGACGCATCATGTTAAATTAATTTAATAAACTAAATATATGAACTATAAAAATATATGATCCCGTACTTGCTTAAAAGTCAAAATTTCGTGTAATTATAAGGGTATTTTAAAATTTTACATATCTATGATCGTTTACTTTGGCTGAACTTCACATATCCTGTTGTCGAACCAAACATTTTTTGTTAAATTAATATAACAGTAAAGTGAAAATTACAATTAGTAATGAGGATGAGAAATGAATCGAAAGCATCTTCAAAATAATGTGGAGGACGTACAAGATTGTAGATTACTAAAAAATCCATTATAATCATCTCAATTAATCCTCAAACCAATTGCACTGATTTTGTATAAGATGTTTTAGGTATTTTGTGACAAAATAATTTTGTATAACAAGGTTCTCGCTTTGAAGAAATAATATAGACAACTTAGATATGGCATTCATTACTTTGTTCTCGAATATATAGATTTTCGTCCAAAAACCTTTCTGCGCAAACTTTACATTATCTTCCATTACGTTATATTCACTGTAGTACTTCATTTCACTTGTTCTCCAATCACTCTCATTATCTTGAGATTCCCTACTTATACTACACGTCTCATTGTTTTGTATTTCCTCTTTCATAAAATCCTGTTGTTATTCTACTTTGTTATCATTAAATCATCCCCCCTTTTCATACCATCTCCCTCATTACACAGTGCAGCTCAATGACTTCCATTTTCATCCATGACACTGAAGCACTAGCGTGATTGCTACACTCTACGTTTTTCTCCCCCATTTCCACTTTAACTGCTAACGTCTAAGTTATTACACCCCAATACTCTTATAAAATTTAAATAATAGCGTCTATTCAGTTGAAATTATCAAGTATTTTTCAGATTAAGATATTAAATATCTTGATTTTTAATTATTTGATTTTTCGCTTATACGTTTTTATTAGCAAGTATTGAATTTACAATAATATTTCAAGTTAAAAATATACGACCTAGACTGGGAATCGAACCCAGGACCTTTGGCTTTACGCGCCAATGCTCTACCAACATACATGCGTAAGGGCTGAAAAATGAGTAAAAATTAATTTCAATGTCGCATATGCGAGGTAATTAATTTGAAAACTCAAAATTGCAGCAAAAACTTAAAGTCAAGTGAGAAGTCTACGCCCTGTACTGGGAAGCGACTAGGATAGCTCTGTTGGTAGAGCATTGGCGCGTAAAGCCAAAGGTCCTGGGTTCGATTCCCAGTCTAGGTCGTATATTTTTCACTTGAAATATTATTGTAAATTAAATATCTATAATGGGATAACTCAATAGCATTTTTTCATATAGAAAATTATTTTAATGTATATAAATTAAAAGGTTTCCTTTAATTGGTGACAGTTTTGGCTGTAACAAGTGAGAAACAGTCGGTCAGTTTACTACTCAGGGCATTATTTGTTACACATTTTACTTTGTTATATTACAATGATGTTCCACAATAGAACAAACACGTGGACCGATTTGTTATATGGGGATATTTTAAATATATCTACGGTATTATATTCTCTTTTTTACAGCTCAAAATGTTAGGGTAGCTACCAAAAACACCAAATTAGATTTTTTTTTTTTTATTCGTCGGAAATTATTTTAATAAAATTTTGCTCAAGTGTAGCTTCTTAGGTTATATAATAACGTTTGGCTGATAATATCTTCTAATATCCCTGTTTGTCTATTATCGGTAAGATATTTCAAATTTTAATATCATCCTTTGGGATTGTATGAAGTACGAAATTTTATTAAATTGACTCTGCAACTATAGTAATATTTAAGCGAAATTGCACGTAAACAAACTCGCAATTACAAATATTAGGTTTCAGGAATGTTTGCCAAAATAGAAGAATAAAGCTCTACCACCCTCATCATTAAAAACTAGATTTAGATGAAATAAGAATAACGCCAAGGATTCGATTATGGCAAATGATAAACAGTTTAGTTCGTATTTAAATAAATATTTCGTGCATGTTAATTTTCGTATTTAAACTACCTACTACCCAATTTTTTGACGATTAGTTTAGTTAAATTAATAGTTATATTTCTGGAATGGTGAACCAGAATTATTTTTTTGAACAATTATTTTCACCTTTTAATTAATATTGTTGTACGCAAATTCTATTGAAAAATGGATTCCTAATTGGGAAAGCTCTTGAATGGAGGGAAATGAGTGTAGGACAAATTAAATTATGCGAAACAATGAAGCCTTATTATTACTTTATAAGCAAAATTCTAAAATGAAAATCTTTATTGCTCTTCATGGTATAATAATTATACACTCTTGATTCGATTCTATTAAAAATAACTCATGAATACTTTAATTATTAAATGGCAATTATTGTACCTGGTTTCAACAGAAGTTTAATAGTTTAAAAATTTTATAATTTTTTTTAACTATTATAAAACCATGTATCGTGTGCTTATCACTTCTGGGAAGAAAGGAATACTGGAGTCTGAATAATTTACTACTAAATAAGTAAAGTATTGGATATATTTTAACAATTATATTGCATTATCTTTATGGTATTAAAGTACAAGTATTAGAATACAATTTACTTTATCGTCAATAACGTTAACACTTTACGTAAGGCTAGACAAAATTATATAAATTAGTTTTAAGGAAAATAGTATAATTACACAAATTAAATAGCTATAATATATTATAATTAATGGTTTCTTGTTTTGTTGGATATCAAAAGGGCTGATATGAGTTGTGACGGAGTGGTCACATAAATTCATTTATGAAATTTACCAATGTCGAGATATAGCTAAATTGTTTTCTCCGATTAAAATCTAGAATTTACTCGATTTAAACGAAATAGTACTACCCGTTTTAAAAATGAAATGAACTAATATACAATATTAATAGTTTAATGTTGTTATATAATCAATTAATTAACTAAATAGAAAAAACTTAACTTTTTATAATACTGAATCTTTTTTATATAGCAACAAATTTATTTTTATTTCTTGTACTTTTTCGCTTTTAGAAATATTATTTTAATTTTTAAATGTTATTTAATAAATAAATAAAAGTTATAATTTTTTGAAACATCATAATATTTTATAAAGAAGATAGGAATTCCGTACTAACAACTATAAAATATAAAATTAAAAAACAAGTTGATTGATTCAATCATGATACCTACCCAACCTTTTCACTGTAATGTCTAAAAGTTAGTTTGCTAGTCCTATTGGGTAATTGTAAAGTGAATTGGTAGATCAAGGGGTCGTACCAAACGTTCACAGTATAGGGTAAGTTCATACCATCATAATCGTGTTTATCAATACTTGCTTGAAGTAAGCGAGGCCCACGGCCACTCATATTAAACACTCCCCACTAATTTTTCTCAATGATCTCGGGCCTGAAGGGCTTCTAAGCTGTAAATTTGTGAGAGGCCTCAACTCAGTAAGCTCGAGACAATAATTTTCCCAGACGGATCTCGTAGCAATAATAATGTCACATTTTCTCGGAATTCAAGGGTTGAAAATAATTTTGTTTATAATAACTGCCCTACTTTTCAATATAGATACTTGTTGTTGTACCATTAGTTAACGAATTCAAAAATGGAAATTTGAATCTAATATGTGTTATATGTTAAAAAACAATATTATGTGATATGAAAAATATGAACAATATTATATGATATAAAAAAAAAACAGATGTTTAAAATCGCTGTCGTTTTAAATTGTGTACTTGTTTTCCCTAATTTCAATAGATTTTACATAAAAACACAGTAAACATGCTGTGAGTAATATATTATTGTATCGTTGCAAACTCCCAACAGAATCCAAGCTTTAAGTCAGAGAATAAATTTAGTGAAGAGGTCTAACTTGTAAATGGAGGGAGGTTATTTATCCTGTATCGGCGAAGTTGGCTTTGGATATGATTATTGATTCTCAAAATACAGAATTGGACATTGTAAAGTTCTTTTTGAAAATACTGAGTCTTTCCATCAATACATAATATGGCAATTTTTCACCGGGGACAGAGCATATCCACTCGAACAAGGTAAGTGAATATGTGAACATATATCAAATATTGTCAAACATGTTAATAACTTTATTTGGACATTTTACAATATTTTTGTATAAAACTAAAATGAAGAAACTATATTTTATGAAATAATTACTCATGGGAATACATTCTCCTAGGTAATTTAAAATTTGGGAGAATAAAAACTACTTTTGATGTGTAATAATGATAATAGAAAGATTTAGCAGTCTAAATAACATTTTATTATTATTCTATAATATCACAGATTTTATCCAGTTTAAAAAAATCAAATAAAGAACAAAGGAATTTTCAGTAATGTAGGGGCAAGGACGTAACGATATTAAATTATGTTAATTTAAAGAGATTTTTCCACTAAGTGTAAAACTTAACAACTCATAAGTAATGTAGTAGTAAAGTACAACTCATCAAAGACATAAGAAAAACATAAAAATAAAGTGAACAAACGTTTGTTTGTTTTATTCCTCTTTTGAATTTAGTACGAATTTAAAATATATAGGTCTAGTCTAATGTGTTCCCTTTTGACATCAATCACAACAATGATAAGAAATATGCAGAATTATTCTGTATTACAAAAATTGTATGAAAGGTGACGTTAACTTAATAATAATAATAATTATAATAATAATAATAATAATACCATTTTATGTACAGAACACAAATTAAGAATAATAACATTCAAAACGCTAACGAAACAATTGAATTTCAAAGAATCTTAGTGCATCTCGCCAAATCCTACATTTATTTTCCACCCTTACAATCTGTCTGGTATCACAGGTTTATATAAATGTTTCTTAAGTTTGCGTAGTTATGGAGTTGGACGGGCTGTAGAGGGATGAACATAGATTCATTATTCCCCATTACAATGTCGTAAATCATTTCTTTCTTCGAGGTGCAAATGTGTCATTTAGATTTATTTTACTTTAAGTAGAAATAATGTAATGGGAATAGTAGTGTTGTTTTCTCGCTCAGAAGGTTCGATTCGTTATAGTTTAAAGAGTGTGAATGTAACACAATTTTTATTAAGTAATTAAATTGCTTTATTCACCCAAAACGTAGTTTCGCCCCATTCCAACAACATCCAAAAATAAAATTTACAATCTTGCTCATGTAATATTATAAGATATTTTTATGTATTATTGTATAGGTTTAGGTAGATATGTCGTTATTCATTTTCAACTTTTTGAATGATTATTAAATTTTTATGTTAGCAAGTATCCATTATTTTTGTAAAAATATCACATTTGGCTATTTATCGGTAAAATAAAAAACCTGTCTACCGATTTCATTCAAATTTTGATGAATTTTCAAATTTATTATCACGTACACACTGTTGATTTAAAATTAACCCAACACTTTCTATCCAGTGTTTATTTGTTACAACACAAAAATATAAATTTTTGTCACCACACATACCTCATTCTACTATTACAAAGTCTCTGAAAATCTGTCCAATTATGTACATTTATTCTAAGTGTAACATTAAAAATGTATTACTAATTCATAGATTTATTTGGCGTAGAATTAAATCTGCAATAAAAAAATACGGAAATATAATCTAGTACTACATTTTACTAAATCGGAAATCTCATATTTTATTCTCCTAATGAATATATATTTTATTTGGACGTTCATTTTCACATATTAAAAACAAACAAGGGGTATTCTTCTAATTGCCAATAGTACACATTTAGTCAGAGTTCCACAATTCCAAAAATTGGCGATTTACTATAAAATAACATTTGGTAAAATGTAAATATTCAAGAAGTCGTCTTTAATTATTGTAAATATAAGTGTTTCTTACTTATATACATTTGTTTTGTTTATTTATTTATGTAAATGAAATTTATTTGGTAATAAATACATTCTTGCGATAAAATGTTCCTAAAAAGTGTAAATAAAATACAAAATGAAAAATCAATTCATTACCGGTTTGTAACATTATTTGTTTCATAGTAGTTCTCAGATTTGACCTAGATCTCCATAGTAAATTTAGTGTAGAAAAACTCTTAGTTCAAATGCATTTGTTTTCTTAAAAATTTTAAAACTTATTCGTTACCTTAACGTTCCATCAACTACTTGTATAATCCCATTATAAATTTTCAACGGCCTCAGGGTCATAAGTGCACAATCAGTTCTTCAATTATAAGAATATTAAATTTATTGATAACGTGATATTTATGTATCAGACAATAGGCAAATTTGAAAGGAACGTTTGTAATAGGGGGAAAAGATATTAGTCTGCAAACCCTTCACGTAACATATAATATACAATATGTATTCAATAATGTATATGCACTGTCATTGATACTCCAGGTACTACAAGTAATAGGATATATATATATATATATATTTCAACGGTTAAAACCCATTGTAATTCATTGAACTTCAGGATTTACAATTAATTTAGCAAAATTCGATTTTTCTGGACTAGCAGCGGTTTGAAACGTTGAAGGTCACATGACAGGTAGATGCCAACCAGCGGTATCTAGCGTCAAGGTGACCTTGTAACTATGCGTTCACAAACTGGAAAATTAACTTAAACTGTTTCAATCTGATTTCCTAGGGGATAACAGAAACCAGGAATATTATGTATTTAAGTTTTATTCAGGAAAACATATTGCACTAAACACGCAAGCGTGGGCTGTAATATTGCTAATTCAAAATATAAATTAGTTCTTACGTGATCAAAGATGAAAGTTAGGGGAAAAAATTAAATTTGCTCAAAATGAAAAAAGAAAAGGGTTTTTAGGTCTTACAAAGGAAGGCCTAAAATAAACGATAAATAAGGTATATGCAAAAATTGCACATTTAAAAAGTTACTTAAGATATTAAAGTTTAGACTATAATAAAGTATAGAAAAATAAAGTTTTAGAAAACCCAACTAAAATAAGTTATAAAGAGTGAAAATTTTTATTATAAAATATAGTAAAATTTTGAAAAATAATTAAAATGAAAGGGTGATAAAATTCACACCTTTAAAGTAATTTAGAAAGTTAAATTCACATTTTTAACACATTATAATATAGAGTAGGTTATTATCTTATTAGAAATGTTGGAAACACTCAGTATGATTAATAAATTTCGGGAAATTAAATAGCCCAAAGAAAAGCGAAAAACCGTAGAAATCCCTAACACAAAACACCAAGAAAAAACCAAGCAAAATTCAAGAAATTTCGGCCAGTGTGTTAAATTTAACAGGACTAGAAAGTGTCAAAAGGAAAATCCGGAAAAAATTAAAACCACAGAATTTTTCCGGGAAACGAAACGTGAAAAACGAACGCGTGAAAAACTCGCGAACGCAAAGGAGTAGAACAACCACTCAAAATCGACAGGATAGAAGAAAACGAGTACATCCAGGAAAGTCGATTCGCGGGAAAATCAGACGACGCCGGAAAAAATTACAGCGAAGAACAAGGAAGAGAATAGAAAAAATTAGCGAGCCTAGATAAGAAGTAGAAGGGAAGGGCGGACGAATCAGAGATCAACCAATTACGCTACCAACTGCATATACGAGATTACACGGTGAAAACAA
>OY740773.1:31198014-31419529 GCA_963513935.1 Aphrophora alni
GTTGCACGCTAGAGTAAAGCACCTCCCGGCTGTAATTCCAATTGATTTTAAGAAATAAAACTACAAATGTCGGTACAGAGTATATCCCTCTTTTGTCTTTACTATCAGGTTTCCCTTCATCAACTAGGGATGTTTCAGATGAAGGTGTCATACACAAACTAGCTATATTACAAATTACTATATCACTTTGTCTGCAATAGTGTAGCACAAGTATAATTATTGAAATATACAATCAATTAATTGTTTAAACGTTGTTTTAGTTTTCTAACATATGCATAGTAGAGCGATAGTTCAGTAATAAAAATAATTTTTCAGTTTTTTGGAGATATAGTTGTTTTAATGTCCTTGAGTTAAAATGAGTTGATTTAGTAAAGATGTATGTTTATTGTCAATCTGTATATATGTGGGGCGTCTGCCGACTCTCTCTACAGCACATAATAGTAAAAATATTTTACAAATTAATAGCTATATATTGGGACTCTTTAAAATTGGTTTAGTAACTAAAATTTTGGAGGGTGTTTCCTTAAGAACAAACAACATTGTTGTTTATATTTTTCATATTTGTGCAAGTGTAACTTCTAAGGGCGGATACAAGACGTATAAGTTACAATATCTCTAAACATTCAGAGGCTTTAGTTACCGTTAAATATGCAAAAATCCTCCATGAGCTGTTATGAAATATGTATTATAACAACCAATATCGGATCCAAATTTGCTTTCTAATTTCAGTGATATAAGATCATTAAATGTCAACGTCCAAAGTAGCAAGTAAACGTCACAAAATATAAGAGTGAACCTTTACCATCTTCAATGAAAAATTGATTTTAATAAAATGGTTTCGTGGGATAAACGAAACAAGTTTAGGCCGTATTTAAATACATAATATTTGTTTTATATTTTCAACTCACTATTATTTATGTGAAGATTAGTTTTGTTAGGTAAGTAAATGTCTTTGGAATTAATGATCAAGACAGTTTCTATAATTATATACACAGTTTATTTATTATTAAGTATATACTAATTACATTATTTCAAATATTGCCAATAAAATTGAGTTATCGACAAAACCGAAATAAAGGAAGACCAATTTTATGTTTATTTACATATTCAAAATAACGCGGTCCATTGATTGGAGTCACAATAGAGAGGGAAGCAATTCTAACAAGAAAACCTACGAGGCTCATTAAGGTAATGCCTCGACGAGAACGGACAGTGGCTATTTTATTTATCAATAACTCAAGAAACTTATATTTCCACACGAATATTCTTAAATTTAAATATTTAATGATTTTTAAAAAATGCTGAACATGTGACATCGGCGAGCAAAGTTATTTAAGGATTCACCATTTTAAAATAACTATGTATATCTCATAGAGTATATTAATTTATATATTAGCTATAGCTTTTTAATTGAAAAGTTGTTATATTTGACATAAATGTTACAGGATGAAAAGTAAACGAAATTCATTACATAGCTTCAATAATTTATGAAGTAAAAATTACATAACCAATCCGATAATTTTTATTAACTAAAACACAAATTTCAAAAAAATGGTGCCCAACTAAAAAAGTATATTAAAAATGCAAGCCTAAAATGACCTCCTTTATATGTTTACGTAATGAAATGTAAATTGTTATATATGATTATATTCTTTACACTTTTTATAAATAGCATCCGTTTAGGAGATACGGGTTCTCAATAATATTTTTGTTTTTGATATTGTAAATTTTATATGGAAAACCAAATAATTTCTACTTAATATAGAATATATAAAGTTAAAAGTCAATATAGGTTTTTCGATAATTACTGAATGTTAATGTATTGCTTAACGGTACTTACTAGTTTTGAGTACCGAAGGACCATAGTAATTGAGTTTACCTTTCTTGAGGTTGTCGTTATATTATTCCAACGAACGGTTCCACTTCTGATGTGTAGTAACTGGCCACTTCTTCTTGCAATCACTTCACACAGACCGCACTTGACACTTTACAAGATATAATATGTTTAAAAGGAGGAAAAAAAAGTATTTGAGGTACAAAGGAAATGCATCTGCGGTAGCCGGAACTTAAGTCCATGAAGAAAGGCTGAGGGAACAGACAATGCACCTTAAGCCGAGATGGAAAGAGAGTCACCAAAATGTGTACAGGTATAAATAATAGTGGTGGTGGGATGTAACCCAATTTCGAATTTGAGAATTGTCGTTAAAAAAATACATATAAAAGATACATTTATATTTCTATATATTTACAAATACAAATTTCGTCTTAAAGACTATTACAACAACCATAATACTTAGTAAGATCTTCGTCCATATCTACAAATGAATTGACATTTAAGAAACGATGACCTAATTAAGGACTTGAGTGATATTTAGAGCGAAGTGAAAACAAATATCAAATTCGAACAACAATAATCAAAGTGATTTTCATTAATAATTACCCTATTTATTAATTTAGAACCTACACTAATTATTCCTAAAAGGGTTTAACCGATTCTGACTAAAATGTAGGTATTGCGTAAGAATCATAGTTCGCTGTCATACAATTTACCATTTGAATTATCTTGTGTGAATTAAATCAAAACTTAAGCCAATTAGTGAAGATATATCATATTAGATTCATCTCTATATTTAAACAACTTTTATTAAACTTAGTAAATAAATTGAAGCCAACTTAACTTATATTAGTGGAATTTATACATTGTTTTTAAGATATTAAAGACGTGTGGCTTATTTAAAGCGGAAAACAAACGTGTTATAATCGTGTACATACCTAGTGCTCAGAAAAATGTCCCTCAGATATACAATAATGGAAATATTTAGAAAAGAAAATACTTCAATGTTACAAATATGCAACTTAAAGGCAGTTAAAAAAAGCAAATTGTTTTGGGAAAAAGAATTAGTTTAAATGTGATAATCTAAATCCCTCTAGATGGTGCAACCGTAGATATCCACATTGGTATTCCTGTTAGGTCATAATCAGATGTGCTATCATTGAAAAAAAACCACAGGGTATACCATATGTTGGTAATTATGTAGATATATATTACCTTAAATGGTATTCATCCTACAAAGAGGAGAAGCGATTTCGATCTCAGTTTAATTTAATACAAATCATCTTCTAATAAATTATGGTGAAACTTTAAGTATAAAAATGACTTTAAAATTGTGATTTCTAAGTATCGCTTAAAAATAAAAAATGTTTTTTTTTAGCTACACCTACTATAAGCCAAAATATATGTAGCCTATCAACAGCAGAGTTTCCATCTCATTTTTTTTTTTAAATATATAATTATATCCATTATGAACGTAACTAGTGCTATTTTAGATTAACATAATTATTTTAAACGTTGGGCTTTAACAAAAAAATCGATAAATTTTCATAAACGAACTCTTAAAATTAACACTTAGTTATGTCCGTTCCTTTATTTATTATGAAAACGGGGAATGTGGTCAAACACGACTTATTTTAGAATAACTTTGTTTCTTGAAAACTACATGTGTTTTATTGAACAAGATCTAAAAAACATGTATTATAAGATTTTAGCAATAAAACTTATATCTGTTTGGGCGTTACCTCTTGAGATAATATGTAGAAAATAGCCGATTGAATAGCAGCCATGTAACCATCTATGTCGCGAGTATATACCATTCACTATAAGCATTTGTTGTGTGGACAGATATTCCTTCTCAATAATCTACTCATTGTTCCAGGTTAAAACAAAAGCTTCGTTTCAGATTCATCACGTCTGCAAACTTGGTCGCAATGACTTCCGTGTCAGAAACCAACAGATGACACAAATCAATGCTGTGACATTTTTTTCGTAAATCTTTTCCAGTCACGCCATTACTTCATGGAAATAAACCCCTAGATCGTAATAGCTCTGGGATTAATTATATTCATTCCTCTTAGACTTAAACATAATATCTGAATAGTAACAACAGATTTTACTCCAGCATAATAACTGTTCAAGATGTAAGATTGAAATTATTATGCATGATGCGTTTTGAGGACATATTTTCTCAAATAATCAAAGTACAAGTAGAGTAATTTACTTTCATGTATTATATTTCACACTACTCTCCCAATTAAAAAAAAATCAACAATAACCCCAAGATAAAATGATTTATTAATTTCATATTCAATCACATATGTCGTATATATTACATAGATGTTTGTAATAAATCAAAGTTGTATCAAATTTACCACTGTTTTCACATTTTACAAACATATATTTGGTTTTATCACCTAACATCAGGTAATTGGTATCAACAGAAAACAATAACTTATTGCATTTTGTACCGCAGTTCTAACAATGAATTGCTTTCATGAAACGAAGTCATATTATACGCATAAGTCGTTCCCCGACCTATAAAATCACTTAAATAATTCATATAAATCATAAACAAAGAAACTCCAAAATACCGATATAAAGGCCTAGCGGTGCTCCGAACTTTATTTCACCTCCTGAAACAATTTTAACACCTTGATAATAATTTGATAAACAACTGTAGAACCATTAATAAGCTACACGCCTAATTCCTGAATTTCACAAATTATTCGATAAAATCCTGTTATCAAACATATAAAATATTTTCACATATCTTTGAACATGGGAGAGTATTTATACCAACATTCAATCTCTTATATAAACATTTAATTATGTATATTCAGTTACAACCCTTCCATAAACCCATATTGAAAAGCTTGACATTTTATTCCTATAAAATTTAAAACATCTATATTTAACTATTCATAAATTCTTGATATAACTGATATCATGGATATTGTACTATAATTAAATATATCACGCCATAATACTTTTCTATGTGTGGGTGCACCAATAGCAGTCTACTAGCAACTCGAAAATTGAACACTTTACATATTTATTAGATTATGAAATAGTATCAAATACACCTTTTGTAATACTAGGCTTTAACTGATCAGCACTGACATGTTATATTGCATTATATAGATGGATATTTTTCTCAATCTCGTTTGGTTTAACCGAAATCATTAAAATTCAATTTGTATTAATTTCACAGTGAATTTTGTTTCTATAAGCCTGGTCGATTAACATACAAATACCTTTATTTTGTCTCATAGCATGACTTACAAAAGAAAGTGTTGAATTTATTTGCCAAACAAATTAAACTCTTTCCAAAATGACATTACAATCTTTTAATTACAGTTTTATTTTCAGTTCTACCCATAATTAAGGATTTTATTACAGGTATTCTTTTGCATTTTTCAAAGAGAGATTTGTAATCATTATCCTTTCTATTACGTATCAAATCTTCCAAACAATTTTTAAAGTAAATATAGTAAGCCTTTAGTATTTAATTAAATTTACAATGATTTTGAAATATTTTATTTAAGTACTTCCTTTTTTAAATATTATTTACTACTACATCAATTTTCCTAATAATAATTTATTTTTACATTAAATACTTTATTTTTTAGCTATATTTAAATATTTATGAATAATAACTTAATGAATCGGATTTGTTGCTATAAAATAAAAACTATTCAACATTTTGTGAAGAATTAGTTAGTTTATAATATTATTATCAATGTTAGTATTACATAAACTTGGGTTTTTTGCTACTTTTAAAATACTTAATTACATCTTTTTATGATCATTAATATCCAAATCTAAAATCAAGACCATGTCATTTATCTTTGACTTTGTTATTGATGCTTGCATAAACATAATCTCTGTAGGATACAATATTATTTGCAAACAGTGTTGGTTTTGTTACACATTCTTTCAGACCATTGCTTGGCAAGAAAAACAAATAACTATAGGTTACATTACAATTATTTCACATGTCTTCAATGGTATGACCAGCTATAGTTAAATCACAATTTACTTTAATTTAAGACAAACATTGCTTTATAAATATATATATTTAATTATATATCAAGTGTGATCAAAATGTGAAAGTAATTAGAATATGTAATCAAATAACAAAATATCAAACCTATCCCAAATAACTATACTAAGGATACGACTAGAATTAACAGGCTGTGAAGCTACTTCTTGAAAATGCTGTAACTGTACAAAGAACTTCTATGTAACATACCGTTTACCAACCAGATCCCAGAATCATTATAACTAACTCAAACTTACTAGTATGTGTTTCATCACGTATGAAGAAAAGAAGAATCTACATTGAAAACAAAAATCTGTTGTTAATATGTTAGGATTATTTGTGCAAAACTAGTATTGATTGAAACTTTGTTTTGGGGGATTGCAATGAAATTATCACTCTGTTAGTTCCTACTTTCTTTAAAATTGATGAACCAGGCGAGTTACAAGTATTATTGTTTAAAGTAAACATATTTTATTATTTTTCTTGATTTAGTTTTCGATGCTACAGTTTTATGGAATTCCCTATATACTACTTCCAGATATTACATGGAAACTTCTGTTTCTAAATGAAGTTTCTTATCCATGCAATAATTTGTCACCATTTTACTCTGTATGTGCAAGTGCTTCCATGTGGGTGCGAAAATACGACTAACTGAAAATATTATTACTTTTCAAAATCAATGGGTTTAATTTAAAATAACGCTCAATGTTAAATTTGTAAAAAATAACATAATCTGGATAGTGAATATTCTTCATGAAGGCCTTACATTTTTTTATTCCTTTCATAGGTCTCCTCACTGCGGATATACAGTATAAATAAAGTATTATACCATTCCTATTAGTTTTGTCCATTAATAATGTTTGGGAGGTAATTTTCATAATTTAAATAAAAAAGTTTATTTAGAAAACAATTACTTAGCCATGAAGCGATGTTTGATTGTAATTACTGAAGGGGTTGCTACTATTAACCTTTAATTATAATATTCTTCTCTCAACAGGTTTAGGTGTTGCATGTCTTAACAAAGGTTAATTGCAATGTTTCACTGAAGTGTAACTTTGAACACCTACAAATGCTATGATTACCTTCCTAGTTATTAACTGATGGATTATATATTTCGATCGACTCTAAAATGTTATTCTATCTCCGTATTTGTTTTTTGCAAATAATCACTATACCGTTATAATTGTCGTATTACTAACAAAATAAAATCTAAAAAAGAGGTATCTTACCTAAAGTAACAAACAGAAAAAAAACCGAGCTAGTATTACAGAAGGGAGTTTACAAAAAAATATTTCAAAAACAACGTATGGCGCAACTATTGAATATCCTGTTATTCTATTTTTAAATATTTGTTTAGGACATTTTTGACGTCAGAAAATGTTCAATATTTTAAACATTGTTAAATAGGATAAAAAATTGTATTTGCTTTTCTTCATCATCATTCACGGCTTTGGAGCTAAGGTTTGTCCTTATAACTTCTATCCACAAAATTTGTTTCAATGTTTTATCGAAACCCATAGTGCTACCCTCAACAACAAAAGTATTCATACTAGGCCTACTACTATTAAGAATATAAGCACATTAATTTTGGAAAACATTTTATTACGTTTAAAGGAAATAATTATGTTTATGTAGTTTTATTACTAGAACATGTTCCAAATAGTGATAGTATAATAATGTTTAGAATATGTTCATAAGAAGATATTAATCCATTACTTGTAAAATCTATAATGGTAATTTATTGATATCCATTTTGTAGAATTTTAATGCAGATTCGATGCTTTTGTTTTGACGGAAATATGAGCTTCAGTAGTTATATTGAATTATTTTGTGTAGAAATTTAATATTTCATTTATATGAGTTTTGTGTGTGCGAAAATTATTTTTTGAAAATTCCCCCCCCCTACCTTTATTTTGTAAAATTACTAAAACGTTTAATAGTATCTCTTCTCTATTTGGTAACTTACATTGTCTCCTCTTTCAAAAGTGCATGTAGGAAATTACAAAACATTTCATTTAACACTTGGAAAATGTTTACCTAACTCAGGGAGTACTTTATGGAATTAAAATAGAAATTATTTTATCAATAATGTTATTTACGTAAACATTCGTCTTAAAATTTTGGCACCGTTGGAGATCGGAAGTTAAATATATGATAATCTTTAATATAGATACATAAGTGCAATAGAACAAACATGTTCTATGATTTTATAATTTGGAAATAATACTTGAATAATTGTTGTACGGATATTATATGAATTATTTCGAAAAACTAAAAGGTTTTTATGAAATGTAAATGTGGTAATCAAAATGCTTTCAATGTACGAGTTAAAATGTAATTATTTATTGTTAATTTATGAAGTGTTTATTAAATTATATGTTACTTCAAAAATAAATGGAAACGTTTATTAAAAAATTAGAAGTCTAAAGACATTGCGCATTTAATCATATTCTGTTTACTTATTTATGTTTTAGGGAAATATTTTGTTAATATAGTGGTACAAGCGATTTTTGATTAAGAGAGAAAAATGTATCACTACCTCTTGGGAAGAGATATTAAGTTCATATTTTATACCTTACCATCGCCCTTTACATTGGAACTAATTTACCCGGCTCACTCAATCCAACACTTCTCAGCGTTTGGTCACACCAAACACTGAGAACACTTCCCCGCACTTCTCCCGGACCTCTGTGCCGGAAACCCTGGGCCAACCAAACACATACGTCTCCCTTACTGTCGAACAGAAAACGGCTGCTCGTGATTGGTCTAGACTCAACTCGCGAGGGGCCGCGGACGGTCTCTCGCCGAACACCAAAACTTCAGATTGTACGACCCAATCACAGCACGTTTAGCCACCCACGCCTCTCGCCGGCCTGTGATTGGATCGCATAATAGTCAAAGTTGAACAATGGCTTCTCCATTGTTCGACACCCCGAAAAACGTAAAAAAACCAGACGTTTTTCTAACAGCTCTTCAAGCTCTCTACATCTCTAATCTCTTCTTCAGTCTCTCTCTTTCCACAAAGAGACACGATCTACACACGTCAGCATATTCTCACCATACCAGCAGAAATAGGAAGCCCTAAGGAAGCATTGACTTGGATACTTGCTACTTGCGCCTTATCATTTCTCAACGTACCACCACCCACTCGCCTCCCGTAAGGGAAATAGCAAAATAGGGGAAACCCGGCGAGCTACTGCCTTACCGCCTCCCGACAGGGAAATATTAATAGGGTAGTAGTGACTCGGCGGACCCCTGTGCCACATGCCAGGGAGACGGACTAACGAGGAGCGACGGGCCGTGCGCCGTCTCCAGAGAAGGGCCAGCAGAGCTTTGAGGAGGACCAGTACCATTAAAACGACCAAGTATGCAAACGGTCGTTTTAAGGACCAAACTCACTTACCTACCTCCCAACTCCAAGGCCCTTTGGAATGATAAAATTGTTTACGTATTACTTAGTGAGATTGAAGTCGTATAAATTTGTCAACATTTCAAATTTACTAAAACTGAAATTATTAGAAGTGACAAGTTGGACGAAGTTCGAATCTAGAATTACTTTATATAAGTCTGTAGTATACATTAACAAATAAAAAAATTAACGAACGTTTGTAAAACAAATAAATTATTGTTACTGTGATTAAATGTATGGCATTTACATATTTTTGTCTGATCACTCGCTAATAAATTGACCGTCTAAACATAGTGTGGTAGAATTTGACTTAAAGAGGTTTCATAATTTGTTTGAGTTGACTATCATTTTGTTTTTAAAGTTCTGGACCTACTCCTAAGGATGGTGCTTAAGGATCTGATTTTTGAGACTAACTAAACTAAGTAAATTTACTATTGAAGATCTTTATGGCTGATACAGAATAGATGTTTAAACCAATTATAATAGTTTAAGTTGATATTTACAAGTTAAGAAGAGTTAAAAACGGGAAGTTGTTGAACTTTGACTAGTTTAAAAGATTTTATTTAATTTACAATATCACAAACCTATGGGATAAGCTAATCGTCATTAATGGTAAATGAAATGTTTCAAATCGATTTATATTTTATTCCGTCATAAAAATGTTGAAACATGACGAGGAAAAGTGTTCACATAAAATTTTTTTCCCCTAAGCTAAACGTAATTTTTCCAAAATTAAACATATTTTAAAAAATAACTCTTCACAAATAAAATTTTTATTTTTAATTAGTTCCAAAAATTGTGTGATTTTCGTTTTATTTTATTGTTTGTTAAAAGTTCAAACATGTTTTGGATGTACTAGGTTAAACGAAATTCGTAAATAAAATGCAGTAATAATTTTTGAAAAGTGTATAAATACAAGTTTATATATCAATAGATCTGTTAGAAGTGCTTATAAAACATAATCTTATACACGTTATAAAATACGGTCAGTTTTATTAATGTTTAGTATCACATCGAGGAAGAAGGAAAAGGGATAAATTTGGCACAGCTTCGGAGATTAAAACAAAATGAAAACTCCAAGTGGTTTTTTAAACGGAGGGGATTCCTTGGCAAGAGATCAACTAGCTTAACACTTTATTAAATGTTTTTATCTTCTGAAGATAAATAAACTACATGTAATACAATTGTTATTATGAGAGTATATTTTGAGTTTTAGATATTTTTGTTTTTTTAGATAGATTTTTTCATAGATATGATGAAGACTAGTTAAATGCGATAACTTTTTTGCCACTAACCTGAAGTTGGAGTGGTGGCGATAAAAACATAACTTTTAACCTCGTCACCCCATCATTAGTAATAATAATAATAATGTAGCTATTTTTGTATGAACACGATGATTTCTTATGGTGGATTGTATTTTGTTACATAAAAGTATTAATAAAATGTCGTTTTTAATCGAATATTTCCAATTTCAACAGGATATATGCTAGTTTATTTTGGGACACTTTAAGTTGTCTATATTTTGATTCTGGTCCACTCGGTAAATTTTGCTAGACACGATATTGCAATAGTATTCAAGTCTTTAATACTGAAGCAAAGTGATCAAAAGAACCAAAACATTTTTCTATGTAAATTAAAAGATTCATGTTGTATCGAGGACCTCCTGACATGTATTTTAGTATGCGCGTGTTTGCGTTATTATTATAATCAAAAATCATATACCAGATTAACACACACTTGTTATGAAAACAGTTACAATAATATATGTTATACGTGTTTCGCTCTTCCTGAGATAAACTATAATTAAATTTACTGTCGTTATTTATGTCACATGACTACCACGTGACCAGGGCTTACAAACCAGAGTTACTTCAATGGAATTTATGGCACTTATAAATATCAGCCGAATCAAAATAGAGACTAAGTCTCTCTTCCATGCCTAAAAAATGGATTTGTAAACTCGATTTACACCACTGAGTAATTCTTTTGGATTTAACGATACCCCGTTATATTGATACATTAGAAAATATTGTTTATTACAATTAACTTTATTTTATTAAATCACATTTTGTGATACACATTTAAATACTTTTGTACCGCCTACAACACACTAAAGTAATTTGATTTTACAATTTACCTTTTCATACAACTTATTCACTACTAAGGCCGTTTTCCTTTCGCACTCCCACCCTACCGTTATAAATTAGTATTTTTGAGTACATTTATTTTCATACATTTTGCTTGCACAATGAATGCAAATAGTTTTTGTTTGAAATTGATGATTAGGGGACTACTGGAAATAAAAAAAAAGAATATGGTTAATAACTTTTTTTATTTTCTCCATCAAGGGTTTCTATTTTGTAACTAAACTTCGATTATTCGTCATGTTTACAGTTTGGTCAGATATGAGTTAGTAAAAATATATAAAGTCACACGAAACACAGAGACACATATTGTTTATTTATCTCACGCTTGAACATATATTAAACTATGTGTTTGAGGGAGTGCCTGCGTGTGAGCATGAGTGGGTGATTCTTCAAATACTTGCCAAATGGTTAAACTAAAAAATATTATCTTTCTAATCTCCCATTTTTTAAATAACATTGTAATACCTGACGTCTTTAGGAACTTTGTAATAAAATGGAAGATAAACTAATATATGCATGCACCATCTCCACGACCGTTAAAAATATTAAAAACAAAATTGTAAATAAATTGCTTTTAAAGTACTTATACATTATACAGGTGAATACTTGCTGAGATAGAAAAATGTTCTGATCACAACATTAAACTTAATATAATATTCACTTAAAAGAAGTGTGTTTTTGTCAAATCATTATGAAAATTTATAGAACATAATATTAAATTAACCTGTCTCCAACAGGAGGAATATCAGAAAAACTCCTTTTGAGCAAAGTTATATTAAATTCACTCTATATATTTGTTTATTTAAACTTTCTATTCAAAGTAAAAAAAAAAGGAAAAAAAAAAAAAAAAAAAGTACACAAAAACGTAAAATCAACCAAAAAACTACTTAACTGAGATGTTATTTTCATTCACATATAAGACAAATTTTGTTGTGTCTATTTTCATGAATCGGAAATATTATTTCATTTATTACGACTCCAGTTTTAATCATACAGTAAGTGTTTCACATTTATAAAGCATGAAGATATTGCCCCAAAGTAAATAAAGATTGCAATTTGTTTCATATCTATTTGGTAACTTCACATCAAGTTTCTTTTCTGTTTTTTTTTTTTGTGTCTGTACAAAAATATGCCTCCTTGATAATACATACTGTATGTGTGTCTAAGTGGTTACTTCAATGCAAAGTTCAAAGGTATTATTTTAAACGAAGGATATTATGCGGATTAAATGTCAATGAATTGCAGTGTTTTTAGTGTATGGGATCGACCAGGCATAGTTTAATTGTTTGTATCTGGAAAACATTACTGCCATGCTTGGCAATGTTGTTTAAAGTGATGTGAAATGATTCAATTAATTTATAATAAAGTTAACCTACATTCCTAAATTTTAAAAAAGATGCTTAGAGATAATGGTTACGATCTTTCTAATAACAATAACATTCATCTGATACGTTACAAAATCTGTGCAAATAATTAAACAATAGAGTTTAGAGTATGGTATAAAACATAGATATCAATGGACTTGCTTTGTAAAATATTACAGTACGAAAATTATGGATGATTAGTTATGTACTTCTTGTGTAACAAATTGATTACACACTTAGGGTTAAAAGTCAAAACGATTTAGTTCGTTACAATCTCGAAATAAAAATTATTACATCACACTGAGAAACCACGATAGTATTACTACAATAACAACTACACTAAATTAAATATTAAGTTCATTTTGTTGCAAGGGAGGGAGCATGTATTAGGTGCATGAGTTTGTTTATGATCACTGTGTTTAGAAGACAACGCTCTTTAGTGTGAAGTCGTGTTTTAAAAATCTTTTACCCCACTTAAAAATTTACAGATAACGATAAAAATTGTAATATCTATAAATTTATGTATATTGATTACATATAGGGACTATACCATGAGTTAAATAATAAAACCTCATACCCCAACGGTTATACAATTACAGTAAACATTTTTTTCTAAATATGCTTATTGAGTTTGTTGTTTTTCAGAATTTCAAGAGAAGAAGCCTTATGTTATCATTCAAAAGTATAAAGTTATCTTATTATTAATAATATTTTGATTAATACCGAATATATTATTATATATCAAAGTCATAAGATATTCTTTTTTATTATTCTTTTTGTCGAGAGTTCATATATACGAATGTTAAGAAATTACTGCTTAAGCTTTGAAGCATGAGTGGATAATGTGTAATTATAGCCTGGACGTGGGTTGTATTAACAAGTAGTTTTTTCTACACATTTAACAACCCCAGAGCGTCACTTATATAGAACTTGAGTGTGGCAATGCTGAGCTATACAAGCTACACCACTCTTTCTCATCTATTTTATTGTATCTGTCTCGATCAACTCTTGTTCTCTTACAATACTGACGCTAATAGAGTATTCAAAGAGTATTATTCCCTTTCTTATACATTTCTTCTCTCTTTGTAAATGTATAAATTTTTTTTTTTTTTTTTATATTTATTTATTTCATTTCAAATTATACATTAAAACTAGTCTTACAGACTAACCATCAATTTGCCTCTAAATTGTATCTTATATCCAATAAGTCTCTAAATTGTATCTTATATCCAATAAGTCACCCACCAGTGACCCAAAGTTATTATATCACCCAATGTTTACCAACAACCAAACACTTAGACTAACTCAAAAGGTTTTGTTCTCTTCAGTCTTCTGATTAAATCGCGGTTGTCAAGAAGTTGTACTGCCTCCTCATTTACATGATGTTTCAAACGAGATTCGTGCTTCACAGCAAACCTTTTTATTTCAGTAAAAACATCTGGAATTCCAAGATCCCTATGCAAATCAATATTTCGAATGTACCATGGAGCGTTGACCATGGTCCGTAATACTCTATTTTGAAAAGTTTGGATCTTTTCAATGTGGCATTTTTTGGCCCAACCCCAGAGTTGTATACCGTATACTAAGACAGGTTTCAAAATCTGATTATAAATTAATATTTTATTTTGTATTGACAATTTAGACTTACGTCCCAAAAGCCAATACAGCTGACTGTATTTGATTTTTAGTTCAGTTATTTTCTTTTTTACGTGTTCATTCCAATTTAACTTGGTATCCAATGTCATACCCAGGTACCTTGCTGTATTTTCACATGGAATTTCAACTCCATTCAGTTTTACTATACAATGATTCTTTATATTTTTATTTGTGAAATTGATGTGAGCAGATTTCCTCTCATTTATCTTAATTTTCCACTTCTTAGTCCATTGATAGATGCTATCGCTTGCTTTTTGAATTCTGTTGGTAGCTTCTCCTAAGCTTTTGCCAACTGCCAATAAGGCAGTATCATCTGCAAATGTAGCTACAGTTACATTTTCTATTTGTGGTAGATCACTTGTATAGAGCAAGTACAATATAGGGCCCAATACGCTACCCTGAGGTACACCAGCATTCATCTCTCTTAGTTCCGAATATTCATCTTCCTGTTTAACTCTAAATAGTCTGCCAGATATGTATGACGTTAACAGATCCACATATTGTTTTGGTAGTACTTTGTTTAATTTATGGATAAGGCCCTCATGCCAAACTTTATCGAAGGCTTGTGCCACGTCTAAGAAGATGGCAGAACAAATTAATTTTTCTTCTAATGCTTTTTCAATTATATCTGTTATCCGATGGACTTGGTCTATTGTTGAGTGGCTCTGTCTAAAACCAAATTGATGGTTTGGAATTAAATGTTTACATTCTATGATAGGTTTTAGTCTTTTTAGCAGTAATTTCTCGAAAACCTTTGAAATTATTGGTAGCAATGAAATAGGCCTATAGGATTTGGTATCATTTGGTGGTTTACCTGGTTTTTGAATCATGATGACTTCGGCTACCTTCCAAATAACAGGAACATGTTTTAATCTGAATGCTGCGTTTATTAAATAGGTCAATAACACCACACCTTTCCTGGGCAGCTGCTTCAAGATCTCTCCTGTAATGAGATCAAAACCTGGTGCTTTTTTAGGATTTAGGTTGGTCTTAATCTCGTTGAAAACTTCTTTCCAAGTAACTAGTTTTATATTTGTTTCTTCGAGAATTTCATTACCCTCTATCATGTCAACTGAGAAAATGTCATGAGGTTGGAATATTTCAGCCAAACAATCAGCAAACGTTTCTGCTTTCTGCCTGTTATTTTTTGCCCAGGTGCCATCAGACTTTTTTATTGGAGGAATTTGAGTATTTGGTCTTTTTATTCTTCTCGTTGCTTTCCATAATGAGTAAGATGTCTCTTTATCTGCTGTTAAATTTTCAAGGAAATTATTGACGGATTCTTCATTAAGTTTTTGAATTTCCCGTTTCAGACTTTGCGTTTTATTGTTAAGGATATTCTTATCAGAAGGGTCTCGCGTCTGTTGCCATTTTCTTCTCGCTCTTCTTTTTTCTTTGACTAGTTCCTTTATTTTGAGAGGGTAATTTTTGCCTACTGTTTTGTGAGTATACTCCTTAGTATTATTCCATGCTGCTTTCTGGATGATGTTGATAAATTTCTCTGCTTCTGTTTCAAGTTGCTGCTTTGTTCTTAATTGGATATTTAAATTAATCTCACGATCCAATTCTATTCCAAAACTAATCCAGTCAGTTGTATGGTTGACTAGTCTGGGTTTGTTCTCTTTCTTGATAATGTTTCCCCTCAGTACTAAAATTACTGCTGAGTGATCTGAACTAAGGTCGATATTATCCTCAATATCCACAAAGTTTTGGGACACCCTCTTTGATATGAAGAAATCCAAGAGATCGGGAACTTTTTTTGGATCTGTGGGCCAATAAGTTGGCTTCCTTGTAGAGTGGTGGCTGCATCCCATTTCTATGATAGCTTCTCTGAGTTCCTTGCCTTTAGATGTTGTTATTCTTGATCCCCAATCAACATGTTTTGCATTATAATCTCCACCCACTATAAATCGGTCACCCATATGCTGTAGAACCTTTTTATACTCTGGTTTTTTAAGATTATATCTTGGTGGGCAATATAAAGCACCAATAGACAATTTTTGTTTAGAGGACGTTACTCCAACTACTGTAAGCTGCATTTGTGAACTCTGGAGATGACACTCTTCATGATGGTTAATATTATCTTTTATTATTATGGCACTTCCTCCTTTCGCTTTGTTGTCGGGGTGGTTTGATTGGTAAACCTTGTATCCTCCTATCTTCAAATAAGACTGCTTAGTTAAGTGTGTTTCCGTGACAAGACATATGTCAATATTTTGCGTGTTTAAAAATACTTCTACTTCTTGTTTTCTATTTTGGATACCATTAGCATTCCAATTTGCTATTCTCAAATCCCACATGTCAGTTAATTTCCTTTATAGATTTCTCCCCGGTGTCCTTAAATTCGCTTCTATCTAACCTTTCTATAAGTTTATTCAGCGTATATGTTATGTCCTGCATCATCTGAATCAGGGGAACCTGCTCAGTTTGCTTTATTAACTCCGATCGTATTTCGTTAGCTTTAACTGTCTGAGCATATGAAACCTGGTTGGTAACTTTTCTGGATGTGAATGTTCGATTTTGAGGATTTTGAATTCTTTTACTTTTAATTATTTCATTTCTTCTTTTCTGTAGCTCTTTTGCTACTAAACAGCCACGGTAGCTAGCGGGATGTGCCTCCGCACAGTTGGAGCACTTAGGCGCAGTATCCCTTGGCTTGCTGCATTCAACAGTTAAATGTTTGCCAGCACACTTAACACAGTTAGCTTCTCGTTGGCAATATTTTTGAGTGTGCCCATATCGCTGACACCTTTTGCACTGAGGAATTAGTTTGTCATTCCTGAGAGCTTCAATCTTAACTCTCATATGGCATATGTGTTCTATTTCATATATTTTTTTTAATATCTTCAGAGTTTTCAAATGTTAATATGAACATAGGAAGTATGGTTTTAATCTCTATGCCATTTTCTTTTGTTTTCTTGATTTTGTTTGCCACATCAATAATCCTAAAACCTCTATTAATTAATTCATTTTTAATCTCTTCAGGATTACATGATGGATGCAAATTCCTGGCCATGACTCTTATAGGTCTCGTTTGTTTATTCTCATAGGAATGCCATTCTAGTTTATGATTGTTTACGAATTTAGTTAAATCTCTATATTCCAGTTCAGTATCAACATTGATTTTCAATTGGTTATTATTCATTAGATTAGCTCTAAAGTTAATCTTTCTTGATTGCAAGGCTCGACTTATTTCAATATAGTCCCCTACGTTGCTCAATATTACAGGCGGTGGTTTATGTTTTTTGACAACATCTAATTTTTCTTGGGGTACCAATCCATTACTTTTATTTTGAGGGGACGTTTCAGGAGACGTTTCAGGACTATTTGCTGCTTTCCTTTTTTTTGTTCTTCTCTTTTTATTTTTATTTAAAATCCAGTCTGTCTCCCTTGAGAGTTCCTCTTCTTCTGTGAAATACTGTCTTTCATTTTGCTCATCAGTTAGTGTATATGCATTGGTTCCATCAAATAGCGTCAGCTTTCTTTCCAACTCCCCTATACGCTGCTGCAAATTGGTAACAGTTTGTTCAAGTTCTCTTCTTGTCTTTTTTTCTTCTTGCCACCTATCATAGTAACCCATTAACTGAGGATTTATTTCCGTTGATTGCAATTTTACTTCGTCCAACCCATTTTTCTCTTGTCCAACTTTGTTGTCTAAATATGTATCTTGGCTTTCTGGAGATCTCTGTAATAAGCCACTTTTTCTAAAAGGATCTTCATCCTGTTTCTTCAAAAAACTTGTAGCACTTGTAGCATCACGTGACGAGGGACCCAAGTGTTCCAATCCCTTTTCATTGCGGTTGCTGGCTGACGTAAATGTATAATGAAAATAATTAATCTGAATTTGACTACTGTACGTATGGTTATATAACCAATACCCGTCGATAAAATAATAATGATTATTTTGTTTTGTTTGTATGCTGAGCTTTTTTCAGATAATGATGATGACTGCAATAGTTTTTACTTAAAAATTAAAATACCTGGAAAATGCGTATGCAACTTCTGTACTGTTATGTTAAGTGTTTAAAAACAATATACCTGTATCGGAGTCAAATCAAGATATTTATTTACTTGGTAACGTCTAAAACGCATTTTATTTATATTTTAAAGATTGTATCAAATTTTACCTAATTTAAGGCACTAAAATGTTTTAATTATTAGTTATAATTATAACTTAGTGATAATTTCCTAAATCCACATATATAAAATAATTATTCCGATTCACAAATTATACATTACTAATACAATGAAACATGGATTAAACGACTGTGCGAGAGCTGTGTTGCATAATATGTAGCTGTAATTGAGAGTTTTATACAAAATTAAAATTATAAGAGACATTTGCTCTAAAAAATATTCATTATACTCTTCGTTTTAATAAAGTATTTTATGTCATTACACTTCACATTTTGAGTTATTAATAAAATATTTCACAAACCATCCGTCAACAAAACTTACGAATTTAAATTCGCAAAGTGCTTCTACGTATTTGTTGTTTAAACAAATTTAACATATTTTTTAATATTTTTGATTACAGTTTAAAAAGTACTTACAATATAATTTCCATTACCATTAATTCTATTGTAACTTTCTTGCGTACAACCTAATAAACACAGATTTGGTATATGCTTTAGGTGGGGAGTGTTCATTGAAGTTCTGAAGTACAATAAAGCTTTTTTTTTTGTTATATTGAGAAATATTCCATTAATTACAATCGCTTTCTGCTACCTCATATAAAATCATCTCAATGTTTTATGCAAAGATATCCTCACAGTTAAGATAACAAAAAAAATGATAAAATGTGGTAAGAATTGTCATACATATGGTATTTGCGGTTTTGTTAGCTGTGACGTGCTTCTTGTAGCAGCCAATATTTAATAACAGAATATGTTTGTTGCTTCCTTTGATTTGCATTCAATAACAAAATTGTAATGAAATAATAAAACAAAAGAAGAAAAACAACTCAAAACAATATACAATTTATATTTTTTATGTGTTTTTTAGCATTAACAAAACCAACCCAACCGAATTAGTTGCATACTAACTTTGTAAAGTCAATTTGTATACGCATATGTTATTTAAAATTCCTCAATCGCGTATCATTAACTAATGTGTTACATGTTTTATAATATCTATTTAGATTTACTCAAACAAATTGAATTTTTTATAAACATACACTAATAATAATTAAATAATATATAGTCTAATAATGCAATATTTTATCGTGTGTGGCTTAGAGTTCAAAATGTTTCGTAATTTTTATTACCTGTAAGAAGAAAAAATAATAGAATACGAAATATACTCAGGCCTTGAATATTCTAATAGCGTCAGGTCAGTTGTACTGAAGAAGGAAAGAAAAAGTATAGAAATGTCCAAATTCAACTATAGTAACTCGGGATAGTCACACCTTTTGTTCCAAAATAACTGAATGTCATTTTAATGAAATCAAAATAAGCGTCAAATAGGGACATTCAATGAAAAGCAACCTCTTTCTGTCTAAGCAACTCCTGCAGAATAGTGTGTGTATTTTAGGAGTATTTTTCTCGGAATAAAGAAATGCTCTGAGTTGTAGCCTTTACACTCGGAAAGCGTTAGTATCTTTTGACTAACTTTCCACTTTATTTTATTCCGTAAAGAATATTAAACCAATCTCTGTGTTATACTACTAAAATTATAAGCTACAAAAAACTATCAGATATATTAAATCCGGGCCTGAACACAATTGGCTCATTGCAACCAAAGTGCAACTGTAACCCCATCAATAATAATACAAAAATAATAAAATGCTCCAACGAAACAGCGTTTCCACATTTTAAATCATAAACAGGGTTCAGAATATGTCTTGTCAAGTTTTAGTGGCGTTTTATCAGTAAAATATTAATAAAGTTTATATAAAAAACACACAAAAGGACCTACAGATAGAAATTAAAGTGTTTCAGGATATATATTTATCGGAAATCTATCTTTAATTAGACGTAAATAAACACCACTTAATGTTCGGCACTACATTTTCTGAACGCTCTATATACACTACAAAACCTCGAATCTCTTTAGACATTTGTCAAAATCTACAAAATTATAGACACTTATAATAACAGATGAGCTTTTCAAGTTATATTTTCAGAGAAACATAGAGTAACTAATATTATTTTGTTGCCATTTTCATTTTAAAATACATAATCAGGTAATGTGTAATTCAGTAATATTTCTATAAATTTAATTTAAATATTTGCAATTTTTTTAAAATTTATATGAAAGTTCTCTTCTTACTTCGCCTATATCTTCTATAATTTAATTAATTTATCAGTTGGTATACAGAATATATGAGTTATTTAATGCCGCAACACTTTGTGATGCATTTTATAAATGACCCCCTATAATTTATTTACTAAATTTCATTTGATTTATTTATCAACATTATGAATTTAACCATTAGTTACCTTTAAACTTACATATAAACACATATGTATTAATTTTGTATAATGTTCTGTTATATTCACCTGATAGTGCTGCAACGATCTGCAAAATATAAGTAGTGGGAAAAGCAACGAAAGAATTGAATAAACAGACATATGGTATTTATACGCATATTTGGGAATTTGAAGGTATATCTGAGATATTTTAATTTACATAAGAAGTATCGTGTAAAGAGCCATTTGTAATTGGAGAGAAGTGTTTTAACTTGACGGTGTGAAAGTGACAGGATGTTAACACTAACATATTAATGGGTCGCATTGACTAAGTCGATGTTATAAGCAAAATGTAATGAATTACTTTCCCCTCTACTCCTTTTTTGTGTTATTATTCATACAAGAAATGTCTTACTTCAAAACCTTTGGTTATAAGGTATTGATATTTTCATTGAAATACTTGTATAAATTAGCAATAAATACAGCAGCTTCTACTTATTTCCATTAGTTTGCATCTACCAATCATCATTCTGCTTGTATTGTTTACACAAGCACCAGAATTTACAGCCATTTGTTTTCAGAAGTTAAATTCATAGATTTACTGTCGGTTGTTTGTTCATAAATTCCTTTACAAATGAATTGAGTAGGCAAAATGTGTCGCATATAATTGTTCAGGATCTACATAAGGAACGAAAAAATTACTTATATTAAAATGAAGGTGTTGTAATTATAGCGAAGGAATGAATGTTCAGAGGAGGCCAATTATTATTAATATTATTATTATTATTTATTTTAGCAAAATGTTACACAGATTAAAATTTTGCCGTAATTAACAAATATCTATAATATGAGTAGTGTACAAGTAGACTAATAAAGAAGAGATAATGGATCTAGGAATGTTTCATAAATATCGGTCCAGCCGTTTACGACGTATCCACTGTATCCACATTTCAAAATTCTCCTGTTTCTTTGAAGAAATTGACCTTAGATAATTTTAAAAGGAAAAATTTTCAATTTCTTCTACGAAATTATTAAATTTGTTTAGTAATATTACTAATTAGATTTAAAATGTTAGCATACCAATTTATCGTTGAAGGTATCCCTATTGTTGTTCACTTCAAGATAAATCACTATAGTTGCGTGAAATTATATTCGATTTAATAAATCTATTGAGTTGTAACCAACCGAAGTTATAACATGTATTAGGAAATGTTATGTAATATTCCCGTAGTGATATTCTTGTAAGTTATTACTATTTTTCTGACGATTTAAAAGAACAATTATATTTAATATCACCTAAAATATGAAACTACACTAATATATATATATATATATATATATATATATATATATATATATATATATATATATATATATATAAATTTCTTATTCAGATTATTATCTTTAGAAAAATATTTGATACTAATTATAACATGTAAATTCTTTTTATCGCCAATTTATCGAATTACATGATTGCACAATTTAAACCAAATAAACCAGGAAATAAACCGAAATCCTTTTTAACCCTATGGAAATGATTGCAAACACTGTTAGTTTGTGATTGTAGTTACTGAATATAGCATCGAGTTCATCATTTTAACTTCGTAGTGTTCAACTTGAGTGACTAATGATGTTGAAGAATGCTTGAACTTCATCTCTTTAGAAAGTGAAGACTTCAGCAGGACTTTTGTTCTACAACAAAATAAAAATAAAATGCGTTCCTCCGTTATTCATAAAAGTTATCTTCTTTTACTACAATGTCATTATAAATAAATATTGAGCTTTACTTGTGACATGTTTAAAAATTAAAATTAGATTTGAAGATAATGTCACACAAATACGTTTATTAAATTATTTTCGTTTCAATGTAAATATCTTTAATGATATATGAAGCTACAATAATCAAACCGGAAGTATCCTGCAGAATAATTTGACAGTAAAAATTTTATTACTGTGTAGACGAAAACATTATTGCATAAATGTAAAAATACAGATTATGATTTAGAAATTGTAAGTGTCCTGTTCAAATTCTTCTCCCTACCACAAACATAAATTTTGGTTTTGTTAATAAATAGGATGTATAATAATAATAGTCTGTGATTAAAAATAACTGAACTCTTATTAGTGCCCCTATATTGTTACTTAATTGTATGAGTTGACTATCATCCTCTATTATTTGTAATCCACTCCCATGACTGGAAAAGCAAAACTAAATATCCTAAGGCGTCCATTGTCGCTCGCTATAAGATTTTATTTTAAACAAATCCATAGAGTTGTGTGTAGTCGTGTGGTCGTGATTAGATTTATAATATCTACAAGCTATACTCTTGGATTTTATTAAAACACATCGAAACATCAGAGTGACTTTTAACTTTGTAAAATACATCTTTATTTTCATTATAACTCAATATTACAATGTTAGAAACTCTAATGTGTTTTCTTCGTCATACATTCTGTGATATTACTTTTGAAAAGATATATAATATTTAGATGAAAATACAGACCACTAGAAAATGTAATTTATATGCACTTATACGTAAGATAATATTAGAGACTACTGCCGTCTTTTATATTTTATTGGAATTATTATTAGATGAGATTTTATGGTAAAAATCAATCTACACAATAACAACATCTTTATAGTATACTACAGCTATCCTGCTCGTATATAATCTCCACATTATTAGCATTTAAAACTGACAATATTTAGTAAAATATTAAACACAGATTTGAGCAATGTGATAATAATTCATAGAAGGAAGGGTATGTATTGTGATTTATATAGCAGATATTATGACAGATGAAAGTAGAGATTCATTATCCCAATCTGTTGTGTTTAGTTAAATTGTGTTTCAACAACCACAAATATACTGCTTTATATTTAACAAAGCTAATTTGAAAGTTTATGTTTGGTCGTAGCAACAGATTGTTGGATTAATTGATACTAATATCTGTCGTGTTGATCAAAGTTTATATGATGTACAAATGAATTTCCAATATGTTTGTAAGTTGCTTATGGTTATGAAATTAAAACCCAGTTACTTAAAACACAAGTATGTTCATTTGTAGTTTATCATTCTATATATATTGCCTAAATGTTTATCTAAAGAATAGGAAAATCATCGTCAAAAAATTGTATTCACAATTTCGTCTCCATTTCAATACTTTCATACTACTCTGGTTTTCACACATGTTAGTTACAAAATGAAATGTAGTTTGGTGGTATGATAAGGCTATTTTGATGGGTATTACTCATAGCTAAAAGCTTATAGTTCGATCTAAGTTGTATACACCATCAATATAATCATCTTCCTTAAATGTATGTTATGTGTAAACATTAATTTTAGAATACATACTTTTAATCGGAAAACTAGACTCACCGGTCTCTATTATACGAACAGTTCGTATGGAACTTTTTTATAAACAATAGAAGTAGTGTTAGGATCGGCTCCTCTAAACTGCCTGGGTTCTTTAACTTTCAATGAAATCAGTGGTTCAGCATTTAATTAATCTTTATTAGCAACACAAATTTATATCTATCTCTTATACAATTCAAAAAAAAATATACACAATAATAAAATACTGGGATCAATATCAAAAGCTAAATAAGTTATTATCTCTATGAGAATACAATATCAACAATATTCGAAACTAAATATTCATCAAACAAAACCGAGAATTATTCCAACTATTATTACTTTTGTTCAATTGAAATGACTGAGATTACAAGTGCCTTTATATTGTAATGCTTGCTCACCTTTTAGAGTCTCAAAAATCAGCCAGTCCCTTTCTAGTCCTTCCGTTCGGATTCAATCTCCCTGGAGCTGTCTTCTTCCACGACTGCTAGCAACACAGCCGGTATATTCTAACCTCAATGACCCCTCCACTTGGTGGCGGCCGCTTATATATCTTTCATCGCCCGTGATGTTCTACTTCCGATGCAAGTCAAGCATTTCGACACTTTTTCAATTCTTTCTCAATAGTTGGTCCATTCTGAGTGTCGTATGTTTATACACACATTACATTATACTAAAATGAAATATTTATAAATTACATTAAATATATTCCTAACAGTAGCTACACATATTTTTACTTAATCGCATTATGGTAATGTCTTAAAGTTGTCCTAGATATACTAGGTACAATCAGGAATATAATACCCCATCATTTTTTAGAATAATAGTTAAACACATCATGCATTCGAACTGAAAACATAATATATTATAAAGTGTAACAGATGTATTATCTTGTTCTACAACAAATAATCTACAGAAAATCACCTAACTGCAAGAAATTAGAATGAAATGATCCGAATATATTAATTATTGATAATTAAATATAATAATATCTGTTGTATTTTTCCTTCAAACCAACACTATACAACAAAATAAACATCTTACAATTAACTTGAAATAGTGTTGGGTGTTAATTATATGAAAATCTTAGTTTTCTGACTTGAGTATATATTCTGTCTTTTAGGCGACGTACATGATTGATTTTTTTGATAAACAATTTGAGTACATTCTTAACGTTTTACTGGCTAAACTCACAGAACTATGGACTTGTATCGTTACATTGGTGCCATCTATTTGCCGTTGTGAACAACAACTGTTTTCTGATAAACTTCCTAACTTTACACATGATTTTTAGAAGTAAAGATAGCCCATACAAATTCGAACTCTCAAAGAATAATCCAAATTTTACGAAGTCGTAGACACAAAATTAATCTCTGATATTAGTATTGTTACTTGACCAAATATTTACGTAAAATCAGCCTCTCCTACTCAAGCATAAAAAAACGGAGGGTTTTTTAATAAGAGATAAGTCTTCAATATCGGTTTTGGAAAACAATTTTACCTAAGGGTATATTATTTTCTTAAATAAAATGTTTTATTTAAAATCTTTCATCTGATCTGATATCTCTTGGTGTTTAATTTCCATTGAATATTATTTAACCCTTTATATTGTAACTATTCACTTGTATTAATTGATTAAATAGCGCTCGAAACTTACATAATGAACAAAAAATGTACAATGATTTTTCAATCTGTGGTACCATAAAATAATATTTGAATAATAACTCTTGAATCAACTAATTTTAAGAAGTCAGATACTCTGCTTTATATTATAAAATAAATACACACGTGTTTCATAAAATGAAAACATTTTATTTCTATAAAAATGGAAGCCGACTCTCCATGCTCATAAAAGACATATTTGATTATAATAATTATCGTGCATTTGTCGGCCTGGTTTGCACGAGTTAATAGATAATGTTGGACAATGTACTGAACAATATTAAGCGAAACGTAGTAGGCAGTCCATATTTTAGTTCAAATGCTTTTCAATATTTAGTAATTTCATTAATAATTTATATAAAAAGGTGAGTTCGTGCAACTTTGTATATAAATATAACTTTATACAATGTTTAAGAGATCCAGAATTTTTTTTTTCTTCAAATTTATATGAAATCAATGGCTTTTCCTATTCCTTTTCATGAGGAATCGTATCATAATATAAATTCTATCCTTACTGAAGAATTAGAATTACGTAAACCTTACTCCGTTGTAACAGTCATCTATCCGGTTATGATTACATTTGGTTTCACGGTTTAATGAACGTTTAAATTTAACATTACAACTGAGAAATTAGTCAAAAAATATAACCAGATTTCAGTCAAGTCAAGGTATTAGGCATTATGGAAAAGGTTATAAATGAGGGAACACTATGAGCATTTTATTGGAATTATAATTTTAACTGACACGGGTATGTCTAACGCCGTAGAATAACAACCTCACAATTGTAGACTTACATATTCATTACTTTAAAGGAGTTTTAAAAATTATAATACAAATTACTATTTATATTACTATCAATCACTTAGAACAAAATCCAATTTCGAAGCTGCCCTGTAATTAAAGAATTTAGCTTCCAAGTTGGTCTTTCTTGCGGAGGTTGGATAGTTTGTAGTTTGTAAATAAGGGCAGGTAATTACAGTTCTTGCGTTCTGCAATTTTATTACATAAATATTTGTTTCGTGTCCGCTTCTGAAGTGTGGTATTATTTCGAGAAAAAAACACGAATAATTTCATAGAGCAAAATTCAGGTATTTTGTATTTAGATGGGTTTAATATGCTTGTCTGATTTATTGGTTAATATGCTATTTGAAATATATTACTCTTGCAGCCCAAGTCTAGGCACAGATATATGAAACGTAAATAATATTTGTATCTTAAACAGATCATTCAAAATTGAGTATATAGATAAAGACTTTTTAATATGCTACATATTCACTAATTTTTGTTAGTGTATTTTTTTGTGTAATACTTTTTTTAAATTCAGAAAATAATTCAAAAATAATAAACTAAATTTTCACTTACATTTTGCCAATAATTCAATGTATAACATTTAATATTTGTCAGACTTCCAACAAGAACTACGGTACAATCCAGATCAGAAAGTTTTTTCTCAGTCATATATATATATATATATATATATATATATATATATATATATATATATATATATATATATGTTGCTATTATATTTTTAATACAAACATTTAAGGATTGTTTTAAAATTTTTAGTCATAGCTCCTGAACCCACGATTTTGCTTAAATGGATACTTTCATTGTTTTTGTGGAACTTGTTGAAAAACATGTTTTTATTAAATGTATATAGGCTACATTATTATTTCGCTCAGTTTAGGCAATATATGAATCCAGTTTTATTTCAGTCTGTATTAAGATAGTATCACAAATTAAATCTAAAACAAAATATGGCAAGGGACCAAATCATACGAAAAAATAATTCACAAACTTTTACTTTACGTTTTCATATGTTTAATAGAAAAATCCGTAGGAGAGGTACAACCGATGTTTACCAAATGTCTAAATAGCGTCGTTAAGACCGTAGCGAGAAGTGGACTAAAGGATAACCACGTCTCAATGGACATTCACAATCTGTTTTATTTCCTTTTTTATGCAAGGGTAATAAAATATTTTCCATATCTATGTACCGTTTACTTATTGAGACAAGATTATTACACGTGGCGTTCAATAAACATTTTGTATAATAGACAGTTGGTTTGGTTTTATCATAATTAATGACATAATGTTATTATTCAAGCTGAATAGGTATACAAACTACTGATAAGAATCACTGCTGACAGTGAAGTGATAATTTTGCAATATAATCGATTTATCGTTTTCCTAAGTTGTAGTGCTAATCAATATGCCTAAAATAAAATTTTGTTTACCATACACCATTATTTCATTTTAATTGATTACTAAACAAATATATACGTTGTAGTAATTTAAAAGTCAGTAAAATGACCTTGATAACTTTTCACAATGAGTTAAAAGATCATCTGATACAACCGTCAAAGTGACTTAGTATACAGGCCAAAATACGTAACACTGCCTTGTGACGTCATGACAATAAATTTATTATGGTATTATTGTCGGTGAAGACACAGCATCAAATATAGTTCAGTCTGTTTTGTTTATCTTGGAATTTGTCCATAAAAAAAAAAGAAGAATTTCGCTTGTAACAAAGCGAATATTTTTTCAAGTCACAAAACACTACCACTTTACATTCCTCATATAACTTTAGGGTTAATATAATTTTTTGAATATTTATTCAAATAATTTAAAGTTCGATTTGAATAATATAGAATATTAATTAATTTATTGGTTTGTTAGTATTCCTATATATCAACTACAAAAAAGCTTTATCACTTGAAATTTGTTAAGCCTTGAGAATGGACATCTGTAAAGTGCCCGTAACGTCGGCTGTACTCAACGTGCAGACAATATTGATGCGGTCGAACCCCGAAGAACAAGATCATAATGATAGCTTGTTTAAATCGTATCTATTACCTATATCTGTTTTATTATAAGATAATAGTTAAAGTACGTAATGTGTTTTAGTAATCATTCATGTAATCGATTTTCAATTTTTGCATGCGGAAAAATTATGTATTATAATCAATTTAATAAACTTTTGGTTTTACAAATGAATGAAAGACTAAGTTTTTACTTTCATACTAATCTTTGATACTGATTACAGGAATATCTGAAGTGGGTTTCACTGAAACATAGTAGAGTGGATTATTTTTAAAAGGGTACAACAGAAGTTTAACGCTTTGGAGAAAGTTTTCCCTTCTCCATATAAATATATTACACGTAACAAAATTATTAATACCTCAGTCGTTCCTCGGTGTTACTCGAAGAAATATGAGTCCCTTAAATGGAACAAGATTAATTAAATTATTGCTTGTAATGATATATAACACCCAATAAAAAAACCAAGCTCACAATCTGATTAATTTTAGAGCCGTAAAGTTCATTTTCGGTGAGTGAAGGTGGTTGTAGTGTTAAAAACATGATTGAGCCCGTAGAAATTTTAAAATATAATAAATATGGTGAAAATTGGTCTTAAAGGCAATTCATCAACGATAACTACATTTAAAGGGGCAGTTTTTGTTCTGGTTTTGAAGGACTCTTCTCATGAATAAATCCCTGCCTAAAAGCCTTTATTTTTAACATATAGACAAACGAACTATAGAAATCATAGATTGCTGCAATTGGAAGCGTTCCAAATTAGAAGTAAAAAAGAAATTCGTCTTTTCTCACACCTGC
Organism: Aphrophora alni; assembly: GCA_963513935.1. NCBI lineage: Eukaryota > Metazoa > Arthropoda > Insecta > Hemiptera > Aphrophoridae > Aphrophora > Aphrophora alni. The sequence continues at coordinate 31,227,519 of OY740773.1, forward strand.
TTGATGTTCTATTAAACACTTAACAGAAATTTATTTAATTTTCACAATTTTTTTTTCAGATGTATATGGTACTGTAAGGAGTGTATTTATTATATCTTCTATTATAATAGAGTTGTCACAACTTAATATTGCAATAAATCCCAAAACATATATAATAAAATAAGTTATACGTGTTTTGCCCTTCGTGAGATGAACTGTAATTAAATACAATGCAGTTATCTGTTACGTCACGCTACCACTACATGACAACGGTTTTTAAATCAAATTTATGTCAACGAGATTTATTACACTTATATATCAGGCAAATTGAAATGGACACTATGTCAACCCCCTTCCGTAGTTAACTGTCGAGATGTAAAATTATAAATCATCGATATTAATATTCAAAATTTATTATCGTTAATTTTTGTGTAGACACAATCAGAAGCCAAAATGAACGAAAAAAGTGTAATTGAATTTTATCTTATTTTACATTATTAATCTATGGTCATCTTCTAGTGAAATCATATATTTAAACCTTTTTAAAAATTAAATTGGTAACTCTTTTTCTTATAAAAAAATTAATGGTCTAATTTATATGTATTATGTTGAGCTTGACTTATGATAAAAAATATACAGTATAGCAAACACACAGAACACAAATCTCATAAAAAAAGCCTAAGTATCAGACGCGTTTCAACGACAAGGTCGTCCTCCTCAGTGATACAGCAGCTACACCAACCAAACCACAACTGAATCTAATGCTGCGCCGAACCCATAGAATTTAATAAAGGCTCCCCTGTATACATTCACAGAGTGTGTTATGAAGAGGATGTTTAACTATTATTATGGAAGTGAATAATTATTAATATTTTTATTATTTGATAAAATTAAAATATATAAATTTTGTGTAAGGTAGTTTCCAGTTCTTCTGGAACAAAAATAAATTGTTTATTTTTGTTGACATTTATTTGTTAAATAAATTTGACTATTGATCTTAATTCGTTAACCTAAATGATAGAGCAATAATATTCACATTAGAATGACTGATAATAATAATAGTCTATTTGTAGCTAAGTTAATCGAATTAAATGCAACAATCACTATTTATACTTTTATTTAAAGTCTTATTGTTCTTATGTTCCTTCAGTTTGTCATGATTAACAAGCGGTTGGAAATGAGTTTTCAGTGTATTCTTTACATATTTTATTCATGGTATTACTATATATTAGCTCTGTTTTTACTAGTAACGTAAATACATATGTAGGTACATCATGTACATAATTCGATGACTTAGGAAACTTGATAAAACGTGTGTTTTATTCTCCAAAATGTCATTTATACATAACTTTGAGATATATTTTGCATACTCATATACCATTATGTTAGATCAACATTACTTAATTATGGTACGTAACTAAGGCAAAACATCCTGCAATGTTTATTGGTTATGTTCCCATATCAACACGTTTGCTACTTGCTCTTGCGTTTTCCGTATCTTGTGGTTGTCTTGTACTTTCTGATAACATGTGAGGATATCATTGACCACCCAAGACCGGATTTCTAGTTCTGGTTTCTTGTATTTTTTATCTAGTCTTAGATGAAAATTCATTTTTACGTCACAAAACTTTAAAAAGTAGAATCATTGGTGATATTCTTGAACACAAGATTGGCACCCACGCTACCACCTTAATACCAACTTAATAGTAAGGACCTGCGTAAAAAATATAGCATACATTTGTTAAAAAATACTTCAACATCAACGCAAGCGCAAACACATTCAAGAAAATATATTGAAAATAGTTATATTTAAATTAATATTGTTTTCTACTTTTTTATCAAATATCAAAGTAGCGACCTTCTAATTTAATTAAGATAAATTCTATTAACGTTCCAAAAATAAGCATCCTTTTTGGATTTAAAGTTTTGTAAATTAAATCATCTAGTAATAAAATTAAAATGTCAGATAATTAATGTTACTAATATTTTAACAATGTTTCCCGTATCAATCATATGGTTGTCGTAAAATGTAATTTGTTATTGTGTTCAAAACATTTTAATAGTAAATTTGATGAATAAAATAGTATGTATGATAAATATAATAACTCATGCTCTTTTTTTAAGGACAACGTTTTTACAACGCAGTAGTTTAGAGTCACTTTAAAAAACTGGAGTCGCCTTGTGAGGTTTTACCTTACTTTTACAAAAAAAATAAAAAATATTACGACAGTTCTAAAAATCCAAACATGAATATAAATACTTTTGTTTGGTTTTTCTTAATTTTTGTTTTAGGTTTCTATGCGAGACCTAAACAACAATATATAATATACATTGTATCGTTATAATTGTATAAACAATAAACTGTGCATTTCTAGAACTAATTAGTTACTGCTATTTCTATCAATTTTTTTTAATTTCATTTTTTACATTGAAGACGAAGCCTTTGACTATTGTTTGGACTTAGGGTCAATCTAAGATTTAAAGATAACTTAGAATGCAATAGATAATAATGCTAAGTCCAATCGATTGATGACAAAGAAGCCATCATTATGACAGAGTACAAATGTTAGGTAATTGCTTGACTTGCAACATTCTAACACGTCGCAAATGACCAAGAGTATAATATAAGATAAGATTGAAAGAAAGTCAAGAAATACAGTATCGGTGAATTAGTCCTTATGAACGAAGCGGCAAAGCCCAATAAACTGACACACCAGTATACAGAGCCACATAAGATGCTTATGAAGCTTTCACCATTGGATTATTAACTGGAGTTCTGCAAACATTTCAAATGAGTAAGAGATCTAACACACGTAGCTCGACTTAACATGTAAAATGTATCAAAACTAAATTAACATAACATACATATTATAAGAACTATTGTAGGACTTTAGTTGTAAGATATGAACGTTTAGATGTATGTAATCAAGTAAATATAATATAGGTTTTATACATTTCACGTTGTTAAAACAAATTTTATGAATCTAATAAAATAGTTGTTATTACGGTATATAATTAATATTTTATAGAAGCAGTGAAACTAGTTTTATTATAAGTTCCCTACTATTTTATTTAGAAGGTTTAGTTTTATGATTTAGTTTTTGTTAAATATAATGATTATAAAAATTCCATCAAAATATGTTTTTTAGTATAAATATTTTTGAGGAGAAATCCAATTCTGCGGGCCATGGCTATTAAATTGTTCAAGTGAAATTGTAATTCAACATAGAAAAACGTAAATATATCAGTGTTTATATTACTCTCAATTTTACAATTTTAACAATAATTTTAAAAATAAATGAATTTTCAGACAGCTTACTTATTCAAAATTATCCAATTTTATAAAAATTTTCTGTGATATTCCATGTATCACAGCAAAATTGGTTAATTTTTAATCAGTCAGAACGAATACGCTTAACACTTAATGTGACAATGATAAGCCACAACAAATAAATAGAAAAGAAATGTCATTCTAAAAATGGTCCAAATGAAGAAAAACGTATGGGAAAATATGAACCATTAAAACAACTAGAAATCGTAGTTTTTCCACAATCAAGTATATTCTTGACTTTTGAAAGATAAAGTAAATTATGTTTGAAAAGTAAAATGTACATTTTGTTTATAGAGACAGCCGCAGATAAAAACCTTGTTTATTTGTTAACAATTTATCGATTTCTGTAGTTTAATTAAATACAAAAGATTTTTTATAAATTTCAAAACTTAAAATGGATTATTGTTTTTTCAATACACTTTTGACAACAGTTCACGAAACAACGATTGTCGTTAATAGAGCATCTGTGTACTCTTATTAACCCCTCAATTTACTTATTTTTATATTATCTTCAAAATTTAAAGGTCTATTTTAAAAGAAATATAACATTCGAATACAGAAAATATTCATATATAATAGCTTAGTACATAGAATCTAATTACTTGTAAAATATAATGAATATTCTAAACAATTTTAACAAAAATTCATTCATGTTTGTCACTAACACAAGGAGCTTATAAATTATCCAATATTTATAATTTAAATCGATTCATTGATTTTCATCCTTAAAATCAGGACGAATTGTGTTTACGTTAATGTATATTTAAAACAAGTTCTACATTCACGTTCAAGGCGAAGGAATCTCTGTTTTCCATGCGAAAAGTATTCAATAAGAATACAAATATTCAAACAATCTAAACTCTATTTGTCTATAATAGAATAAGAAACAGCTGTTCATTCAAACTACCTGTATTCTCCCCATCAAATCATCAACCTTATATTTTTAAAGCAATGTGTTCATGTACTAATAAAAGGAGCAGAAATAAGTTGCAGAGGAAAAGAAAATGTTTGTCAATATTTTTGTTTGTGGTTGTTTGCGGAGTGGGGAAATGTTCTAACACTCAGGAAAGTCAGTCCGACTTCAGATAGTGTGTACAACTTCCTTGTAGTGTGAGTGACAATTCCGTTCTCTTGGAGAAAAAGATATCTATGAAGATGTACAAAATGAAAATAATTGTCGTTTTTTGGTTTCTCTGTCTCGTGTAAGTATAAAATTAAATAAACAACATCCGTTTTACAATAGTTTGATAATATTTTGAAGTTATACTTTATTATTCATTTAACAATATAATTTAAATAATTTTTTGCACATCAAGAAGGGTAATAATTAAAGAAGTGAGTGTATGTATTGCTTTAACCTCCGCATGGTAAATTTATCGGCTATAATATTTTTAACAGAATATGTGTTGTATTTGTTGAAAAGTTTTTTCTCATTTTCCGTATATATATATATATATATATATATATATTTATTTATTTAAGTATTGATATATCAGTCAATTTGTAATATAGAATATCTAGCTATTTCAGTCAAAATAATAAAGATATTTGTATCTGAGATGATAAAACATGATCCTTGCAGGCACTACTCTAATGAAATGCGAGAGCGGTAACGGAGTGGAATAATGCCTGGGAAAGAGGAAGGTTTTAGTCGGTAGGCCATTCGGAGAGTCCGACTCATAAGTCCCCTTGGGACGAGTGCATAATAGCATTTTGCCAAACCTCTATAAAAAATTATTTAAAAAGTGAAACGTGATCCTTATTAGATAATTAAATTGCTAAAATTATTATATAATCCCAAATTATTTACTGAAAACAAACTAATTAAAAACCAAAAATTTACCAATCATATAACTTAGGATGGAAGTAGTCAGAAATAATATATAAAATAGATTGAATATATTTATAATTAATTTAAATAGCCAAAGTAATAACGAAAATAGGGGAATCAAAATTTAAAAAAAAAGGATATATGTAATGCCAGGTTATATAATGTAGAAACAGAAATAGGGAGTAATAAATTGGGTATGGATGATTTTGAAGTGAAATTAAAAAATGAAGATTCAAAAGAGATGATTTTTTTTAAAATTAGAAACTAAGCTTAATGATACAAAACAGATTAAATGAAAGAAGGGAAAAGAGAGATAGAGCAGTGTAGTTTATTGCGACAAGACTAAAGCAGAAAAAAAAATTAATGTAATTTTTGGTAAATTTAAGACAAAATCTATAGAATTTATTATTTAAGGAAACGGAGGTCCATTTTAATGAGATTAGTCCTTACAAAAGCAATAAAAAAAAATCCATGAATTATCCTTGAAGACAAGCAAAAACATTAAATAACAGAAAGACATATCACGGGGCCGCCAATGAATTATGAAGAGTAATAAAAAGTGACACCAATTACCAGCAATGAATTTAAAGGAAAATTTTGGTAGAATAATGGGGATTTCAAATTCAATCAAATCAATTCTTTAATCATGGATTTACCTTGATTAGACAGATAAAAGTATTTATACCTGACACAAGTACTAAAAAATAAAAAAATCATTCTATATACAAAAACACACTATATTAAACACGTACATTTACCACACATGTACACCAATATAAAACGATTTTATAAAATGGACACTCAACTGCAGTTCAAGAACAATGTCCAAACTATCAGACTTCCACTTGCACTATAAATTAGTTATTAGATTTATTTTAAAACCAGCTTTTGACATCACAAGAAAAGAACAGTTTTTGATTATGAGTATGTAGTTGTAGGCCTGTAAATATTTATTAGAATTAAATGTTATTTGGAACTTTTCAAATGAATTTATTAATCTGAATAAAATCTTTCCGTTTATGTACCTACATGTAATTTTGCATTATTATCAGTATATCATTACTTTTATTTAAATTGATGTTAAAGTGAAGGTTGTTGTCAAATCTACATTATTAGTGACAAGAGTGTGTAGTGGTAATTAATATCTATGGATATTGACTAAGTTATGTGCAATCTCTAGGCCTACATGTAAATTTACAATAGTTCACATTCAAAAAATATTAGTTAATAGGATTTTGAGAATTCTATTCTTACATTTCAAAATATTTATAAAAAAATCCATTGAGCTGAAATATTACGCTTCAATGACAACCATGTTTAAGTGAAATTCATTTTATAGTATTTAATTATATTTGACGTTGTTTGTAACAGTTGATTATTATAGTCTCTATGAAATGGATGTAAATGTTGAACATGTTGTGTGTCTCAAGGGAGAATAGGTTGGTAGGATTCCAATGCTTGACTTGCAATATTGAAGTTTATTATCATTGTGAATATAATTACAATAATCTTCCTGATAAGAACAGTGTGAAATTAATTAAGTTTATTTTCAAACAAATTATACAGAAACAGTTAAATTTTGATACATTAAATTAGGCATCTTCTAACTCATCTTTATTATTTTTCACTCTTCTAATTAATGTATAATCATCACCTGGTTATCTATGGGAGTAATGGATGCCCTTTTACAATTATGGAACGGTCATATTGTTTTTATGCAACTATCGAATGCACTTTTAATGGTCATGCTCAATTATTCTAATTGCGTCTATTTCTATGTCGGATTTCCATTACTTTGAGATGACATAGTCATGAAAGGTTGTAATCCATTAGAGGGTTTACTTATTTGATTTTGTATTTTAATATTTTTACTTTTCCCAAAATGTATGCAAATTTAATTAGTTAAATTAGCTCAAATATCGTTTATTTATGTGTGTGACTCGTCCCTTAGGCCGTGAAGATTGGAAAGGGTTTTTTTTTTTTTTTTTTTTTTCATTTTTGTGTTATAATACTTCATTAATATTTGATATCAAATTTATATATAAACAATTACATACTTATAAATTATGACTTAAAAACATACACAGACTATTATGTAATAATTAAAATTAAATAAAGTTTGTTTATTTTCCAAAATCTACTTATTTATTAATTCAAAACAATTTAAAATTAAAGCCCTTAATTTTTCTTTCATAAGTGTATATATGGATATAAGTTGAAATATATCTTTGTCATAAATTAACTTCAGCCAATCTTAATGCTCATACTGAAAATATATTAATTATTATAATTAAGGTAAACTTTATATTTGAAAAACATAAAAATTATATTTTTATTTGAAAATGTTTTCCTCAAGATTTTATATTATGTTATTGACATTTGATTATTTCCCTCAAAATTCATTATAGAACCTTGTACGACTTGAACTCTCCTACAGTTGAACTCTCCTTGAATAAATCTGCTATAATTCAATATATCTTTATTTTGAAATTTAGTTTTATAACATAGCTTTATACCGTGTTAGTATCTCTGACTATTAACTAATATTAATTTTATTTTTGTAACATATTACAAATTCAAATAGCCTAATACAATGTAATTTTAATATTAATAGCTGAAAATAAATCCTCACTTTTGACAGATTGATTCCTAAAAATCAAGGGTCTATAAGTTTACTACAGGCTTATCTTCTTTGCCTTTAGTTCCAACATTAGCTGTTCTGTACAGTATTCATAATAATTGATAAGTTACTATAAGTTTTCGTAAAATATGGAATATATAGAATCGTCTTATTTGCAGTCCGTTGTACTTAGTGTGTTAGTATGTATTGTATATATATATATATATATATATATATAATAATATATATATATATATATATATATACTAATAAAAAATCGCCTATTTTACAGATAGTGCACAGTACATTGCCAACGCATTACTTTAGATTTTTTTAAAAATTCATTACACAACTATAACTATAATATATTAATTTTTAATTTATTGATTTTAACGTTAATACGTTTTTTACCAGCAAGTATTGAAAATAGAATAATATTTCAAGTGAAAAATATACGACATATGATAGGAATCGAACCCAACACCTTCGGATTTACGCGCCAAGGCTCCATCAACAATGAGAAACATTAATTGTTATAGCATTGGCTCGCAAAGCCAAAGGTCCTGTGTTCGAATCCCAGTATAAGTCGTGTATGTTTCACTTGAAATATTATTGAAGTTTTAAAACTTGCTGGTAAAAAACTTATTATCGGTAAAATGAATATATTATAAATTATTAAATACATACGTAAGGACTGCAAAATGAGTAAACAATTAATTTCAATGTCGCATATGTAAGGTAATTAATTTGATAATACAAATATTGGAGCAATAAAGCAAAGCCAAGTGAGAGGTCTACGCCCTATGCTGGGAAGCAACTATGACAGCTCGTTGTTAGAGCAATGGCGCATAAAGCCAAAGGTCCTGTGTTCGATTCTCAGTCTAGGTCATATATGTTTTACTTGAAATATTATTGTATATACTATATTATTTGGAGAATTAGTTTAAAAAAAAGTTATACATAAATTATCTTATTTATTTCAGAGTTAATTTAGCTGTGATAGAAAATGAATCGTCATCAACTGGGAAATGGTATAAAGACACCTTCAATATATACGACGATGACAAAGGGAGATCTTTGCCTTACAACAGCACAAATGGAGAGGTTACGTATGAAGATAAATCCACTTCTAGTAATAACAGTACATCATTTCAAGAAGCAAAAAGAAATTTTATTTACTTGAAATTACTGAACAGATATTGCACGTATATTGTAATAGGTATAGGTATTCCAGGGAATCTGTTGATCTGTATTGCTATCTTGAAATACAAACACATGCAAAGTTCGCCTAATATCTATGTTTTTAATTTAGCTCTCGCTGACCAGATAGGACTTTGTAGTAAAATTACATTTCTACACGTTTTTCGAGGTGTAATAAAAATCAGGTGAGAGAAAATATAACAATTCATAACTCTTAAGTAACACAAATATCTTAAAACATTAAACGAAATAAGTTTAAATATTTAGCGTATTAACAATATATTTAGTAAACGTATAATCGGTTACATTTTAATTATTTCTTTGCATAGATTTATTATGTATATGTGTTTACTTTTAATACTAAAAGGGAAAAAACTGTACATCTTAAGAAAAATCCCCAAATTGTTGTCTACAAATTCATTAGACAACAATAATAAATAATAAACATAGACAACAGCAGGTGACATCAACTATAGTAAAAATTAGACGTGCTGCAGGTATTGTTGGTAAATGGTTTGAAAGTTTTATTGAAATATTATTTTGTAGGTACTTGAGTTCAAACAAAATGTTTTTGGACTTTTATCTGTCTGTCAATCTGTAATAAGATATTTAGTAAATTTTGTGTATTTTAACTACTTCCTGGGGGTTTATTTTTACTGTTTTTATAATACACACAAAAACGTAAAATTCATTGTCTCCTCGATATCGGTTCTAACTGTTTTGATAGCTTTTATAAAATGGCACACCCGTTAATATCAATGGATACTATGATTGAGAAATAAGTGATCATTTCTATTAAGAAGAAAATTTAGATCACCACGACCATAAATAAAACTAATGTATTTAATTAATATTTTTTTAATTCCGATTGTAAATATACTGTTTAAGTGATATTAGTTGGACATTTTCTAAAAGAACTAGTATTACTTACTTCAATATTCTACAAATTATTGCTATATTTATGTTTTACGATTGGATTCTTGTAACATAATTATTGTGTTTTATTCTTTATTTTTTATTTTATTTAGTGGGACCCTTTGGAGTATAGCTAATGCGTTAACCTGGACTTCTACAAGCGTCACAATTTGGACGACAGTTGGAATCACAGTTGACCGTTACATTGCTGTTTGTCATCCATTTCAATCTAGAACATATTCCAGTGTTTGGAATGCTATCAAGATCAATATTTTACTTTGGATCCTGTGTTTAATACTCTCTATTGTCCGGGTAAGAATAATTTTAATTTAAATTTGAATATAGGTTACATAAAAAATATTGATTGAGTTATACTAACTTATACCAATGCTTCTAAAAATATAATTTTCATTGTGGAATGTTCGAAGCTCTCAGTTTTTAAACTCTGTATATAAATAGATATAGGTAACTCATTAGAAAGACTAACATAAGTAAGGCAGTTATTGATAAATTTTTTTTTTTAAGGTTTAAAGTGGAAACAATGATACGATCGCGTTATAAAAAGAAAATTGTACTAAACATATGATTGTTAGAATTTATTAGAAATATTAACCAGGATAAAATAATTTTAGATGCACTTTATATTTTTACGCTTTTTCCTCTTATTTAATAATTTTTGTTTATCCTTATAAATTATTTTTAACTAATTCTAAAAAAAAAAAACTTCTATTCCTATCATAGTTTATTTTAGTTTCATAAAACAAATTTCGCCATAAGTTATTAACGTGGAAATATCCATTCTGTAGTTTCGTGTAAAAGGTTGCTACATAATTTGAAGTAGTTGCTGTTGCTGTAATCCAAAACACTATATTTTTATTTATATTATAAAATATAATACTTATTGTAATGTAATATAAAAAATGTGTCATATTTTCTATGTTTTCAGATCTTATACGTGATGTTTCCTAAGTCATATGCCATAGGCGGTGTTCTGCATAATAGTGTTTTTAGATTAATATGTAACTTTGTGATACCTTTATGTATCATAACTGTGTCGTACATCTGCATTGTTCGGATTATTTGGAAATCATCAAAGGTGCGGGAAACGTGCAATATTGAAAGACAATCCAATACAGGAAAGAGTCTCAAAATATCAGGTAAAATAAATAAGTAAAAACTTCCTTTCGTACCTTTACAATCGAATTAACCACTTGAAATCGAAATAAGTGGGTCAACATTACGTCATTTTATTTCTTTATTCTGCTCGTTTTTTTATATTACACGTAAATGGTTTACATAAACCTGCAAAGACATTTAACATTTAAAATTTCGTATCAGCCTATTCCTAGAAATTTGTAAACCTATCAAATAAATCAATAGTGGCGGAGAGCCCACTTAAAGGAAATTTACTCTTGGAGTACTTTTGAAAATAAACCATACTGCAGTTAGTGTTAATTTGATATTTTAGAATCACCATGATTAACGTAATTTTCTTATTCGTGCAGTTTGACTGAAATAAACGTTCACCATTTCATATTTTGTATCACTCGGACTTTAATGACTCATTCCACGGTACAGTCCATGTATCCATCGGAGAACTTTCCAGCGTATGTTTTAACGTATTTGTGCTCAATAATTACAAAACAAATATTTATAATTTATGCTTTAATCCTTCTACACGTAGCCTATAAATTTAGAATGTACAATCAAATGAGCACTACTATTGCAATAAGTTATTGTATTTTTCTTTTGTCGATAACTTAAACAACCTTTGATGTACAGAAAGACTAAAAAAAAATTTTTTTTTTATAAAGAAGACAATAATTTATACTTTTATATTGTTAAAGGTGACGGGTGTTTAGATATTTAACGTCAAAACTTAAAAAGAAAGGTATTCTTACAATTAAATCAATAAAATCTTTGTGTCTCTAATCCTTGTTTAAAATCTGATAATAATATTATGTTTAGTTCTGGAGCTAAAAAGAAAAATAAGCTCAATCCAACTATGTTATTTATTTATTTATTTAAAATTTAAAGTATGTTATCCGATAATGAATAACCAGTCCAAGTTATTCGTGCCACGCTTTCCATGTAACTTTGTTACTTTACATGTTACTTTGTAACAACATTTTTTATAATATGGAGTAATATTGTTCATAATATGTATTACTTATGCCTTTTTATACAATTCTTTACATTTTCCTTACATGTTTAATGGCGTCATCGTGATCATGGCGTACAAGTTGATATCATCCACAATATTAGTTCTTCATATTATTATTATTATTATTATTATTCGTTTTAACAGTCATACATTATTTTACCAAGCTAATATAATAGATAAAATAATAACTTCTAGTGAAGTATATACGACCTAGAGGAATTGATCCCAGTATATAAAATTGCAGTAAAATCAAAATCAAGTTTCAAGTATGCGCCCTAGAGATCAAGGATAGCTCAGTTGGTAGAGCAATGATGCGAAATGCTAAAGGTCGTGGGTTCAATTCCGAGTCTAGGTTGTATAATTTTCACTTGAAATTATTACCTAATTATTTCTTCGTCGCAGTTATTAAATGTATAACATAAAGTAACATATAACTACTCACAGGCAGACATAGGGATATTAAAGAAACATTATCATTTAAACTGTACCTTGGTGACATGAGGTAGCAGAGTTTGGACAGGATCTGACAAACGTTGATTTGACATCTCTTTTATTTGTAATTTGTCAATATAGTACATGTTATACCAGATTCAAATTTATTGTATTAATCTTTAAGCCTTTATGTATTAGAATTTTTATTTTTTTAAATTTATTTATATGCAGATTATCCCTTAAAAGTTTGATTTGCTTTGAGTGTAAATTAACAGTATGCTAGGTAAATAATTTTAAATTAATTTTAGTTACAAATAATTAGATATTTAATTAAATTATTTAAATTGTACATAATAAAAAAAATATTTAATTTAAAATCCGAAATGATTTCAGTGGCTATTATTGTGCAGTTCATTTTCTGCTGGGGACCGTTTTATTGTCAAGATCAGCTGTACGATTTCTTATACGGCACACATCACACTTTTGATAGTTTGAAATATAAGAATATTTGGTATTATATTACTAAAATTATAAGTTTGTTATGTGCAATTATTGATCCAATAGTGTACGCTGTGGTTTCGAAGCAATTTAGAAAAGCTTTTAAGGTTAGTATTTTAAAGTTTATGCAAGATATTTGTGTCTGTGCTTGAGATAGGATTAGAGACGATGAAGTGTGGGGATAAGATAATGTTTTTCATGTTTATAGATAATATATTTGTACTACGTTTAACGCTAAATTGATAATCCTTATTTGTCTTTCACATTCAACAAAAACAAAATGTATTCTGAAAGTTTAATCGTAATTATCATAAAAGTTTTGCAAAAATGGTGGAAACACGTCCTAAAATGAGTTGCTGTAATTTGTTATTTTAAATGATAAATATGGATAATTATTTTTTTTTATAATAAATTTTTATAAATATTTTTTGGTTTACACTGCCAGCATGTGTAAAATGTATTTGTATTTTAAATTGTGTAAGTCACATATGTATGGTTAAAGTTGTATTACCAGAGAAAATAACAGTCGATGTATGTTACCAGGACACTCTATGCATCCATTGATTTCAAAGGAAGAAACAAGTTTCAGCATGAAGAAATTGTAATGCAGTAATTTTCTTCGGTTCAGTCATATTTCATAACCCAAGCGGTCCGTCCATGCAAATAAGTTATTCTGAGGAGCCTAATTTCTCACCTTAAAATTTCAGAAAAATAACAGAATCAATTTAATAAAATTGGTCTTTAGTTTAGTTTTAAATTGTTTCTATTATTTAAACTTACCTAAATCCAAACGTCCAAAACTAGCGGAGATAATCTTGGAGGCATCATTTATACCAATTTAAATGAATTAATATATTTAAATAGACCATTAAAAGTATTTACAGAAATATATTACATGGGTATATTGAAGTTTTCTTCATATTGTAGTTGCAGGTTAATTGATTATTTAGTCTTTTGTGTAATGTCGTTTTTTGAGTAGTTAGATTAATCCCATCACTATGAGTTTAGTATAACACCCACATCAATGTACCAAATGTTTTAATTAAGTGGCATATACCTCTACACACTAAACACTGTTAAAAATTCAATTATTATTTTTTTTATAAAAGAGATGGGATAGTTCCAGAAGTATTCTCTGTTACAATAATTATCTGTGTCATCAAACATAAAATTACAAAATTTAAATATTATCGTAGTAGATCTTGTGAACAATTATTATTATAATTAATTCCCTTTTCTCACTAATGTGCACAAAACTAATCATCAACATTACCAAACTCTAAAAAAATTTTAAAATAAATATTATCTTTTCAGTTCTTTGTATACAATAATATAAATACCAGAAAATCTCCTATTTAATTGGCTACCGTGCATGTACATAACGTCAAAATCATCCTACTGTATTAAAAAGACCTCAAAATGATATACCTCAGGAGATAGTAACCTCTTCTTGACTGGAGGACAGTCAGCTGGAGGTGGTGTAGTAGGTAAAAGTTGTAAAAGTTATCAAGTATTTCAAGAGGTGGAAAGAGTTTTCTTGGAGGTAATAGTAGTGCAGTAATAGATAGACTTTTTTGCAAGATTTATGTTTGTTTTATTCGAAAGAGAGTGGGATAGAATTAGTTGGTTGAATTTAATATTTATGTGTGCAGCAACTGATCCACATTTGAAAAGAGTAGTCATCTACAAATAAAAAAAAGAAATTGGATTATTATATTGTTTAATAATAACATCAAGAAATATAGGTAATGGATCCGTGATAAAATTGAGGCCAAGTTACACTGCTTAATATTTGTATTTAATTTAAAGTAATAACTGTATACAAATAGTCTGCCAACCCTATATATATATATATATATATATATATATATATATATATATATATATATATATATATATATATATCGCAGTGCACATGTAAAAAAATGGGGACTCAACCTAAAAACACTTTGACTTTATATTGATATTTCATTCAGTAACGTTAGTTTAGAATACACACTAGTTTTTGTTGAACGGTCTTTACTTTAAGTTTGAAGATATTCTGCAGAATTTCAAAAAAATGTTTGATAAATTTGTTTAAGGATGTTGGTAGGTTTGGCGAATTTTTTTTTTTTTTTTTTTTTTTTTGTAAAAGAGTATATTGTATGTTAGATGAAAAATTTATAATTATAGTGAATTTTATATTTCTTAATTAAATATTTAATATGTAATGTTCACTTCTTATATTGAATTAATTTATCTACAATATATTTTTAAATCATTTGCGTTTACAAAATATATATTGAATACAATTATATCTAAAATTTTAATACATCCCAGTGCCACAACTGCATTATAAATAAAATGAGAAAGTACCGATAATTCCCATTTATCATTATTTCATAACTTGTTCATATAATAAAATAAAATGTAATTCATTGTTATCACTATACCTTAAAATACTAAAATTAAATGTTATAAGTCCATATTGGTTTCGAAATTTGTGTTTCGTCGTCAACAAGAACTCACTTTTTTACGGTTTATTGCACATTAGAGTGACAACTTATACCATTGCTGGTCACAACAATTCATTGTTAGGAATATTTTTTGTTTTTATTTAAAATACAAAGATTGTGACAGGATAAATTTGGGAAATCTGTACAGACATATTTATGGTGAACATATTTGTTTATTTAAGTTACGACTCAATTCAATATCAAGTAATGTAATTTTCACTTTAATCTGTATTTTGCAACTTTAAAAAAAAAAAAAATTTTTACACATTACAATAAATTAGAAATGAGGTGAAATACAAAAGCAAACTGAGGTATATTTTTTGTAAATAATTTCTGTTTCGTTATTTAGTTTTAAAGTTTGCAGAAAGAAAACTTGTTTTAATTCCTTTGCTCTCATCGCACTTTTGAAAGCACCTTAAGGCAACATCTCTTTTGCTCCGTGAGTTTGTTAATTCAATAGAATTCTAATGGAACCTATAAACGAATGCATCTACATTATTTCTTTATCCATCTTAACCAAATTCCACTTTGGTTGGTGTTTTCTCATAGAATACCGAGTTTTTCTTCTCTGTTCAATATTGAAGGATACACAGCTCTGATAACTCTGCATGTAGTTGAATAACACTCGCCAATCCTCAATTATTGACACGAAACTCTCCAACGTCTGCGTTACATGTGCAAAGAGTACCCGCAAAAAGACTCCAAGTAAGTCGGCAAGCTCCTTCTATTGAAAAGTAGCAGTGTCTGCTCAGCCACCATTTACAGCAATAATTTGTCGGTATGATTCAATTCTTACTGACGCCTCAGGTGTAAAATCTCTATTAATAAACACAGTATTGTGGAAATTGGCCAACATGTTCTTCTATGGAGGTCAGTTTCTTCTGATATTGACAAACTTCTACGTTTGGAGATAATTACTTGCTTACAACCATATTAATAGGTCAACTATACTTGTTATAAACAATTGAATAATTAATTAGAAACTCGTAGGTTATAATTTATTTCAAAAATGATTGCAGATATCAGTAATCGTCTGGCGTTGGAGGATATTTCATGTATTGTATTTCTTTTCGAAATATACATTTCTTGCGATAAAGTTACACTTTATAATACATTTTATCAACATATTTGGCATCTCATTGTTTTAATTGTAGAGTTATAGCAGTTTTAATAATAAAGTAATAATATATTTTCTTTAATAATGAGTTAAGTAACTAGTATGTATTACTAAAATAAATATATTTTTTATTGTTGTAGCCAGTACTAGACTTTCCAATATCTTACGTATAGAAATCCCCTTGAAATTAAAGCTTAGTTCTACTTTCCCTCCACGAAAATAAAAATATCATAAATAAAATAATACTGCACGGTTTTAAACTAATTGTAAAATCGTCTGTTAATATAGGATTTGGTCACCAGGTCAATACCATAGTGACAAAGTATAAATTTTATTTTCAAGATTTTCCTAATAAACACTTTCATTCAAAAGAATCTATTACTTTTTGTAATTCTTATATTCAACCTCTCTACCTTTTCTTATATTCCTAACAATGTTTCCAAAGTTTAGATAACTGACGGCATAGCATAATACAATTTTGTTTTGTGCTGTACACCTAGAAGGCGTATCAGTCGCGGTAATTTAAATGTTGTTCTTATAACACACAAATACTATTATATTGTAAAAATGTAAGATCCTAATTTTTTTTTTCAACTACTGTGGATTATTTACAATTCCAAAAAAGATAGATGGTAATGATCTTGCTGAAAAATATTTTGTAAATAAATATGTTTGTGAGAATACTCCTTCCACTCCAGAATTCTTATTACAATGTATTACATAGCATATTTCTCAAAACATCATTACAAATGCACTCAAGTGCGTCAACTAAAGATATTAAAGTACAAGAGTAAGAGAGTAAATATAATTTCATATACGAGAATATTTCTGGAATTACAAAATATATTTTCTTCTATTCTACTAATAATACATTATTAGGTAAGTCAGAAAAAATTCAAAAGATTTATTTTATATTATGAATTGGCAAACGCAAATATTTTGTTTAGGTTTCTTTCTTTCATTCTTCGAAAGAAACAATATTTCGTAAATTATTCTTTAACATTTTTTACAGATTTCGTAATTGATGGAAATTTAAAAATAATTATAGAGTATTTTTGTAATATTAATGTATAGAGTATTTCATCCCAAACAGGTTTAAACCTCGGGATGAAGTGACCCTTTGCTATTTTCTTGTAATACAGCAGGAAGTATTTTTTGTTATTATTATTATTATTATTATTATTATTAATAATATTATTGTTTATTATGTTATTATGAATTTTATTTTATATGTATTACATTTTATAATGTGAACAGTTGTCTATTTTATTATTAAGCATATAAGATTGTCAAATTTTTCCTGTTAAAATTATGTATGAAAGAGGGTCAAATAAATAAATTTTCATTTTCATTTTCATTTTCATAATAGAACAATATGAGTTTTAAAATGATATACAATGGTGAAAATGAGATCATATTGTCATCACATTAGCTAAATGTTTTACTTTTAATTTTAAATAGTTTGGAGTTTCCTAGTTAAGTAAAATGTTAAGTTAGGCCTAAGGTTTTAGACGCTCTATAGTTTAAATAAAAACAACAAACAAACGATGTTTCAGCAAATTTGGAGTTGTGGTAATTTCTGAAAAAGTAACAATATTAACTATTTACCTAGTCCTAGTTATCCTGATGACTAACACGTAAAACATCTAACATGTAAAATATAAGTGAATTCTCATGTGGCTAATAATTAACGATAAAAAATATGAATTTAATTGAATGGTGATCGGTAAATCATACACACAAGTAAAATTACTAATATTCGAAACTCTGTTAGCAATAAGTTAACAAGTTATTTTCCGTTTTAATTAAGCGACATTATTTCATAAATGAGTTTTTTGAATTACTGTGCACAATAATATTGGTAGTTATCCTATGATCCGTAAGCGTAATTCATTTGCTACTACGATTTCAGCTGTATTCTGACAATAATCCTCAGGCTGTGAACGTTATCATTATTATATTATATACAAAAGAAACACAAGCGTTATATAATACTAAACCATTGGTTTCGAGGATTTCATGGTAACATGTAGTATAGAAAAGGTCTGACGTCACATAACCTCTACCGCCTTCCTTCGTAACTATGACTTATCTTGGAGCTTCTACCACCACAATCGATTTCTAAAATCTTGTATACAACATAAAATTTGAATCAAACAACAGTTTATATTTGAAATCTTATATAGTTTCCTATGAAATTTGGCACATGTGGTTTAGACAGCCACCCTCAAATCTCGAGTGTCATAAATCATAGAATATAAATGAAGATATATTTCACAAACACGAAAGTCAATACAATCGAGAGAATATAATTATGTGTCAATATCGAGTAGTTTTAACTGTATAAAATTTATGATTTCTATTTTTTTTTTATTTTTTTTACACAATTTTTTTTTTAACATGGAGTAGCAACAGGTTATAATTTAATTGAAATTCTACATATAGATATCTTAAACATTTTACATTTAACGCAATTTATTAAAAATAAATGTTTTATTTCTCTTCGGCAGATTTTAATTATTCAGTACAAAGATGGTTATAATAACCTTTCATTATTACTATTCAACGTTATAGTATTCTTACAATTATTATTATTTCAGATTTAGGTGTTTTAAATGCTCGTAAAACACAATAAACAGTATTTTTTTTTTGCTATATAGTTTAGTTTCACTACGGTTTTATACCGCTGCAAAAGGAAGATGAGAGGCAGTATTTTTTGGCAAAGCAATGGAGATTAACCGAAATAAAAACGCCAAGTCGTTATTTAAGTGGAGTATATTCTCTTGGCCTGCATTCAACAAGAGTACTTTCATACTTTGGCAAGGGTTTAACCTATGAAGATCAATATATAACATGAAGGTAATTGTTAATAATACCTTCCACGTTTTTATGCCAAGAAATATCGGTTAATAAAAATATAATTGTGAATAACTATCTTCACAACATTAAGAAAGTAGTTTCCAGAGATGTGCAACTTCACCGTCCTACAATTTGGAATCTTTGAAAACGGTTACCAATGTGATTTCTGGATGAAGATAAATTTAACAAACTTGTTCATGCCTCCATGCTTTGACGTCGACTTAACGTTGCAAAAGAGATTTTTTAAACCCATCTTCAGGAATATGAAACAAAGCCACAATTATAGTTCGTAAGTATTATTATTATTTAAATATTAATATTACTTAGTAGCATAATTATTACACAGTACTATCTCATTTTATAATACAAAAATTTGAACCATTTTCGGAAGTTACTTCCTTTCCGTAACTGTATTATGTAAAATTGATACTGTTCTGGAATTAGAAGATGTATCCTTAATACTTATAATTCGATATTATATATAGTACATAGTGACATACTCCATAATACATAGTGATTGAATTTAAATATAGTCCTATTAACTTTGTTAATAATTATGAGAGCTAAAAATATTAATGGAAACATAGTTTTCAATTTTCACCTAAAGGGTGGAATGATAGAAGTAAGGGATATATCAATGGACCACAGGTTGACCACACGTGGGGAACTTTCTGAGGAATATTAAAACGATTTCATCCAAAAATCGGATTACTACCATTATTATTATATTATTTGAAAGAACTAAAAATACACTGTATAAAAACAAGGAATATTAAGACTGTTAATCACAATATTCTTCTGCTAATGCAAACCGTAAACTGAAATTTCATAAATATGCCTAAGAAGTTTATTATAGTATGCAGTGTTTATAATTCTTGGTTGTTTTCTTTTTTCATTTCTTCTGAAAAATAAGCAATAATTGAAACAATATATAGTGGAAATATTGCTTATATCGTAATGCCTATAGTAAGTACTTTACTTTTCAATATCCTAACTGAAGGAATTTAATAAGAAATCCATAATAAAATGCTTTAACATGCATGTTTACAAATTGAAACACAGGTGTCAACTCTGCACATATTCTTACTATATTATACATATTTATCTCCTAATATTATAATATTTATTTAAAAACAGCGTTTTAAGAACTGTTATTATCAAAACCTAAATTTTCCTCTCAGAAGTACTTCAATCATATACATTTTACAAGCATTGTTTAATTATTGGTAATATCTTGAAATCTCTCAACGTAACTGAGACATGTAAATACTCCTTTATATTTTAAATATGTATATATTAAATACAAATTTCACCAAAGTATTATTTTAAATTTTGAGTGTATTTCTTTTAAAAGCGGTTTTGAAGGTTTCACGAATTTAGTAATCCCTAAGATCTTAATAGGAACTATGTTTCTCTGTTTGTAACATAAGTTAAGAGGTTTCGATTATCAAAGAAAGTTATTTATTCTCAGAAGTAGTAGAGAGTTGCCAAGCCCGCCGGGGGTAGTTTTCTGTAATTACCACCCCCCAACCACCCCCTCATATTTTTGACGTCATAACAGTGACGTCATCACCACCATACGTCACTATAGTGACGTCATCACCACAATACGTCACTATAGTGACGCCGCCATCCACACGTCATCGGGTGACGTCGAATTACGTATCTGTAGCGTCACCCCCAGTGACGCGCTATTCTATTGGCAACGCGAATTACGTAAATGATGTTGGGTGACGTCGAATTACGTATGTGTGTAGTGACGTTTTTTACGTATCTGTAGCGTCACCCCCCAGTGACGCGCTATTCTATTGGCAACACGAATTACGTATGTTATAATGATGTCACCTCTACATCATGACAATATATGTATGAATGTTGACATGTTCAAACATGTCCAAACATGAAACATATTTTAAACATGTTCAATCATGAAATATATTGTCATTACTTAGTTGGTCGTTATTGCAGTCAATTGTACCAAGACGTTGTAATGATGATATTTATATTTTTATTATTACCCGTTTTTGTTAAAACGGAAAATGAAACTTCATTTGTTTTAGAACATTTATCTAATTTTGGTTATTTGAATACTTTAAACAATTCCATTTCTAACGTTGATTCAACAACACTAACGGATGCTTTACTTCTCTTTCAAGAATTCTATAATTTAACTGTTAATGGCGAAATTACCAATGAGACTTTAGAATTAATGAAAACACCGAGGTGCGGTTTGCAGGATGATGTGTTTGGGTTTTCAACATATACGAGGAAATGGAATAAGAAATATTTAAAATGGTATTACTCTTATGCCAATAAAACTATTATAAATATAACTAAGGAGGCTTTTAATACTTGGGCACAACATACAGATTTAATTTTTTCATATGATAAATACGAACAAGACATTTTAATTTCTAATAAAAGAAGAACGCACAAATTTCAAAAACTATCCGATACTTGTTCCAATAGTTTAGATGGTAAAGGTAATAAAGTTGCCCACGCATATTTTCCTAAATATGATTATTCAACAGTTGAAATACATGTTGATTCTGATGAATCTTGGTGTTTAGAAATGGATATTACTAAATGTCATCCAGATACAACTAGTTTATTAGCTGTTTTAATTCATGAAATTGGACATACGTTGGGTATATTACATTCAAATGATGTAACGTCTATAATGTTTCCATATTATAACTATGATAAAATTGATCTAGGAAAGGATGATATATTAGCTGTACAAAGTTTATATGGAACGACAACACCCACTTATTTCAGTTCAACTACACCGACTACATATACTACAGCAGAGACAACAGAGACAACGGTATCTGTGGTTGAAGAACCAGATTTATGCGATTTGAATAATTTGAAAACATTTTTAATAATTAATCAACAACTATATATATTTTACAAAAAATGGTTTTGGATAGTAAATTTGGAAGATAAACATTATAGCAAACCACAACTTATAACAGACTGGTTACTGTTTCTTCCAACAGATTATGAAAAAATTGATTTTCTTTACCAAAGACCGTCGGGACAAATTGTACTTTTTATTAAGAACAACATATATATGCTTGAATTTCCCTCCTTAAAACTTGAAGTTGGCTATCCAAAACATATTAGCGTTCTTGGCGCTAGATCAAATATGAAAATTAATGGTGTAGTTAATTCATATTCAGGACGTACTTTTCTATTTTTCAACGATGTTTATTTTATGGAATTAGATGAATGTAGTTTTACTGGAAAGAGTTATGGACTTATATATAAAACATTTAACACTTTACCTTCTAATATGGAATCAATATTTAGATATACAAATGGATTACTATATTTTTTCAACAATAACACAGTTTTAGAATATGACGAGTTTTTAAATAAATTAGTTAAGGTAGAAAAGAATAATTTATCAATTTTTGAAATTGAATGTTTAAAAAAACCTTCAGCTTATACTAACGTATTGCAGCAATTAAAATATCTTGTATCAACATTAGAGCAACGCTAGCCATGACAACTATTTCATCCAATAGTAAAAGAGTTTTTTTCAACCAATAGTATTGCGTTATATTTTTTGACTATAAATAGCTGGTGAACGTAGTCACAATTATTAGTGTACTATAATGTCATTGTCAGCAGTGAGTTTATTTCAATTATGTTCGGAAAAAGTTTGCGGTCAAGTGAAACGATTTCAAGATATAGATAAGTTAGAACTACCAGTGACTATTCAAAAATATTTAAAAACAATTTGTAAGAAAACATGGATGAATTTAAAATGTGATACACAAGGTTATTTATATGAAAATATAGACTGGAATAATGTTTCGCATACAGACTTTGTCATGTTAATGAACCATCCTCTAGAGAAACCTAAATTTGGTTACGATAGAAATTACATAATAATTCAAAAGTTTCACTATGGAAATGATTCATTTTTTTTGTGTCGCGAATGTATGAGTGAATATGTTCTTTTCAAAGACGATTTTGATATAAAAAAAGCATGTTATATCTTTATCCCAGATGTTGTATATAGGGATGACTTGTTAGTTGATCTTATATGGAAATGCGAAAGTTGGTGTGATAAATGTGTCATATCGCCACTATTTAACATTTTCAATATCAAAGAATGTTCTATTGATGATGTACGCAAAGTCGCAATTGATTTAGCAACACTTAATGACAAAAACGCTTGTTTTGATTATATTTTGAAGAAAAGATATTTAAGAGGAGAGTAAGATGTTAATGAATCATTCTCTAGAGAAATCTAAATTTGGTTACGATAGAAATTATATAATAATACAAGGTTTTTGTATGGAAATCAGCTTATAACCTTGACTTTTATAATCTTGTAGAAAATTCCAAAGAAGGTTTGCTAATGATCCAACCTCGACTAGTCAATAAAGAACTTGTTTCTTGGCACAGACCTCTGAATATTTTGTTCGTTAATTATCTTGACATTAAGTGCTGTGCTAAAAAGTTGTTTTTTCTAAGCTATTGCGCGTTCAAGGTTTTCTCCTCGAAGGCTGAGACAAGTATAAGTAGTCAGATATTTTTCTTTTTACTTTATCTGTCTACCAGTTCTGCTACAGTCCACACTGTTTGCACTGTTACACCGTCAGTTCATCACAACTTTACAAATCGTAATCGCTACACTATTTTCTGCTGCTTTTTTGTTTGGATCATCTACCAGTTCTGCTTGCACTGTTACACCATCAGTTCATCACAACTTTACAAATCGTAATCGCTACACTATTTCTGCTGCTTTTTTGTTTGGATCATCTACCAGTTCTGCTTGCACTGTTACACCATCAGCTCACTACAACTTTACAAATCTTAATCGCTGCTGCTTTTTGTTTAGTCTTCTTTCAACTACTACCAATAGGTGAGTTAATATTTTTTAATTTAAAAAACTTTTTTTATATTGTAAACATATTAACAAAAATTAATGCATTACTTGTTTTATCCAAAAATTGTTTTTAATTTTTGTGAGAATACAAAAATCACATATGTAATTCTAGTAAATTTTTTTTAGTATTTGTTGACCTAACAATAGTTATGTTTGGTCTTTCAGTTATGAATCAACAACCAATTTTAGGATTCCGTCTTTCAGTCACGGAAGAACAACCAATTTTAGGATTCCGTAAATTAACAGCTAATGCATTTACACCAGAAAAAGGAACAGCTAATGCTGCTGGATTTGATCTCAGAAGCGCTTACGATTATATAGTTCCTAAGTTAAATAGAAAATTAATTAAAACCGATTTAGCAATTATTTTACCCAAAAATTGTTATGGAAGAATAGCTCCCAGATCGGGGTTAGCATTAAATTATTTTATTAATATTGGCGCTGGTGTAATTGATAAAGATTATACAGGAAATATACAAATACTTTTATTTAATCATTCGTGTGAAGATTTTGTTGTAAAAAGAGGGGATAAAATAGCTCAGCTAATTTGTGAGGCAATATTATATCCTAAATTAGAAGAATGTTTTTGTGAATTACCTGTTACTGAAAGAGGTGATTCGGGTTTTGGTTCCACTGATAAAAAATAGGTTTTTTTTATTTTTTCAGTAATGTCATCCCAACAACAACAACCATCTGATATTGTCTACGTCGACTGTACGGTTGACTGTCCTCCAAAGAGGAATATAATTCAAAATTTGGAGACACCATCCACCAGCCGTTATGAAGACAATAGAATGAAAATTAATGTTGTTAGTTTATTAGAACAATTGATTTTAATTGGGATGACGACATTAGGAAAATGGGAAGTTGTAGTGAACGAATTAAAAATTAATTCTGATGTGTGCAGTAATGCAGAATTATGTAATATTTTTTTTATAATAAGGGCATTATTTATTGAACTATCAAATGGGATTTTATTGCAAGTAGAATCCCAACATAAAATTTTTGCGATTAATGACAAAGAAATGAACTTTGAAGAAATTTGTCAAATTTTATCTACACCTTTAAAGAGAAAAAATATCAAAGATAAACTTTTTCCTCTTGAAGCTGTACAAAATTTTATAAATATTATTAGAGCCATTTTAAGTAGAAATTTTGACGCTAAAAAAGATGAAGAAAAAAAATCTAGAAAACGTAAATTAACTAAAAAAAATAAAAAACGTAATTCAATGTCTTCGTCCAGTTCTGTTGCATCGTCATCATCAAAATCAGAATCAAATTCAGATGATGATGATGATACCGATTTTGATGACGACAGTGACAAATTTGAAAAAATGTTTAAAAAATCTAATAAAAAATTAAAACGTTCCAGTAAATTACCAATAGTCAAACAGGTGGTTCAGTATGTAAAAAATGGTAAAAGAAGAAAAATCACAACTCCCGGTGAACAGGGTTCACATTTAATTAAAATAGAGGTAACTGATTGTAAAGACCTCAAAAATTGTTCAGAAAAACAGTACTGGACGAAGGTATCGAAAAAAGCATATTTTCTTACAGAGAAATCAAGCGATCCTATATTAAAAAGAATTAACGATTTATTAGTAGATGTGGGTTCAAAGCTTCAAGGTTTTGAAAACGCAGCTATTGATGTTGTAAAAATTGAAAAATTTAGTCGTTATAATTAAGTTGATTTCTTTGTCATAATTAGATATTTTAGTTATTATTTATGTTAAAATTGTATATTGTTTATATAAAATAAAAAGAGATTTATTATAGTGTACTTTTCTATTTTTTATTTTTTCCTTTTTTTTTCAGAAAAATGAATCATTTTATGCAAGTTGAACACGCCTTTAGAGGAAGCCTAAAAACGTTTTATTTAGGTAATATGTTAGGTGTGACAGATACTTGCACGTTTTTAGAAAATAGTAAAGATAAAATGAAAAATCTTATTAGTCAAATGTTAAATGAATATGCTATTTTAAAATTTAATATTGTAGTTGAAACATCGTATGTAAAACCTTTGACAAGAGAAAGACAGTTGCGATATTTTAAAACAAAAAATGTGCCAGTATATTTGGATTCAAATTTGGATTTAATTTTAGGAAAATTAAGTAGAAAAATATGCTACGAAGAAATTGAATACGAAGGTAAGGGCTCTGGTTGGACTTTAGAGCGAATTGATGGTATTATATTGCGTTTTAGTAGATATAATCCATTGAGTGCAAGTTCGTTCATTCCACTCCCCGATTTTATAAAAAATAAGAATGCAATTATTAATCCACGAAATTTGTATGATAATAAATGTTTTTTGTGGTCATTGTTAGTTCCATATATAACAACTGATTTAAAAAATGTACACATTGTAAATAGACGCTATTATAATTTAGCTAACAAATTTAATGTTACAGGTATAAAATTTCCAACACCATTAAATCAAATTTCCAAATTTGAAAAAAATAATCCTAGAGTTAGTGTGAATGTTTATGGAATTAATAATGATAGGGAAGTGTTTCCATTAAGAGTATGTAGTAAAGTTAAAAGAAATCATTATGATTTATTTTTTATAACAGATGATAAAGGTTCTAGTCATTATTGTTATATTAGTGATTTTTCCCGATTAGTAAATAGTCAGATAAGTAAAAATGGCCATAAAACAGTATTTTGTAAAAGATGTTTGTGCCATTTTACTTTAAAAAATAAACGAAAATTGTTAAAAAAGCATATATTACACTGTAAAAAAAAATAAACCTCTAAAAGTGAAAATGCCTTCAGAGGGAGAAGATATTTTAAAATTCAAAAATTTTAATCGCAAATTTCGCATACCTTTTGTAATATATGCAGATTTTGAATGTTTATTAAGAAATGTAGATCAAAAAGTGAGTGTAAAAACAAAATTAAATGATATCCACGAACCTATGTCTTTTGGTATATATTTGGTTGTCGATGGAAATTTACCCGAATATATTTTGAGTGAATTACCTAACAAACCGATTATATATCGTGGAAAAGATGCAGCGAAAAAATTTATGACTCATCTTATATCAATTGCAAATACAATTGGGGAGATTTATAAACAAAAGAAACCCATAAAAAAAATGAGTGATGTTGAAAAGTTAAAATTTAGAATGGCTACTAATTGTGAAGCATGTGATTGTGAATTTAGCATGCTTAATACAGCAGTGCGTGATCACTGTCATGTTACTGGTAATTTTAGATCAGTTTTATGCAATTCTTGCAATTTACAAAGAATTAATCAAAAATTTCTCCCAATATTTATACACGGTAGTTCAAATTATGACAGTCATTTTATTGTTCGACAATTGGGTTGTGATTCGCAAGATATTAATGTAATTCCTAATACTAGCGAAAAATACATAACTTTTTCCAAAAAAACTATTAATGGAATTACATTAAGATTTATTGATACATTCAAATTTATGAGTTCCAGTTTAAGTAAATTGACTAATAATCTGCCGCGTAATAAATTTAATCATACAAGTAAACATTTTTCTGAAAATGATATGCCACTTGTAACAAGGAAAGGTGTATATCCCTATAATTACACCGATTCTTGGACCAAGTTGGAAGAAGTTGAACTACCGTCTAAAGATAAATTTTATAATCACCTTGAAGCAAACGATATATCAGATGCAGACTATGAACATGCAATAACTGTATGGAATCATTTTAAATGTACAACATTAGGAGAATATAGCGATTTGTATTTGCTTATTGATATTTTGTTGTTGTGTGATGTGTTTGAGAATTTTAGAAGTTTATCTATTGAAAATTATGGCTTAGATTGTGCATATTATTACACATTACCAGGTTTAACGTTTGATGCTATGCTTAAATTCACTAAAATTGAATTGGAATTATTCCAAGATTATGACAAATATCTTTTTATTGAAAATGGGATTAGAGGTGGAATAACTACATGTGTAACTAGACATGCTGAAGCCAACAATCCGTTGCAAAATAATTATAAATCAGACACACCTCCATCTTGTTTGATTTACATTGACGCCACCAATCTATATGGTTTTTCAATGAAGAGACCTTTACCATTTAAATCCTTCAAATGGGTAACAAAAAATTTGCATTCCTTCAATGTCATGTCCATTCCAGATGATTCACCAATTGGTTATATCCTAGAAGTTGATGTAGAATACCCCACATCACTTCATTCCCAACACAATGAACTTCCTTTCCTACCTGAAATTAAATGTCCTTTAGGTAGTAAGCAAGCTAAATTGCTAACCACTCTAGAACCAAAAAAGAAGTATGTGTGTCATTATGTAAATTTAAAACAAGCGTTAAACCATGGTTTAGTTCTTACAAAAATACATAGAATTATGCGATTCAAACAAAGTCCTTGGTTGGCGTCATATGTTTTATACAACACACAAAAAAGACAAAATGCAAAAAATGATTTTGAAAAAGATTTTTATAAATTTGTAATAAATGCAATGTTTGGTAAAACTATTGAAAATATTAGAAAAAGAAAGAACCTAAAACTTGTAAACACAACAAGAAAATTAAATAAATTAATTAGTCAACCATCGTTTTTGAATCGTATAATTTATGATCAATCGCTCTGTGCTGTAGAATTACAAAAAGAGTCACTTTATTTCAATAAGCCAATATATATAGGTTTTACTGTATTGGAAATAAGTAAAACCCATATGTATGAAATGCATTATGATGTGATGAAAAGTATGTACAAATCTAATCTTAATTTACTCTATATGGATACAGATGGACTTTTTTATAAAATTTTTACAGACAATTTTTATTTGGATATAAAACAAAATTTAGCTGTTAGAAAATATTTTGACATGTCAGACCTTCCTGTCACACATGAAGGTTATTTTAATGATAATGAAAAAAAATTAGGATGTTTTAAAGATGAGTGTAAAGGTGTTGGTCTATTAGAGTTTGTCGGGCTAAGAGCTAAATTATATACTTTTAAAACCGTAAATGATGTTACAAAAAAAGCCAAAGGGATAACCAAAGCCGCTCTTAAGACTATCCAGTTTGAGGATTATAAAAATTGTTTGAAATCTTTTATTAATATAAGAAAAAGTATTGTAACATTTAGATCAAAAAAACACATTGTACAAACAATAACAGTGGATAAATTGGCTCTTAGTGCTGACGATGATAAGAGATTTATTTGTGACGATGGTATTACAACATTAGCCTATGGTCATTTTTTATTAAAAGAATTGCTCAAAAATCAAATGTCAAAAGATTTAATGAATGATGGTGACAGTGATGAAACGAATTAAATGTATTAAAGTGTAAAATAAAGAAACATATGTAATGTAAATAAAAGTTTTATTAGTTTAAAATAATTTTTCTACATTATTTTTTTAACAATTCCTGAAAGTGGTGTGTATTGGACAAGAGCATCATGAATAATTAGACAATAACAGGCTGTGCTGGCTGGAAAATCTTCAGCAGTTTGTAGTTCAAGTCTTACATCTAATGAACCTGTTTTTAATGTATCCACCTGCTTCGAACAGTCAATTACAAATAATGGCGTTTTTTGGAGAAAAACAAGTTTGTCAAGAAAAGGTTGATCATCACTTCCTTGGTAATATGATGACTGAAATTTGCTATAAAAATCATATATAATTGCTTTGTTTCCATTTATATTATCATAAGGATAATATTTTGAATTTAAATAGAGTTTAATGTTCTCAATCTTGCAAAAATCAAAATGACCGGCGATATGTGTATAGCTATCTTTTTTTCCTGTTTGAAATCCAATAATTACATATCGCGGTTTCTCTAACATAGACGAAGTTTTAACAGTCCAAGTTTGATTTTTTGACGATGGTAGAACAGGATAATCATGTAGTTGCCAGCGTCTGAAAGCTAACGATATTGGTCGGTCTTGATCCGTCATTTTCAATAAAGACAATTTTATTTCATCATCAACTCGCACGTAAGGAATTTTCCATACAATTTTAGATATATTTATTTTAAAAGGTGTTGATACTGCAGTTTTTTGAAGAATTGCATTTTTGTCTGTAGAAGATCGTAATAAAACTAATTCTTGTTTAACATTTAAAATAATGTGTTTATAATCTTCGGCGAAACCAAGCCAAAGTCTTAGTGGTATGCAATAAGAAAAAGTACCTTTGTCTGATAAAGACGATGTGTCTGTTGACCATCCAGAATTCTTGATTAAATTTCCTTCACCAGGCCGCAATGTTAAAATATTTTTCATAGTTGTTGTAATACCAACATTTTTAACTCTGTCTATTTCTGTTCCGCATAATTCATAACGTATTTCTTCAAACATAAATGCTATTGCATTGCTAATAAGTTCGGTAGAAGTATCAATAGTTTCATCATCTTTTACTATTTTACCTTCTATTAATAAAAAACTTTTACTGGGTAATGTATACACATCCTGTTGGTGTACAGGTATTCTAATTTCATCACTATTACCATATGAATTAGAAGAGTATGGATTATGTGAATGCCATTCATAATCTATAATAGAATCATTGTTAATAATTTGCGAATTAATATTTAATATTTGATCCATAATTGCTATTTAATTTATAACCAGGGAGGGATTTAAGAAATAATTGATTACTCAATGTTAACTCTTCAAGTTTCGGTCGGCGAATGATTTTGGTTGGGCTTATTTGCAAATTATATTTTGGAATGTGAGTTGCTGTAAATACAAAACCCATGTTCAACTTGTATGAAGTCTACTTTAACACTGATGATAGGAAAAAATAAATCTTATAAATGAAAACAAAAAAATACAATTAAAATATTTTATTTTACATAAAAATACAGTATCATAGCCATCGCTCTCCCACCTGTGCCTCCACACCGTCTATAGGCGAAAAGTGCTCATAGAAAGATAGCGGTGTCACTTTCAGATGCATGCCGCTCCTATCAAAAATTGTCTGTATTTCCTCGCAATGCTGATCGCTGGAAATAATCGTAGCAGCAGCCTCCACATCCTTTTTGAAATCTTCTATGAACTCCCTCGCCGTCAAAAATGATTTGACGGGTTTCAAAAACCCGCCAAATACAAACATCTTCTCCCTCTCCACATACAAAATGTCTACAAAGACATTGCTTCTGCAACAGATGGTCAATGTAGCCATGATGAGAAATAGGATAAAAATGAATTCTAAATCAACGGTATTTATACTTATAAAATATCTTTAACACCCCCACTATTCTGGAAAAACAACAATCTTTAACCTTTAAGTTTTCAAGCTGATGCAATGTCAAGACAAGGTTGACTACAATCACATTTTTTCCTCAAAGCAACCAAACAATCTGATGCAATACTTTTAGAATGTTAAGCCAAGGTTGACTAAGAATATAAATGAAAACAAAAAAAATACATTTTATAATATTTTTTATTACATAAAAATACAATCAATCTACTTCCATGGGCTGAGGCACCCAACATTCGCCCACTTCAGCTTCTACATCGTCTATCATTTCGATATGTGTGAAAAATGATGCCGGTGTTATCTTGATTCCTACTTCATTTTTATCAAAAAGCGCTTGAAGTTCTTTTAAATGCTTGTCACTTGCGATGATTGTCGAATTTTTAGCGTCCACATCGTTCTTGAAAATAAAGACGAACTCGTCAGCTGAAACATATGATTTGACGGGTTTTAAATACCCACCAAACGCCCACATCTTTTTCTGATTTACCATCAAAATTTCTACAAAAACATTATTTGTGTTACAGATGGTTAAAGATGACATTGTTGAAAGTTGGATAAATATGAATTCTAAATCGTTGGTATTTATACTTGACTTTTTAACCTTGGAAATACTATTCTGAGAAGACAACAATATTTAACCTTTAAGTTTTCAAGCTGATGCAATGTTGAGACAAGGTTAGCTAGAACCACTTTTTCCGTGAGGCAGGCCAAACAAGCTGATGTAATATTTTTAAATGTCAAGGCAAGACCGGCTACAAACAAGTTCTTTCCTTGAGAGTAATCAAAACAAGCTAATGCAAATAACTTTGAATGTCAAGCAGGCAAACAAATTATAACTGGTTTTTGAATGTTGAAACAAGGTTGACAAGATTGAAAATGTTGTCATGCGCTTCTTAGGTGTAGACGGATTATTATATTTTCATCTCTGAAATTTACTAACTTTTCATATTGATCTTCTAATCTGACATTGATTTTATGTAACAGTCCTCTAGCGTTTATAGGCAAGTAAATTACGTTTGTAGGTTTTTCGACTATTTTGAATCCAGGTTCTACAACAGGATAAAATTCGTGTAATACGTGGCCTTCAATTCCATCCTTATATGACCCCCTAATTACATCGCATACAACCCTAATTACATCCACTTTGACAATAGCTGCTTGATTGGTTGATGTTTGCCATTTATTTTCAGGCACTTCATCCGCATCTTCAAAACCTAATAAAGATGCTATACTATCTTTTTTAAAAATAATACGTTTATTACAAAAAACTTCAGTTTTTAAAGTATTATTATTTGCTTTAATAACAAGTTTTGTCGGTGTTTCATTAGGAGATTCTTTGTTCTTTTTTTGCAGTTCATTTTTTAAAAAGTCGTTTATATCATCAATTTCATATGTTCCTTCTGGAAATACGATTTCTTCAGAGTTTCCATAATAAAATTTATCGTTAATACCTTTCTCTATATTTGGGATAGAATTGTAGGTCATTAGATCGACCAATCCTATTTCCCATTTTAATGATGAAGACAAATCGATGGGAGGAAAAAATTCGCATGTAAATTCCGAACTCCTACCAGATATACAAATCATGACTGAGATGCGAGAAAGTTCAAACACAAATGACCACAATTTACAGATTTAAATTTTTGAAATTTTTTATAATTGAATTTAATAATTACTCGTTCTTTTGAATTCAAATATTTTTCCAATTCAACAGGCGGTCTTAAATTTCCAAAACTGTCAAAATATTGAACAATATTTTTTCGTTTTTTGTAACAAACCCAATGTGTACCATCTCCTCTGAAACTGTCAAGATTAATTATAGCTGATTCATTATCTAATACAAATCCTGGCAATGTATCACGCATGAACACTCCTCTGAAGTATGGTATTTTTAATATATTAGCGTAAGTTAATAATTCTAATGTTGATAATGGTTTATTGGCAATAGAATTGATTATTTTCGTCGAGTACTGCGCTTCTTTTTTTTTTTAACTGTTTGCCCACTGCCTCTGTATGGTCTAACATATAAACCTTTTCCTTCTAGGTGGGTTACTTTTTTTTTAATAGTCTCAAGCATTTTTTTAATTTTTGTAGTCGAATTGTTTTTATTTTTTCTCTTCTTAGAGCCACCACCAAATTTATTTTTTGCCTTCATTATATTAGTCACCGCCCACGCTACACTTTTTTCCCCTAAACTGCTATCTTTAGCGTTTACTCTCTCCCAAGCTCTCTCGGCAAGCTCTTTATCAGCAATGGCTCGATTTTTACTATCACTATATTTATTATATGCTATATCGTGAATTTTACATGCAGAGTCTAATTTATTAATTCCAACATCACCGCGTTTTAAACGCTTACTCAAATTTGTTCCAGGCCCACAATATTGATAACCCGGAATATGTAGTTCAAAAGGCAAAATGTCAATAGCTTTATTTACAATATCACCAAAAAGACCACGACCTCGCCGTTGAGTGTACATTTTTAAAATAAATTATATACTAGTTTGCAATAATGTTTTATACCAATCATTATATGTCAAAACACTTTTAGATGTACCAGTTAGACTATTAACGTACGACATATACAACAAACTTAAAACTTTTCGCAAAGATACCGCATCTCCAAGATCTGATGTTTTTACATTCATTAGGCGATTATTATGTAAATTAATATCCTTATCCCTCATATAGACATGATTGGTTAAATAACCCAAAGTAATTACATCTTTTTCCGTCTCCGGACTTGCGATGTTCTGCAATTTTTTATTTTCAAACGAGAAATGACCTTCTCGAGTTTTTATAGGAATTGCATATTGATTGAAATATTTTTTTGTTACAACATCATTATCCTCTGTTGGTGGTGCGATGTTACATATTTTTCTATTTTTACCATCATATATTTCTTTATTTTCACTATTAAATGACAAACATTCGTTTCTCATTGTTTTTAAATTCACTCCATCTGTATCAAGTAATGGTTCATGAACATTACATAATCTCTTATTTTGTATATTATAATCACCATTTATAGTTATTTCAAAGCCTCTACCAGCTGGACCCTGAAGACCCCTCTGTCTTGAAAATTTAGAATGTCGTCCAAATTTATCTACACTCATTTTTAAACCTTTATTAATAATCCTGTTTCAACTAGTTCTTCTAATATTGAATTAATTTCGTTAATATGACCTGTATTGCCCGCCTGTTGGGAAGATAATAATAACTTCAACCGCTCACATAATTCGTTAACACTATTCCAATATACATACTGTGGCTGTGAATTAGTTACAATCATTTCTTCACCGAGTTTTTTGTTACGACATTTATTATTTATTTTTAATCCCTGTCCAGTTGCATTAATCAATTTTGATATTATAGTCTTATATTTTTTACCTCTACTAGATTTCACTTTTCCTATTGCCGAATTATTTTGTCTATACACATTGGTTTCTTTTAAAATTTCTCCATAAGTGTTTAAATCTTCTTCTGTATACACGTAAGGATCTGGATCGTTCATAAAAATTAATTCATATAATCCCAATGTTCCAGTATATTGTTTGCCATTAATAACCAAATCGTCTTTATCAAGTTCCAACACTTTATCACCTAACATCCAAGTGTTGCCAACAATGTGTGGACCAAAAACGATATCAATTTTTTTACCACCGGCATTAATAAATTTGTTAAAATAAATTTTCGATATATGACCGGTTAAAGAATTATTAATATAATTTGTAATACTTTGTCTTCCTTCAGGTGTATTAATCATTTCTTCACCTGTAGGCGATGATTCGTATACCTCAGAATCGGTATGTGTTGGTTCTATCTCCATTTCGTTATTTTGAATATCTTCAGCATCCATAGACGTTTCGTGTCTAGACATATGTCTTTTCCTGCTTTTAGTTCTAGCAACATCTTCATAATCGTAATCTTCATAGTCATCAGCATATAAATCTAAACTTAAATTTTCATTTTTTTTACGTTTCTGACCTTGTACAGGATTGTACAATTTTCGTTTCTCTAAAGGTTCGCCAAAATCTATATAATCTAATTCTTCTTCTTCTCTTTCTGCTTCATCTAATTCTAATCTACGTTTTACAGGCTTCCTCTCTATAGGTTCCGTTTCTAAATTTTGTTTTTCCTCAACTAATTGCTTTAGAGGATCAACAATAGGTTTCAATTGTTTTTCTAATAATTCCGCTGTCTCCATAATTCCGCGATTTAAAGTACGATGTTTGTCTTTAATATTTTTTCGTAATTTATTTATTTCTATAATAATATTCTCCGGTGTGTTAGTGTTCATAATGAACACTCATAACAGAATGACGTCAAATTAAATGTTGATAAATATATCAAATCCAAATCGATAACGACCTTTGTTCATTACGCTCTCTTTATCAATGACTATAAACGAGTTGCCATCTTTATTCCATCCACGCGAACATATGTTTTTAAAAGTATCAAAATCCATATCTGTATTGACATGATCATTGTAGACATGACGCAAGTTTCGTTCATCTTGTTTAAACAATATAATAAGATTGGCATTATCACGGATTAATTGTTTTGGAACGTAACTATATGTCTGACACAAATAAAACGTATCAATGTTATTATGACGTCCCATTGTAAAATACTTTCTAATATTATTTTGTTTTTCACAAGCCACATCGTCAAATATCATAATTGAATTTGGTTTGATATCATTGGGATTTGGAATTTCTTCATTTTCAGTGAATGGATAATAGCCAACTTCCGACACATCATCTAAGACACATTGTAAAAATTTATATTTGGGTTGATATAGAGATTTAGAAAATACGTAAATGTTTTCGAAATATAACCCATTTTTGGAAACTAATAAATTGATTACCAAATTTGTTTTGCCTGTATTAGACGGCCCGCAAATAATCGATCTAATATTACAAGGCAATAACATTCCATGTTTTTTTTGTTTCATTTTTATTTTTGACATTATAAAAGAGTCTAGATTTATAATTGGTAATCTAGATGATTGTTTTACAAATTTCATATTAAATCTTTTGCATTTATCCACGAGTCTTTGGATTTATCAAATCCCAACCACCGCACTAACAATTTGTCACCTTTTTTACGCAACACTTTTTCTATTAAATATACATCACCAACCTTGGTTTTACTCAATTCTTCTTGATAAAACCCACCTTTAATTATAGTACCGGTTTCATCTTTTAAAATATATGTTACTGGAGCTGTTGATTGAATTCTCCAAACTGTGTACACCTCATTACTCCAATTTGGTAAATAACCTTTAGTGAACGGTTTCTTATATCTACTTATTCTAACTTTATCACCTTCTTGAAATCGCGGTACTGCTGCAACTTTTAGATTTCTCTTTTTAACAATTCTTTTTAATACTAAACTTTCATTATTTTTATTAACCTCATTTGGTTTCATACCTATTGTTCTATGCACAGTATTATTATATTTATCAACTATAAGTGGGAGTAAATGTAACCATTTATAATTTCCCTGTTCGCTAAAGCTTTGCCACATTTTACCCTTTAGTGTTCTGTTCAATCTTTCAACTATGGAGGCTTTCTTATCAGAAAAAGTAGAATAATGATTTACATTA
Organism: Aphrophora alni; assembly: GCA_963513935.1. Taxonomy (NCBI): domain Eukaryota; kingdom Metazoa; phylum Arthropoda; class Insecta; order Hemiptera; family Aphrophoridae; genus Aphrophora; species Aphrophora alni. Next base: position 31,264,693 of record OY740773.1, read on the forward strand.
TATTTCTTTAACAACGATTGAATTTTTGTATTATAAAATTCAGTACCTTTATCAGTTTGCAAATTTTTCATAGGATACTTATCTAAAATAGGTTTCAATGATTTTTCAATTTCAATTGCATTTTTAGATTTTATTGGTACAGCTAAAGCATATTTAGTAAAACAATTTATTAAAACCAATATATACTTAAAACCTTTATTGGCTTTAGAAAATGGTATCATTTCCACAAGGTCAGCCTGATAAAGATCATTTAAACCTTTAAGTTCTACATATCGACTTGGAAAATTCCTTCGAACTTGTTTATGCAACTCTTTAGCAATTTCTTTTCTTATATTCATGTTTCCAGTACAACAGGTAATAGTAAAATGATTTACACATAAATTAATTTTTCAAAAAAAATATATTTTATTTACAAATTTGCTAAAATACAATCGGGTGATGCCTTTTTATGTTCGAGGTTTGGCTCGTCGTCAGGCTGCCAATCTCCGAGTGTAACTCCACATTCCATGCAGGCGACATCATCATAGGAACCGGTATATTAAAATCCGGATTGCACCATTTTATCTGTTGACGGATAAGTTTTAGGCCATGTAGTGAAAGTCTCTTTCATCATTTTTTCAGTATTCACAACAACAGATTTAGAATTTGCATATTCATTAAAATTTATTGGTATATTTCTACTCTGAACACAATCCGGATTTAATACACCATGTAGGAAATTTAAATGTTTGAGCGATAACTTTTTTCCATCAGAATGCCATCCACAACTGCAACACACAAGATTGTCCAACAACTTTGTTCGATAAAAACCTGATTCAGCCAAATTTTCTTTGGTACAATTAAATATATTACAACACATGTTAACACTTGTTCCACTCTCACTTGATGACGACATTATAACTGATGGAATAGTATTTAATTGCAACCGGTTTTATACAAATTTCCAACGGAGACTTGTTAACCTTGTTTAGTTTGTAGAATATTTTGCGTGCAGTAAAAACAGTCTTTCTTTTTCATCTCAAATGGAATATCAGACAAATTTAAAAATTTATGATCAGAACATTGTAAACAGTTTAATACGTCTATATCTTTTTTTAATTGTAATGGCAATTTATTGAAAATATTTTCAACTTTCTCAAAATGATTTATAATAAATTCTTTAGGTAAATATTTAATTAATTCAACTTGCATGTCTTTATATCCTTTAGTTATACACTCTTTAATTGCTAAATTCACAGCTTCAATTCGGTCTTTAACTAATTTTTCCAATTTCCACCACTGAAGTAAAACATTGGCGTTGACATATGCACAATTTTTTGAATTATGTTCAAACATACACGGTTTCAGCAAATTATTCCAAAATTGTTTTTTTAAAACACTTAAGTTGGGACAATTTAAATCATCTAAATTTAATACCGTTACATTAAAGTCTGATAAAAGAGTTGACAAATATTTTTGTTTTTCACTTCCTTTAACATAAACAGTACCACTTATTGATATGTTGCGAAACAAATCTTTTAAATCGCAATAGGGTTTGACACCCGAGTCCCATCTTAGTCCATGATATTGTGTTTCCAACCATATCACTTGCTTTTGTAAACTGGTTGGTAGTTGGTTAAAACCGTAAGGCGGTTGAAAAAGCTGCAATTCGTAGACATCATCATTAGTAGATAAAATTGCTAATTCTTTAACAATAAACTCATTATTTGAATTCTTAAAGCCCTGAAAATCAACTAGGAACTCCATTATGATACTAATAACTATATATCACTGCTCCTACTTTTTATACTATCTGTACAAAAATGATTCCCCTCCAATTCATTCAATGCCGATTGTATACAGCTCTCAAAGAGAACACATAAACAGCTGTCTATATATAACGGATCCGACCAACCACACATAGTATAATGACCAGTTTCGAGCACAAAATTGGACAGTCCATAATTAGTTATATAAGTTTGTGCCTTATCTATATAGAAATGAGCTCGTGTTTTACCACATAAACAAAGATTCGGATGGATAAGTAATCTGTTGAGTTTTTCTTGTGCCGTCATCATGACAAAGTCTATAATTTCATATAAATTGTTTTTAAATATTTTTTGAACAGTTGCTAGTAGTTCAAATTTTCAATATCTTTAACTCGATTGCAAACTTTTGTCGAACACAATTGAAAATAACTACAACATTATAAAACCGTAAATGTTACTAGTTGTTTATAATGCAATACATATATATTTATTCGCTATCATAGTGTTCATGTTTGAACATGTCAACATTCATACATATATTGTCATGATGTAGAGGTGACATCATTATAACATACGTAATTCGTGTTGCCAATAGAATAGCGCGTCACTGGGGGGTGACGCTACAGATACGTAAAAAACGTCACTACACACATACGTAATTCGACGTCACCCAACATCATTTACGTAATTCGCGTTGCCAATAGAATAGCGCGTCACTGGGGGGTGACGCTACAGATACGTAATTCGACGTCACCCGATGACGTGTGGATGGCGGCGTCACTATAGTGACGTATTGTGGTGATGACGTCACTATAGTGACGTATGGTGGTGATGACGTCACTGTTATGACGTCAAAAATATGAGGGGGTGGTTGGGGGGTGGTAATTACAGAAAACTACCCCCGGCGGGCTTGGCAACTCTCTACTACTCTCAGAGATATATTAAAAATTAAAATCTATTATATTGGTGAAGTAAAAGTAACATTAATAAAAACTAAGTTACAGCAATGAAGAACAACCAGTTTCAAATTACAATTCTCACAAGTGTAAAACACTATGGTTATTTAACTTGAAGTTTCTAAGAAAATAAGCTAAATATAGAGAAAACCCTGAGAACTGGCCTCTCTCAGTGCTCTCTCAGTTCTCTCAGTTCTCTCAGTCCAGGAGAAATACACAATTCGATAAAGAATAGTCCAATAAAAACAATCCTCGAATAATTAACTATGAAATCCAAAGGAAATCTAAAGCTAATTAGAAATGATTAAACGCGAGAGAATAAAGTTTGGTAGACGCTTTAATTCGCCCCAGACTTCCAATAGGCTAATAATCAAACGAACCAATCGTAATAAAAAGGCTATTCAAAAATAACAGTTTCAAGAGTGAAAATTTAAACACGTTTAAATTAAATATAATAAGGGAAGATATTTTCTACTAGTATTTCATACAAGTATTTCAAAGGAAAGGTAAGCAATGAAAACCTTTATGAAAAGATTTAAGCAAGTGTTAAGTGTTCCCAAATTAAATAATAATAATGATTGATAAATAAAAACTAAAAAGTATTACGAACGGAAAAAAAGTTCGTGAACAGAGAACGAACAGATAAAACAGAAAGAGAGAGAGAGAGAGAGAGAGAGAGAGAGAGAGAGAGAGAGAGAGAGAGAGAGAGAAAGAAAATTTTAATAAACAGGACAAAAATTGAAACAGCTACATTGTGTACTAATATTTATGTGTCTGACAGAATTTCAATTTGTTTAAACAACTTTGATCCGTGAACATTTTATAATGCCAGTTGCTGAAGTTAATGAGGAATAGGGAAATAGCTCCAACTTTTAAATTATAATTTCACCGATTAACAATCGACTCGGATCGTTTATTGTTTTTTACTACTATAAGAATAGAGATTATCTCCGGTATTTTAGATAATTTTGTAAGCAATCAAGTAAATACACCGTCAAATAAAATTCTATACCAAAGTTACAGTTTGTAAAATGTTTACTTATTTTTGTACCTTTCTTCTAATGGAATATATCTAAATTGGCTAATAAAATTAATAATGTAAACTATTTAGAGCTATGTTATTTACTTGTAATTATATGTTATTTAATTATTTCCACTCTAATGAAAAAGGTTTTGAAGCATTAAAAACCTGCACATTTCAAGTGTGGATTGCATTGTGAGTGGTGACTTTTAGTCTTAAATTTTATATTTAAACTGTAATTTGTTTTGTCCACATTTTAAATCCCTCATAGCCGTAATGACTTTTTGTGTGTCATAAAAATGAGCTTTGTGAACCATCACAGTCAAGTGAAATGTGGGAGACATAGAACTTTGTGTTTGGGATATGTTTTATACTTAGCCGTACGTATAATTAAAAGGGGCCTAATTATTGTGTGTTTGGAGCTATTTTCTTATAAAAATTGGTTATAGAAATATCTGTTTTGTTTCATTTCGTTGTGCGTTAATATTTAATCCGTGTTTTAGTATATAACACCTATATTTTTCTTTCCGATATGTTATTATTTATTATACATTGATAAAATTAATAAAATGTTCTTTATTGATATTCTGTAAAATAGGAATGTTTACTTACATTTCTGACAAGAGATACTGCTAAGCTGCATGTTTGTTTTGAATTACTTAATTTAAAACGAATGTTAACATGACGGTCTTTGGGTTCTTCTTCATGTAAAGGGAAATACTATACATGTTAAGTATACAATTAATAAATTGTACAAATTACACAAAATGTAATATGTTGAAACAACTAAATTGCCAAAATACTTTGGATTTAACACGTATGATTTTCCAATAAACTTATTGGGACCAATTTACTAAACATATTTTGACTCCAAATTTGGTAATAATAGTAGTTTAAAAATGACATGATATATTTTTATTTTTCAATATAACTTGTCAGGTTTGGATAGTTTCCAAAAACTAATTCCGAAGATGTATTTGTTTAAGCCTTCCCTCTCAATTTATCTACTTAATTAGTTGTAAAACGTCTTGCATTAACTAAATGTCATATGCGCATACTGTATTATGAGAATAATTGAACTAATTTACTTGAAAATGTGAGGAAAGTTTTTATATAATAATAATTTTCAACTACTAGTCTTTTTCAAAACAACAACTTATGGATATAGCCAAAGTTCATTCTCTTCTTGCAATATAACTCTTACAGTATCCTATCTGCTTATGCTACTAATATTCCGACATTTATTTGCTCACAATTATTAAGTCTTGCCATAAAGACAGCGTGAAACAGATGATTAATCACGAAAGCCTACTAATTGGTATCGTAAACAATATTAAGGACGACATAGCAAAGAATATCTTGAAAGCTTGACATCGTTTAAGTAAAACTTTAGTGAGCTGTATTCTATATAAACCTACTTTTTCTTCTGCATGTTATCATGCAAAAAATCAATATTCCATTAATATAATTGACATATTGAACATTTTAAAAGACAAGATCTGTTACTTTGTAATTATAAAAGTGACATGTTAATGAATGGATAAAGTTTTTGTAACCCTTTCCTGATTGATGACACTTTCCATTACTTGACAAGTGTGTAGCCCAAGACAAGTGCTACAAGGTTATGAAACAAAGCAGTGATTAATGAGCATTTCATCAGAAGTCTGGAAATATATTTTTGTTCCTATGTCTTAAAAGAATAATAATAATAATGGAGTTACATTCAATTCTAAATTGAATTTTTGAACTTAATATGGTATAATTATAGACACGATTGACTTAAAAAGAAATTAAAGAATACAGCTTTGTATAGTGATATTAATAAATTCCTAACTTTGAATACAAACTAGGTGATATACGTAGTCGAACCTAAATTCTTCACGAAGGTGGAAAGTACTATGAATTTCTGTAAATGTAGTTTACTTACTTTATCATTTAGTTTTATTTATTTATTTTCATACCATCTAATTTAATTTATCTAGTTTTGTTTTCAAAATTTACGTGCTTGCAAAAAGAAACCCCCAAAATAGCCAAACCAATAATTTTATAACTTCTGTGCATGATAAAAGAATAATTATATCTTTGTTACTATAGCTTTAATAAAGCTTTTAAAAATTGTCCTAATATTAAATCTGTTTATAATAATAAAAATTTTGTGTTTTGGAGTCAAGGAAAGAACCGTGTGTTTAGAGATTGTGGGTCGATAAGAATGTAGTTTTAATACAGTCATACGTCACCAAAATTAGCTAGATAGAGACATTTGTCATTCGTTATAATTTCATAGTTAGCAATCTTTCTATAATAAATTGGGACACTAAGTATGTAATTTTTCTTTTAAACTTATTGATTAGATTTACAACTCAAGCAACATTCATTTTATAAATTCTTCATATCTTGTAACTAATTTCTTTTCCATAAACGTTTTAACGTAGTTAGTATTTACATGAAATAAATAAGTGAACCAATTGACATTTTTCTTGAACAGTATCACTTTCTATTTCCGTTATAGTGTTTTCACAAGACAGACTTCTTTTCACTCCTTCGTTAAGTAAGCATATACTATAAACGCTCAAAATGGAATAAACTGAGTTACCCTCATTTTTTTTTTCAGTAGACAAAAAAGGTTTACAGAGGATATTTATCACAAAGTTACAATTATAATATAATCTAGGAAGCTTTGAAGGGTGTTATAAATAAATAGTATAATATATTGTAGAGTCTCAAAATTAATAATGATAACAGTGATATATGTTTTCACTTAATACCACTTTATGGTATCACTAATTATTATATTAAAACTTTGACTTTATGATTTTAACTAATGCTGCTTTTTAAAAATATTATAATCACGTTTTCTGAAATGTCTTCAAAAACGTTTTTGTTTTCAGACAAATAATAAGATTTTCCTTATTTAAAACTGAGATTTTTTACATGTTTTTTTTTTTGCAATAAACCTCTCACCACTGTGCCTTGTAATAATTCACAGAAACTTACTATGACAGCTTTATATTTACATATATTGATTGGTTTGTTTTGTATAAAACAATAAAGTAGACTGCTCTGTTTTTTAAAGAAACATGTTGCATATTTTTAGCGAAAAACAAGTGTTTAACAATAAAGTCTTTGGAAAAAATTTAAAAAGTGGACATTAAAACAGTTTTTATTTACTAACTTAGTTAATTGTTTGAGTGATACCATTGCCATTAAATATATAAAGCCCAACTTTTTAGTAACATAAATATACTTTAAAATATACAAATAACTTTATATTTTATATCACTCAAATTTGTAAATTAATTTCACGGGTATATTTATTAATTATAGGTCTTAACATCCATTTTCACTTATAAATTGTATATTGTTTAATTTTAATGGTTATCTAAATTAGTTCAATGAAGACCCAATTTATCACTATTGCATGGTGTTAAAACTGCAAAATGTGTGCCTCACAGGAGGAGGTGGGGTCCGGGGCATATACTCCTATGATGTGATATATTTAAGTGGACATTAAGAACGAGTTATTTTTAATTTAATTAGTGATATTTAATTACGAAATTAAGTTTATTATATTTATTATATCCGTCAGTTTCGAGACTAAATATAAACATTCGTAAGTGACAGTAATATTTATCACTACAGCTCCTTTGTTTTCTTTGAATTATATAAATATTGTAATCATCTGGATATTTCGAAAATCGAGAAAGTAAATTTTCAGTTATCATCAAGTCTAGCTTTCACTCTAATATATTATTAAAAGATGTCTCCTCCGAGTAATTTTTGTAAAATCAATATATCAAGTTACAAATGTTATTCTATATCAGATATTTGTTCTTGAAATTTCGTCGACACTCACCGATAGTTTCGGGTAAAAGCAATTAGAAAACATAGTGTCCTGTACTCATTTCCAGAAATTGTACAGCAATGACATGCTTTCACTGTTTTTCCTGTTGTTTTAAAACAGGGGTGAAATGGTTGCTGTTTATAGAATTAGAGAATGTTAAAGTTATTATAGCAATAGTTCTGTAATATTAAAAATAATATTAACTAAAGCAAATAAAATCTCAAATAAAATTAATTATTCACATGGAAGTTTTAAGAAGTTGAGTTGGAAATTTGCTTCATAAACGAAAGCATATTTCTTAAAGGGAGATTATATAATAAGAAAGTTTTAAATTGGTGATAAATAGTGTGCATTTTATACTTGTTTTAACAACTTAAGGGAATCTCTATAATATAACTGTTTTGTAACAAAAACACCTTCATATTATATTGGAAAATGTGTTTTGTAATATAAATCAATTCATAATGATGTTACTCTCAAGAAAACAAATTCTATAATCTAGTATCATTCCCGTCAATCACCATGCTTCAAAACTGTTAAAGAAAACAAAACTACTAATTTTGGAAACTTTATTTCGTATAAGTTAACATCAATAGATATAAATTATATAATGATTTGTAAAATGATATGTTAGTCATAAATATTGTGATAATTGGATAAAAGTGTTGATCGTTAGTGAAAATTTCAAGAATTACCAACCATAAAAAGGCAATAAACAAAGGAATAAAGACTGAGGACAGAGACCATTAAATGTTTCAACTCCAGTGACTGCTGTATATTGTATTACAGATGGTGGAACTGTTCAAATAGTAGCTACATCGCTTTGTGGACAGGCTCTTGTATCACTCAGAATTTACCAACTTTTCCCCCTTTCACTTCCTTCTTCTCATTTTCTTAACTTTAATTAGGATAAGTTTAGTTTACCCAATATTATACCTCAATATTATCTATAACAAAAACTATTTGTTGGCTTCTGAGTTTTACAGGGTATAAAATATTAAATGAGGTAATTAATTTCTGTAACTTTTAACGATTGTTTTATGTAATCATTATTGTGAAACAATACTAAATTATTTTATTTTGAGACCATTCTAAAAAGAAAGTAATAAAATAAATCTAATTTATTAAACTTATAAAAAACCTATCTGACTTATAAAACTATTAAAGAAATATAAACAAGTTACGTACATGTTAGTTCACCGTCATTACGTATTAGGAGAACCAAGTTTCCAAGTTAATTTTATTTAAATGTAAAATATATTTTGTATAAATTTTCATCTTTTTTAAAACCAATTTACATTTAACTCGAAGTTAAAAGTCAAAGTTTATTGTACTGTATGCAGTATTTGTTGAATTGTACGCAGGATAAATTTGTACTGTCTTTAATGTTTAAAGCAAAATACTGTTTTATTTCAGTGATTTATATCAGAGAAAACTATCCACTGTAGTTAGTCATAACTATAAATTATATACAATTGTAATACGAAATATAATTCAGAATTTATAATTAACAAAGGAATGTTTATCATTTTGTGACATATATATCTGGCAGAGTATTGGATCACTGTCTGTTAGAAAATCACAGGATGTTATTCCATGGCATGATTTTAGTTTAAATCATATCTATGACCGGTTAAGGATGAAAATATGATTACGTCGAAAAATGCTTGTTCAGTATTATCAAAATAACTGAGTGTCTGAACGATTTAACTTTTTCGTTATTATAGGTGTACAAATTTATTTATATCCTTTCGTCAAACTTTTTCTTATTTATTGGCTTCGAGTTACATTAGGATATTTACGATCATTGTGCAATTGATTTGAGGATCTTGAAGGTAGCACCACTAACTTTGACTACTTTGACCTTTCACTAACTTTGATTACACCACCTTAATTTTTTTTTTAAAACCCCTCTATCGTCTTTTTATTCGTCTCCGGCGATTTAAACTAATAAAAATGCCTATTGGCTAACAAATTATTAATCCGATAGGTAGTAGAATCCGATAGTAGAATATAGGACACCTGGGTTACGACAAACTGGGACACCTGAACACTGGGACACTTGGGTTACAAAAGCCATTAGGCCCCTGACGTCACTTCCAGAGACGTCATAACGACGTCACTGGAGATGACGTCATTAGGGTACTAGAGACTAGGGTAACAGAATGCCCTACGTGAAACAGGTGCCCTAAGTTTAGACGCAAACCAGATGTCCAAAGTACAATGTTAACTTACCCGAGATCTTTCCTCTTCGGCAGCTCGACGAAGACTAACTAAACTTAAGATATAACCGGCCTATAAAGCACAATACTACGTCACAATACTACGTCACATAGAGCTATGGGACACCTGAGTACAGATTGACTAGCACTATGGGACACCTGAGCACTGGGACACTTGAGGTACAAAAGCCATTAGGCCCCTGACGTCACTGGAGATGACGTCAGGGGCTTAATGGCTTTTGTACCTCAGGTGTCCCATAGCGTTATGGGACACCTGAGTACAGAGTGATGTCGCATAGCGCTATGGGACACCTGAGTACAGATTGACGTCACATAGCGCTATGGGACACCTGAGCACAGATAGACGTCAGCTCTAGTAACGTCATTATGACGTCTCAAAAAAGACGCCACAACGTCGTCACTGGAAATGACGTCAATGGGGAATTACTCTATGTTATTATGCTACGTCACCTAACCCCTACATCACACAATATTACAATACATAATAGTACATCAAACAAAATTTGTAACCTACCAGAGATCTTACCCCTTCGAAAGTTCGACGAAGACTAACGAAAACAAGATATAACCTAAGCTATAAGGCACAATACTACGTCACAATACTACGTCACAATACTACATCACAATACTACGTCAAACAAAATTTGTAACTCACCAGAGATCTTTCCTCTTCGAAAGTTCGATGAAGACTAACTAAAATTAAGAGATAACCCACCTATAAAGCACAATACTGCGTCACAATACCACGCTGCAATACTACATCGCAACACTACGTCACAATACTACGTCACAATACTACATCACAATACTACGTCAAACAAAATTTGTAACTCACCAGAGATCTTTCCTCTTCGAAAGTTCGATGAAGACTAACTAAAATTAAGAGATAACCCACCTATAAAGCACAATACTGTGTCACAATACCACGCTGCAATACTACATCGCAACACTACGTCACAATACTACGTCACAATACTACATCACAATACTACGTCAAACAAAATTTGTAACTCACCAGAGATCTTTCCTCTTCGAAAGTTCGATGAAGACTAACTAAAATTAAGAGATAACCCACCTATAAAGCACAATACTGCGTCACAATACCACGCTGCAATACTACATCGCAACACTACGTCACAATACTACGTCACAATACTACGTCACTTGGCCTCTAACCCAACCTCTTTATTAGCTTAACGAAGACTATGTGCAATGTAAATGTAAAGACGTAGCAATATTTAATCAAATCGGAATGTGAATAAATTTTGTCTGTAATGTTTTCGGAGGAAATAGAATATTTTTAAAAACTACTAATTGCTAAGTTACAACGTTCAAGTTGCAACTCTGTACTTAGCCTAATTTTAAATTTGTAAGGTAAGAGTAATGGACGGTAAATTCATTGGGGGTATGGTTACTTTGACAAATTATTATAATGACCTAAATTTAAACGCTCAACGCCTCTCTTTCTCGAATTTGTAGGCTATGGGTGTGGAACATTTTAAACGTGACAATAATTAAACAAGGGAATGTAATATGGATTCAAACTGTCACGTACGTGCAATAATATCAATACATCTGTATGTATTCCCTGTAAATATTGTTTTTGTTTTTAAATACGTTTTGGTGGAGGAGAACGTTTTAGGGTTTTTAAAAAAATATACTAAATTTTTTAAAGTTTTAATGACTGCAACAAGAATGCTAAAGAAAGAGATTAGTAAAAACAACATGGAAATCAGTTCAGCTGATTTGGCTGTAGAGACGATATTAAGAACATTCTCAGATTTGTTAATTTTAGTCTTATAACGAATGTTTGAGTTGATAATTTGTAAATATGTTTTTAAAGTCTAGCATTTTGATATTCATAAATGTCGTTCAATTTGAATATAACACACCAGAAGTATGTAGCTAATTCAAAAATCGATTCAAACAACAGGTCGCAGACATTTTTACAAATCCAAATCCAAATCCCTAAGTATATAATTGACGCATAGCATCAATATATTACAAATTCAATATAAATTGAGCCAAGAAAATAGAATAATATTCAAAATATATAAAATTTACATTTTTCAGAGACATTTTATATGGTAGGCCCTATAAATAGAGTAACGTAAACTAACAAATGATCCTTTATTCCGGCGAGATGTAAGCTCAGTATATCTACAGTAGTTCAGGCCTACATATATATATTATTTTGTAAAACTCATCTAAAGGTTTCTGTTAAAGAAACAGAATGAGAAATTTTAAAAAGAATTCGAGAAGTCACGTATCTAAAACGAACAAATGTTGTATAAAACAGATGGATTTTCTCCGAAAACTTAATTGAATCAATTTTGTAAGTATTTCGTTAGTAACAAAAGAAGAAATACATTATTATTATTATTACAGTTCAATTCAAATTGACAGTCAACTACTTTGACTGTTTATAACAGTTTTTTATATTCACATTTACATTGGTAAATTACAGGATAGTTTGATTCGTCGCAGCTTCATTTAATCCATTAATTTATATTTAAAATATATAAATTCTATTTGTTAAAAAAATTAATCAATTTAATCAGTTTAAATTTTGTTCAATTTTTTAATGACAAATAACAAAAACAAAAATATCAAATGTTGATATAGAGAAATAATTACAGATTTGGTCAGTCAAATGAATTAATTTATAATATTAAGAATAAAAATATTAGCACCAAAAAATAATAAACAACTCCTGAAATCATAAATGTTTGCTACGACAATTGAAAACATAACATCAATAAAAGTAACACCAAATAATAATAATTCCACCTCCGAATCTGTAAATGTTTATAACGAAAAATAAAAACACTTTTGTAATAATATAACACCAAAAATAATAATTTACTTACATGGAACAAGGTCCGTCCCTATAAAGTTGTCAACGTACATCGCGGTACTGTTCCTCGCGGTAGTTCAAATTAGACTAACCCTACATATATATTGCACATATATGCTCGTATGCAATAAATTGCATAGTGGGGGGGCCTTGCAAAAATAAATATCCGCTTACCAGCATACAAACAGACATCTGTTCACATGTAAGTGCATTGCATTGGTCTAACATAAATAGACGTGACATTTATAAGCTTTCCCCCTATAGTCTCCATAGCTATTGTTTTGTGAAATCGTATTTAAGTTTCAATCGTCAGTTTTTGTCAATCAACTCTTTAAATAATAATGAGAAATTAAGGAAGGGTAGCCTCAAAACAAGAATAATAAGTCCTAAATGAGGTACATTTTCTTTGTACATTTTCTTTGTACATTAGCATTCGTTTAATATGTTTTTGATTGTTTTTTCAACAGAGGTCTAGTTTATATTATAACAAGTATGCTTTCTTAAACATAACTATTTTCTTAAAACGTATTTTAAGGCAGGGGTTTTTTTTATTCGTGTGTTTATTATGTGTTTTTGAGATGTAAAAAGAAAATGAAAAATAATAATGATAATTAAAAAATTAATATTAGGTTATTCTTTTACATGTCACCAGAAAAATACTCAATACATTGTTTAATGTCTGTTTAATGTTAGTTGTGTATTTTAATGCAGTACGGACGCGCTATTATGCGAGTAAAAAACATCGTATAGAATTAACAAACCCGTCTACAAAAGATATGAATTTGTGTGTACAGTAGTAGTGCTCAAATGCTCAAAGGTGTTCTACTGAAGCTGAGTCCCAGAAAATTTTGAAATCCAAAAATGAAACAAAATACATGACAGAAAAAATAAAAATAGAATATAAGACAAATTACTGATTCACATAAAGTAAATAGGACAATTCCAAGGTACCTAGCTGATTATACACCTCCCTTCATCTAGTCTTGAGTTAGATACGTCTCATTCATGTTTCCTGTCAGGTCTCTCTTAATCAACTCTTGTTCTTTTTCGACTCTGTCCCTATTATTTAACAGGTGAAGACTAGAGGTATATATATATATATATATATATATATATATATATATATATATATATATATATCACAAACCTACGTAATGAAAACTATTAAAAATATAAACGTAGCAGAAGACATACATTTAAAAAATGAATTACATTTTTGCACGTTTTGAAATATACTTTAATTTCGAAAGCAGTTCGTTGACACACTGTACATACGGAGTTATAATCCGACGGAAACATTTTTATACGTAAAGTAGAGGTTGAGATAAAACATCTATACTATTATATAAACATTTAATGGTGTCTGTCTGGGTGTGTGTTACTCAATCACGTAAAAACTACTAGACCCATTGAGCTGAAATTGTACATGGATATTCTTAGGGTCCCTGGTTAACACATAGGCTTATTTTATTTAGAAATTCCATCAGGGGCACCGCCCCACTAGCCTTGAAAACTCCTCAACACTCAATTATCTATACTCCATTATACAATTCGTAAACCACCTACGAAGGACAGGTACTCTGTTAGTATTTTATATATTTCGTTCACACATCTCAAGGGCGAGTTCGTCAAATGAGAGGGAAAAAACACCAAAAGTTCTCATCAAATCATGTCAGTATATCAGTAACATAATTAGTATTGATTTATTATTACTACAGATATATTCTAAATTTAAAATGATATTGAAAAAAAGTAAATGTTTCTGCCCAGGATCGAACTAGGGACCTTCTGCGTGTTAGGCAGACGTGATAACCGCTACACCACGGAAACGTTGTAAAATTGTACTAATTAAATATAGCACAAAAAGTTATGTGATAAGTGCTCTATCATCTGACCAAACATTTCCTCGAGTAAAAGTTTAATTTTAAAAGAACACTTTTAAACCTTTTTATAAAATAAATTCGAAAGTTGAAAAATATTAAACAAAACGCACCTGTAAAAACGCAGAAAATTATAGCCGCGTTAAAACTCTACTGGCATTAAAACGTAGAAACAAATTAAAACAAATTCCTTTTGGAGTGAAAATTATAATGTCTTTGCGAAGTTAAACTTTTGGAAACTTATTTGCAAAGTTAAACCGAAAACAATTTGTTTGGACATCTTAAGTACTAAACCAGCTCCATCTTGCAATGGTCACACAAACAAACTCTGTAATTCTGACAATTTTTACGATTACAAAACTAATCCTAACCGAGTACTAAAATATCTGTTTTATATCAGATGGACTATAAACAACGCGACAAGGGTTTACTTTAGTTATAAATCATACAAGTTAAAAGTTATACAGTATAATCATTGTAAAGAGTTTGCTGTAATCTCCAAAACATGTCTTAAATGTAGTTTTCACAATATTCCATCTTCCCTCGTAAACGTCCATTGTTTATATTAAAAATAAATGGTTATATACTCACTTCAACAGGCAGTTTATCCGAAAATTCGTTTATAAGATAAATCCTATGACACTTTATTTTGAATTAGTTAAGGTGGTTTATAGCTCTGTCACTTTGGGAAGAAAATTTAAGTAAAATTCATAAATTAGAGGTGTTGGATTGTTTTTATGTTCTTTTATACACAAAATTTAAAGAAATTTATATAGTGGATGAAAAAATAAACCTTGAGTTACATCTTGGGGATAGTTTTGATTTAAAGTACTTACAGTCTAAGAAATTTTAACTTTTATTTCTCACATGAATGTATAGAAAATTGTGTGATTGGTCAAAAAATTTGTGTGTTTGGTTTCGGATATTCAATTTAAATTTTGAAATTCAAGTACATAGCCTAAAAGTGGTTCTGGAATAATGTCTGATTGTCGTACATGCTACATAAACGAGAACCAACTTTTGTAAAATGTATTGTGGACAAACATTGAGTAACTCATAATTTAGGGTAGGTGTCATAAGAAAAACATTTCATTTCATAAGAATGAACAAATTTAGGCGAAATGACCGATGAACTTACAGAATATGGACCAGATTCATATATCAGTGAGTTTGTCTCGGGAGGTCCCAAAACATACGGATACAAAGTCTCTACAAATACAGGTCAGACCGTTACGGTTTGTAAAATTAAAGGTTTCACACTAAATTTTAGAAATTCGCAGATACTAAACTTTGATTGTTTAAAAAGATTAGTTGACACCGAAGACGATGTTGACAGCATTAACGAACCAATATACATAAGTGGTAATCAAATTAGGAGATCCGTTATTCGTGAAGTTGTTACAATAAATGAAAAGAAAAAATTTAGTATAACAGGTGCTAAAAGAAAGAGATTTGGAGAGTATGATACAGTCCCCTATGGATACAAGACCATGCGTATTTTATAAATAGCTGCTATTCTCTAAATTCTATCATTTTCATAATGAATGTGAGACAGGCTATTGCCGCGGAGTTGCATAAATCGGCTCGTAGGCACTTCCCAACCTGAAATGTAACTATAAAAGGTATAAATGACCTGTATCAGGCCGATTTGGTCGAAATGATCCCTTATGCGAGAGAAAATAAAGGGTTCAAGTATATATTGACAATGATAAACTGTTTAACAAAATATGCTTTTGCTGTGCCGTTAAAAACAAAATCAGGCGTTGAAGTAGCTAAATGTTTAGACCCTATACTTAAAAAACATCGTATGAAACATTTGCAAACCGATCAAGGGAAAGAGTTCTTCAACACTCGTGTGAAACAGTTGATGATAAAATATAACATTAATCATTACCATACATACTCTGACAAAAAAGCTTCCATAGTCGAAAGGTTAAATCGTACGTTAAAAAATCTAATGTGGCGTGAATTTACTGCTCGAGGTAGTTATGAATGGTTAACCCTTTTAAAAGAAATATTAAAATCATATAATAATACAGTGCATAGTACCACAGGAATGAAACCGTCTCACGTATGGAAAAAGCATGAGAAACTTTTATTACAAAAACTAGATCGTAAAACCGTAAAAGCTATACCAAAATTTAAACTAGATGAAAAAGTTAGAATTTCCAAATTTAAAAAGACGTTCGTTAAAGGTTATTTACCTAATTGGACAAACGAGGTTTTCTCAGTTTACGCTATTGTACCGTCAAAACCTATAACTTATATTCTACAAGACTCGAAGGGGGAAATTTTAAAAGGCGGGTTTTATGGTGAAGAATTAAATAGATCAAAAATAGGTAATGTATATCTTGTTGAGAAAGTTATAAAGAAAAGAGGTGATAAGGTCCTTGTGAAATGGCTAGGGTTTGATCAGACACATAACTCATGGGTAAGTGAAAAGGAAATTGTCAAATAGGTTAGGTTAGGTTACGGTTACTGTAGAGTATTGGAAAAAACGTATATAATGCTCATACAAATCAATTTAACTTCAGTATTACGTCATCATGAGGGTCGAGCACTCGTTACATTCAATGAATATGACGAATTTCGACACTTTTCTCAAGAAAAAGGCTGTAAATAAAAGACACAGGTCATTACTCCCAAACACAATCAGAGCATTACTTTGCGGACCGTCAAATTGCGGGAAGACAAACGTTATATTTAACTTGCTTTTTGAACCTAACGGCTTAAAATTTGCTAATGTTTACATATTTTCAAAATCCCTTCACCAACCAAAGTACAAGTTCCTGGAAAAGATTCTTGAAAATTCTGACGTCGGATACTACCCATTCACTGATAATGAATTCGTAATCCCGCCAAACGAGGCCGAACCTAATTCTATAATGATATTTGATGATATCGCTTGTGAAAAACATAACAATATACGTGCTTATTTTACTATGGGGCGTCATAATAACATTGACTCTTTCTATTTAGGTCAATCTTACAGTAATATCCCAAAACACTTGATTCGTGATAATGCAAACCTCTTAATAGTATTTAAACAGGATGATCTGAACTTACGCCACATTTACAAAGATCACGTCAATACAGACGTTTCATTTGACGAGTTTAGAAATATTTGTGCTATAGCCTGGGGGGATAATCACGGTTTTATTGTGATAGATAAAGATAGTGAAAAAGATACTGGTCGTTACAGAATAGGTTTTGACCGTTTTATTAAAGATATATAATGCGTATATTCACGTATAATGATATTCGGCCTTTTGCCAACATTTGTAAATTGCATAATCCGAAATCAAATTTATGTTCATGGTATTATACGGACAGAAAACAGTTTTGTGGAAACTATTGTAGTAGATCTGGTAGATATGGTGATATATTCAATAGAAGATGTTGGAGGCATAAAAGGCGGGGTGGTCACAGTAAAAGTTTACCACCTTTAGTTTTACTCATGATTACTTCGGCTGATAGGATTTACAATATGGAAATATGGTTGAAATTTCTAAGCGAGTGTGAAAAAAACGGTGTGCCCATTGAACTTGTTATATATAACGAACATATGTTGAAAGGCACAGTGAGACACCCTCAAAATATGATTTCGAGGTTTAGACCTTTCCCCGATTTGTTCAATACAGCTGTCACCCCCTCCCACGGAGGGGTGGGGTATATGAACGCGTATTTGAATATGTTACAGTATGGAAGCTCCTTACCTTTCACTTCCAAATGTGTAGTTGTCACAGAGAGAACTATACCTATACGTGGGCCTATAGCTCTATATAGAATGGCCTTAAAGGCAAAGTGCTGTATCGACATTAGTTACAATGTAAAGTTCGGCCCTCCCCCCATCATGCCTAAACGAACCAGAGGTAAACAGTTTGAAGCTGTAAACAATAAAGCTCAAGGCTTGTTCACTGTAGAGTTTCTTAAGGAAGCCTTACCTACAGTACCTCAACAATGTGTTCATTTCGGGCTATCCTTTGACGGTATCAATTATACTGTAACTAACCAAAAATTGTTACAGTCTTGGATGAAATATACGGGTTCAAATTTGGACGAATTTTTATTATTAAACTCGTATCTGCTTAGTGAGCAAAGTGTTCAGCCTATAGCTAAACTTAAAAAGTTTATGGAGGACACACCAAAGAATGATTATCTCTTTGTAGCCGAAATAGCTCAATGGCGTGATAATCTAAAACGAACCTTTATATTTAAAAGTACGGACAAAATCGAGCACATTCCTCGTTTTGACAAGGACACGTACGGATACCTGAAAGGGTTGCAGTGGAGTGCTAACATATTGAAAGCATCAGCTGGTGATATAATAAAGTTCCTCCTGACTAGAAAACAATATCCGTGTTTCTTCAGATCTATAGAATTACCATGACGTCATCTAACCTTACAGCGGAGATATCACGGTTAAGGGAGGTTATTAAAAAAAAGTATCGGGCTATACGTCAAGGCGAAGCTTATACAGAGGTGCTGCTCAATAAACAATACAGCCCTATACTTAAAGAGTTGTCAAAAATAAAGGGGTCACCGTCTATACCCTATGTCAAAGGCGAGGTTAAGGACGAGGTTAGGGACGTGATCAGCCCTGAGGGGAGGGGAGGGGAGGAGGAGGATGAGGAGGTGGAGGAGGGGGATTTGTGGGGTTCTCCTAGTTTTATGGATACTGAAATAATTGCCGAGAGTCCGGACCAACCAGGACCTAGTGTAAGGGAACTATTGTCAACACCTGAAGGGCAAAGCACATCTGAAAATTGGGTAAACAGTAATTTCAAACATCCACTGGCACGAAAATATATGCTTATAATGATGAAAGATACCGCCAGAAGTCAAATTATAGATCACAGTTACGGACCGAAAATCGAAGACAACTCTATGACGATCGGAAACAAGACTCTTCAGTTGTCGGACGATGGTGAAATTATAATTGACGGTATACACTATAGTGGGACGCCCGGGTTGTACGAGTTGGTGTTTAAACGTTTACCAGATGATGAAATATATACCGATGCCGATTTACGAGCGTATAGAGATATCTGTTTGAGATCCAGTGCACACAAGAGATCATACAATCCGAAAGAAGTAGTTAATCGTAACAGATCTCTAAAATATAGAAACATTATAGAGCCGTTATTCCCTTCTAAAACAATCACAGGGAGAGGATATTCATATTGGGACAACCCTAATGAACTTTGTAACCGACTACGACTCTTATTGGCCTCTATAGATGCTGGTCATACAGGGCATGCTAACGAAATAGCCTCCATCATTGAAGAACTACGGGAAGCTGGGATTATAAAAGGTTCTGGAAATAGAAAAATTAGATCATTAATAAAATGAGCGTCGACAAGTTTGGACGATACTCTGAGCTTAGTAAGACTCGTTCAGTGTCTGGGTCTAGAGTTACAGGATATGACCTTACACCTGAGGGAAACTACGACATAAGGGGCAAAATCTTAAGTAATGTAGCCAGCCCTAAAACTAAAAAAGATGCCGTTAACCTAGAAACTCTAGAGAAAAATTGTCTAACTTTTAACAAAAAAATTAAAAAATATCATACAAAGGGTGTACCTTTGGGAGGTCTGGGCGTGACCAAAGACGTTGATGATGCCGTAACAAAAGTTTATCTCGAGTCTCTAATTCCAATCAAACTTATGACCGAGTATTCTGTTAATCATAATAGGATACAAGATGTAGGCAAACCTGTGGGAAATGATGATGCTGTTAACGTTATATACGCGAAGGAAAATTTTATCGTAAAGAACGGAGAGGGCTTATTTGATGCCAGTAACTCTAGAATCATTAATGTAGAAACGCCTAGCGGTAAAGAGGATGCTGTCAACAAACAGTACGTTGACAATAGACTGCCACTAAATGACGGCCAATCATGTAATTTTGCGCAAAAAAGAGTAGCAAAAATCGGCTCTCCATTATTTATGGATGATGCGGTCAATTTAGCTTTTCTTATAAATAATACTGTGCATTTACTCCCGTTTGGTGAGATATTCAGTGCTAACAGTAAGAAAATAAGTGGTTTACTTGACGGTACGTCTGATGTAGATGCAGTCAATTTGCGACAGTTGAAAAAATATATTCACGATATGTATGAATGGTTAAATACAAATGTATTACTCAAAAATCAAAAAGACGACTGTTTTAATGCCGAGGCAAAACGTATTTGTAATGTCGCTCGTGGTACTTCAGCAGCGGATGCTATTACATTCCATCAATTAGCCGAAGCTATTAAGTCTGCAGAATTCAACTTTGTTCACGGTATTGAACTTACGGAAGCTAGTTTGAAAAAATTTATTAACACGGAATTGATTCAACTTGCACGTGCCATTAAAACAAAATACAGTAAAGAAACTATTCCTAAAGAAGGGGTAAAGAACTGGAGATCGCTATGGGGCGCAGAGGATAAGGATGTAGAATAAATATCTAAACAATTTGTTGATTAAACTCAATCGTAAATATGACTTTGAACAGAGTGTTTGTCTTCTTTGTGTTTTGTCACTGTACAATTCTCGCTGAAGAATTCGACAGTGACAGCTACAGTACAACACCTGAAACGCTAGATGTGACGCTATATGGTCGCTGTGGATATAACGATAGTGTTAATCCGCTTGATGCCTCGAGGCTGTTTAAATGGAGTAATACTACGCTCTCATGGTACGTGTACGGTGGTGGTAACCGTGACCTAGTGAAAACTGTTCAGTACGCTTTCAATTTATGGAGTAGGCATTCTAATTTAAAGTTTTATCGGTGCAGCTCTACACCCAACATAGTCATTTCTTTTGCTGAAAGGGATCATTTGAATTTGGTTAATGGCGCTACAAAGTGTTTTAGCGATTTTGACGGTACAGGTTCGGTTCTTGCACACGCAACACTACCCACACCGACCACTATGCAATTGGAAATTCATTTCGATACGGATGAGAATTGGGACTTTAGCATGAATCGACCTTTGGATGGCCATCAATCTTTCTATACAGTCCTTTTACACGAAATCGGACACGCTCTTGGCCTACACCATTCGCCTGTTTTAAATTCCACAATGTATCGCTATTCTATTATACCTAGTAACATTGTAGACATGTATCAAATAGATCTCTCCCCAGATACAATTAACAGTATTCAACAACTATACGGTCCTAGGATATCCACTACCACTACAACAACAACAACAACAACAACTACAGCTCCCACTACCACTACCACAACAACAACAAGACGGTCAAAAAATACCATTACTACAGAGACGGCTCTTCCTGATCTATGTAGTATAAGACGTAAAGTAAATACAGTTTTAATAGCCAATAATCACATATATCTGTTTTATGGGAAATATGTATGGATAATACATCTGGATAAAGCTAAAAGAGACTTGAACATAACACCCTTAATGATAACGGACTGGCTGGATTATTTACCAACAAATTTTGACGGTGTAACCTCTGTTTATCAGGCGCCTAATAACGATATAGTTTTAGTATCAAACGTGACCGTGTATCTTATTGAATACCCAAGTTTACAGAGAAAGTATGTGTATAAACTCGATGATTGGTTGAGGAGAAAGGTTAAAAGGTTAAACGCAGTACTTAATGGTAATCAGGGTAGGACTTTGGTATTTTACGATAACACATATGTTATGAGATATGATGATTGTGCACGTCAAAGTCTGTATGAAGGCAGAATAACCGATCTTTACACTGGTCTACCAAATACTATAAGTGGCGGTTTCAGATATATAGACGGTAATCTTTACTTTTTTGGTGAAAATAACGTGTACGCATACAATGAGTTTTTAGGTTATGTGACGGGGGTTTATACTGATATATTTGATGTATTCAAAATTACATGTATGAAGGAGGAGCGTCTCAAGGACTTGTACACCTTACTATGGGATATATTTTACTCTTAATAGAACGCAACTCACCTTTTTGATCAGTATATAAATGGGTGCGAAACAAGCAACATCTATTAGACGTCGAAAGTCAAAGAGAAAAGGTTGTGGACTTGTATCCTCGTTATTAAGTGTAGGTGATAAGGTGTTGAATAAAGCAATTGATTTATTACCCGTTGAACTACATTTACCGTCTTACAACTATTGCGGTCCAGGTACAAAACTTGTCAAACGTCTTGCTCGTGGAGATAAAGGTGTGAACCCCCTGGACGAAGCTTGTAAGGAACACGATATAGCATATAGTAGATACGGTGATTCAGAAAGACGTAGGGGAGCTGATAAAATACTTGCTGGAAAGGCTTGGGGTAGAGTTAAAGCAGGGGACGCGTCTTTGGGTGAACGTGCCGCCGCTTTGGCTGTAGCAGCTGCAATGAAGGCTAAAACAAAATTAGGGGGTGGAAAGAGGAAAAGGGGGAAACGTACAGTACAACAACTATTGAAACAGTTAAAGGGGAAGGGTCTTTACTTGAAACCATATAAGAAAGGTGGTGGTAAGAAAAAGCGTAGGAGAGGTAAAAAAAAACGTTGTTAGATTCATTACCAAATAGACCGTTAACAAATATTGATTTGGAGAAATATGTCTTGAAACTAAGAATCCCTTATTTTAGAGGTGTCTACATGAGAGACAGTCTTCCCTCGAAGCCTTTGAAAAATGAAAATGCTATTGTAAACCTAGATAGTATCAACGGTGAAGGTACACATTGGGTGTGTTATAAAAAACGAGGTAATAGTGTAGAGTATTTCGACAGTTTTGGAAATCTTAGACCGCCAAACGAGTTGACTAGGTACTTTGATACGGGTGCTAATATCAACTATAACTATAAAAGACATCAAAGCGATAACTCAGTTGTGTGCGGACATTTGTGTCTAAAGTTTCTATCATGAGTATCGTTTTAAGTGGTAATAGTTCTACAATTTCGTGTGATTTCTTTCCTCCAGTTGAGTTGGATGATGGTGAGTGGGAGGTTGGTCTCATTGACTTTTCCACTTACAATTCAATCCCTAATATAGTGGAGGGTATTAATAATAAATTTTACCTCGGCAAAGATCCAAAAGATAAAGATAGTGTTGAATTGAACATTAGTATACCTACTGGTTCATATGAAATCGAGGATATTGAAAAATATATCAGGTCACAATTACCAGCGAAGGATGGATTAACCCTAAAACCCAACAATAATACATTGAAAGCTGAGATAAAGTGTTCTAGGCTAATTCGGTTTAAAGAGGACTCTATCGGGAAATTACTCGGTTTTAAGATCGGTGACCTTGCAGCTAATGCTAAACATGAATCTGATTTACCAGTTGATGTAATTAAAGTGAATGTTATTCGTATAGAGTGTAATATTGTGAAGGGGTCATTTCAAAACGGTACAGAGTGTCATGTTATACACGAGTTTTACCCACAAGTACCTCCAGGGTACAAGATTGTGGACATTCCACCAACAATAATATATTTACCTGTCAAAGTAAAAACTATTCATAATATCACAGTAAGTTTAACAGATCAGATCGGTGCTCCTGTAGATTTCAGAGGGGAGACTGTGTCTGTCAGATTACACTTACGACGGAATGGGTCTCGTATTTAACGACCGTCAGTATAAAAAAGACGTCAGTATAAGTCGACCCCTAGCCGAGTTAACACGACGGAATATTCTGTTCCTTAGATCGTTAGGATTCAAGGTTAAAAATGGAACTACTGGCAATAGATAGTGCTGCGAATTACGATGACGTCATCACAGGTCTTGAATACCATTCTCACAGACCATATGCGTCCTCTACTTATGGCAATAACGATGAAATTCGTATCCCACTAAATCAACAGGATGTTATTACAGTCCCTTTTGAAAGTTTGTTACATATCAAGGGTAAATTGAGTGGAACGAAGGCTGACGGTACAGCTGCATCTGTTAAGTTTGTTAACAATGCAGTAGCGTTCTTATTCGATGACATTAGATATGAGATAGCTGCTAACGAAGTGGACCGTACGAGAAATGTCGGAATTACAAGTATAATGAAAAATCTATTATCGTTACGTGAACATGAGAAGAATAAGTTAGGTAACGCGGGATGGTTGGGTATTGGTGAAACAAAAGAGGTTGATGAATTTACTCTCTCTGTACCATTGAAGCTGTTGATGGGGTTCTTTGAGGACTACAAGAGGATAGTAGTGAATGTGAAACAAGAACTCATACTATTACGATCAGCCACTGATTGGAATGCTATCTACAGTGACAACGCTACAGACATAAAGCTTGAGATACTCAGTATACACTGGAGAGTTCCTCACCTAACAGTAACCGATACTTTTAGATTGAAAATTTTGAAAATGATAGAACGTGACAGTCCTGTACACATACCTTTCCGTACTTGGGAAATTTACGAATATCCAACATTGCCCCAATCGACACAAATTTCTTGGACCGTTAAGACAGCTAATCAGCTGGAAAAACCTCGATATGTTATATTGGGCTTCCAAAAAGATAGACAGAATAAAATAAAAGCAGATGCTACTTTGTTTGACAGTTGTAATGTTACAAATGTAAAACTGTATCTCAATTCACAATATTTCCCTTACGACAACTTGCACGGCGACGTTTCGATCATGTATGAGATGTATGCAAGATTTCTAAAATCTTATTATGGAAAGGAACCGTCTCCGTATCTCAGTTTGGACCAATTTCGGGATAAAGCTCCGATTTTTGTAATTGATTGTTCTAAACAGAATGATTCTATTAAATCAGGTCCTGTGGATGTGAGACTGGAAATTGAGGCTTCCGCAAATATACCTGCAAATACTTCAGCCTACTGTCTCATTCTACATGACTCACATATTGTATATACTCTCCTATCGGGTAACGTTAAAAAAGTTAATGTGTAATTGTTGTATACTGACATCATATATTTGGTTTCTGCGCATGCGCGGTCATTGATATATTTATATAAAACTGTTCATGTTTGAACCTGTTCATTCAGTGAAGAGACATCATGTGTATATACGATTCGTTTCCAGGGAGTGTTTACGCATTCTTCAGGTTAGTGCCTACAGATCAAATAGAGGAATTTAATGACTTGATTGAGAAACTTTACTCGTTTGTTGGTAAAGACCCGAAAGAGTTTCACGGAGAATTGTGTGAAATATTCTATTATGATTTACATAAGGATAAAAATTATATAGTTGAATCGGAGCAAATATCTAGCCGTGTTTATGAAAATTTAACTGATAGGTATGACAGTGATCTTTGTCGGTATGCTTATGGTGATTGCGTATTGGTGGGTGGGATAGGTGTGGTTGATACTTACGGATATTATTCCTCTTGTAAAGACTATATAAACGGTAAATTAACATACTACCAATTTGATTTTGATGACCCGAGGTTACACGATTTTCCTCTCATACTATACCATCTTGTTGGTGATGAGAAGGAACATATATTTATTGAAGAATTTGAGGATATAATTAACGGTGGAATTGTATTTGAGGAGGAGAGGAGGGTAAATAAGGGTGGGGGTAGTACATAGGGTGCGAGTTTCATTCAAAAAGGTTATTTGTAGTCATGGAGTCAACGAGTACGGACGTAAATGTGAACGTCTCCACCGTGGAGGATATTGACGAGCTCGTAAAAATACCTAACCTTCAACTCGGGGTTTTTTTAAAGACTGTACATTTTTTAAATAAAGAATGTTCAAAATTCATATCAGTTGGTTTATTTCAACATACAGGATGTGAAATCGGTGTGCTTATACATGGTGGTAAGAATTTTGTGTTTTTTACACAAGAGTTGTTTAATGAAGTATTACTACTGCTTAAAGGTTCTCACATTACTGCTGCATTAGGTGAAAAAAGTAATCGTAGATTCACCTTGAGCTACGGTGAGATTGTGGTTAAATCTATTTTTGGTATTCGTTATGTTACATTTAACGACGAGCGACGAACCTTAACCTTGAACGAATCGGAGTGGGGGGCGTTTGAAGACTCTATTCCTGTTGTGACACGTCGTATTTCTGAATTATTTTATTTTGAAAACGAAATGAAAGCATACATCAATGAGAACCTAGCCGCGGACGAGGTAGTACCTAGCAGTTTACCTGAGGCTGACAGGCTATACGACGAAATTACACTGTTTAAACATGGAGTACGCCGTGGTTGAGTTTCACGCGTTTATGGATAATGGCAATAACTATATTATTAAAGAACTTGCAATTGTGAGCAATCACTTTTTTAGTGTTACTGTATTTAAACCTCCGTACAGTTTTGAGGTATTGAATAGTAAAGCTCAAAGGACAGCACGTTGGTTACAAAGACATCACCATTGTATACGGTGGAGAGAAGGAGGCGTGACTTATAATGAAGATTTAATACGTATACTGTGTAAACCTTTCGCTATTTTATATACTAAAGGGGAGAAAGCAAAATTCCTAAGACGGTTCCACAGGAACGTGCTAGAGGTGGATTCGCAGTGTAAAGTCTCTGAGAGAGTAGATTTCAATTGTGTTTTATCAAAGCATAATAAAAAAGATAGTAAATGTGCATTGCGTAGTGCTAAATGTTACTATGATTGTTTAAAGAGTGTGTGTGTCTAACGGTCCCTGGCGTGGAGTTAAGTCTCCCGTAAACCGTTATGGTCCCTGGCGTGGAGTTAAGTCTCCCGTAAACCTTAAGGTCCCTGGCGTGGAGTTAAGTCTCCCGTAAACCTTTGAATGTCATAGTAATACATAGCACGGCTATGCACAAAAAAATTTAAAAAAGTTAAATACAAAAAAAAACAAAAGTAAAAATACAAAAAAAATAAAAAAGTAAAAATACAAAAAAATAAAAAAGTAAAAATACAAAAAAATAAAAAAGTAAAAATACAAAAAAATAAAAAAGTAAAAATACAAAAATAATTTGGGGGCCGCATTTTGTAATGGAGTGGCGGTCACAGGAAATAGCGTTGGTTTGGAGCTATTTCCACAAGGGGTAAGCCTTCTGCTTACCCCGGCTTGTAATGTGGGCTCTGATACGGCTTTACTGTACCAGATGACGGTTCCAACCCCGTAGAACACAGAGGACAAGTTGTTTAGTATTTTTATACTAACAAATTACTTTCTGATTTTTCAGATAATGGAGATGTATCTTTGCAAGACTTTGGAGACTTACGTGTGCTGCGGTAACGCCTGTAAGGCTATATCCGTAAAAGATCTGGTGTTTTATAGTGTATTATTATATAATCATTGTATCATTCGTTTTTATTTTAGTCTTCGTCGAACTTTCGAAGGGGTAAGATCTCTGGTGAGTTACAAATTTTGTTTGATGTACTATTATGTATTGTAATATTGTGTGATGTAGGGGTTAGGTGACGTAGCATAATAACATAGAGTAATTCCCCATTGACGTCATTTCCAGTGACGACGTTGTGGCGTCTTTTTTGAGACGTCATAATGACGTTACTAGAGCTGACGTCTATCTGTGCTCAGGTGTCCCATAGCGCTATGTGACGTCAATCTGTACTCAGGTGTCCCATAGCGCTATGCGACATCACTCTGTACTCAGGTGTCCCATAACGCTATGGGACACCTGAGGTACAAAAGCCATTAAGCCCCTGACGTCATCTCCAGTGACGTCAGGGGCCTAATGGCTTTTGTACCTCAAGTGTCCCAGTGCTCAGGTGTCCCATAGCTCTATGTGACGTAGTATTGTGCTTTATAGGCCGGTTATATCTTAAGTTTAGTTAGTCTTCGTCGAGCTGCCGAAGAGGAAAGATCTCGGGTAAGTTAACATTGTACTTTGGACATCTGGTTTGCGTCTAAACTTAGGGCACCTGTTTCACGTAGGGCATTCTGTTACCCTAGTCTCTAGTACCCTAATGACGTCATCTCCAGTGACGTCGTTATGACGTCATCTCCAGTGACGTCGTTATGACGTCTCTGGAAGTGACGTCAGGGGCCTAATGGCTTTTGTAACCCAAGTGTCCCAGTGTTCAGGTGTCCCAGTTTGTCGTAACCCAGGTGTCCTATATTCTACTAAAAATCATAATAAAAAACTCTTACACCTAAAATACACTACTTATTCCATCGTTATCATCTTAAGTTATCTGTTTTGTATTTTAATTGAAATAGCTATTCCTTTTCATCTTCATAACATAATCTCTTAACAAATATTTCAATGTATTTTCATTTTGTATATACGTAATTCAAAAACCTATGGGATATTAGGTAATTCATTGCAATACTAATTATGTTTACACTTTGATACATCCATAACAGCCGTAATTTGATAGTTTAAAAGAAATAGGTTTAACAAATTGTCTATTTTTTTATAAATAGATTCAACAATAAAACTATTTGTTACTTTTATTATAAACTCATATTAATGCAAGCGAGGTTAGAAATAATTTGGATTTGAATTGTCTATTTCAAGTACCTGAATATTTTGCGCGTCTTTAAATTTAAAATGACACTTTCACTGACATGTAATTAATTCGTTTTTATTTTGTTTATTCGTCTAACTTAATGTTTTATATCATCATATGTTATACATTTATTTCAACCTCTATGTTTAGTATCCATAAAATATCATCGAAATTAAGTGCGTTAACTTTGAGAAATAATATTCTCTATTCTGGTGGCAGATATTTGACTGAAAACAAAATAAAGTCACTTTAGTTTAGGGAGCATCAAAATAATAATTCTCATTTCCGTTAGGAGTAATTTTAAAAACATTTAATTGAAATCTTTACAAGTTTATTTTGAAAATATTTGTATAAAGGATATAATATTTTAGCTGTTAACAAATTGAACAAAATTTTAATTTTGTTGAAGAAAATTGGGAAGATAGTGAAGATTAAAAATTAATGCTTTCATTTCATTCAAATAATAAAAAATAATGTTAATTCAGTCTAATAGAAATACCTAACTCTTTATCTATGATTCATTCAGGATTAAATCTTACATGATATAACTACCCTTACCTTCTTGTGACCTGGTCGTGTTATTTGCCTAATCTACCTTTAATTTATACAATTCAACATAAACTGTAATCTTACCAAAGGAGCTTTGATATCCCAAGTATTATGACCTAAACCTGGCTTAGTTGAAATTAATTAACTTCTCTAGTAAAAGAGATAAAATACAGCTGAAATAATGAAGGTAAATTCATGATTTGATTCAATATAAACTTCAACACCTGTATAACAAATTCAAGTTCAGACATCATTACTTCAAATTTCTATTGATTATTTGAAATATTTCTGTATAGGCATATTATTTATATCTACGTGACAAATACATAAAGTTATAGATTATTTTTAAATGTTTTTTTGTCTTATTAAAATCTTTCTTTTTTTCAAATTTATGTTTGATTGGAAAAACTATCAATATACACGTGTTCGTTATTTTTGTTATAAATATATATAATATGGTTTGGTGAGTTTTTTTGCTTCTTCAACCACGTTGTAAGGATCATGATTAAACATAATACATCTTTATGAATCACTATAATGACAATTACAAATACCTAAATTTAAATAGTATGATAAATATCTTACCCAACATAGCCAAAACCAAGATATATATTATAAACTTAGCTTAACGTACATTATAGAACGATCTGAAACAAAATAGTATATTTACTAAATGTCGTTCGATGTGTCAGTATATTATCCAGGTCTTATATATTATTCAGTTCGGTTTAACTGATTGTTAGGGTGCATGTAAAGGTGCTAATTTGTAAACAAGGGTAGGTTTAGAAAATATCTGTTAGAGATGGGGAGAGAATTCATTCTGGTCCAGACAACTAAACTATAAATAACAAAATTAAAAAATATAGTGATATTTAATTAAAATAACATTTTATATAAAAATTAGTAAGAAGCTTTAAAAGGGAAATAATTGTCACTACAATTAATTATATTTGTTTTAAAAATAATAATAAACTGAAAAGAAAAAATGTATAAACGAGTTTTTACTTTTAAGTTAAAATATAAGCATTGTTTTCAAAAGGTCTATTATGGAACACAAGGAATGCATGTAATATAAACAGTTAATATAAATATAATCATAAAAGAATGGTGTGTTTTCATTAATTCATACAAGAACAGTGGGGAATTTTGTGGTGGTGTATTGGTATCGCTGAGAGCCAATAACCCAAAAGTTTGTTTAACAGCTATTGCAGCCTCAAATTAGTTCTTTCTTTGTTGTGATAATGTGTTTTGTGTTTTTTGGAGTGTTCTGTGTGGAGTGTGTTATTATATTCACCAAGAAGAAAGACCAAAGTGTGTTTCCTAGCTGAATTCAAGTCTGTAATTGTAGTGCATTTCGATGTGAATACAGAAAGGATCCACCACATGAAAATAACATAGACGTTGGTTCAAACTAGTCGAAGAAACCGAATCAGTTCAAAAGCAGATATTATTAGGCAGGCCAATTGTATCAGTTGAAAAAGTTGAATTTATTAGACAACCTGTCATCAGAAGTCGTAAGAAGTCAATAACACAACGAAGTCTAGAGTTAGGTATTCCAAAAACAACAATCCACAAAATCTTACACAAAAGACTGAAATTACAAGCTTATAAAATTCCGGCTGTTGCAGGAATTGAAACCTGATGATGGTGCAAAACGTTTTAATTTCGCTGTTGAAATGTTGAACAAGATTAATGAAAACCAATACTTTTTAGGTGATATAATTTTTTAGACGAAGCTACATTACATATCAATGGGTCTATTAACAGACAAAATTCACGCACGTTGGGATCTGAAAACCCACATATTAATTTTGAGAAAATATGCGACTTGCCTAAAGTTAATGATTGGTGTAGTGTGATGAAAAATCCTCTGGTAGGGCCTTTCTTGTTTCCTGAAAAGACAAATACTGCAAATTGTGTATCTCGATATGTTAATCAATTATTGTTTTCCTCAGCTGGTTGAACTCGAAAACACTCAACAACTTCATTTCCAACAAAATGGGGCACCCACCACTTTACTAAATTTGTCACAGATACTTTGAACGAAAAGTTTCAACATCCATGGATAGGCCGGTAAGGGCCTATACGCTGGCCTCCAAGGGGTCCAGACCTGACACTTGAGATTTCTTCTTGTGGAGGTACATCAAAAACGTTGTTTATCGACAAAAAATTCGTGTCCAATATCACTTATTGAACAGGAATAATGAAGCAATGGCAACAGTTAATAAAGACATGTTCATTAAACTTTGGGTAGAACTGCATTATCGATTGGTATTTGTCGAGCGACTAAAGGCGCACATATCGAAATTTATTATTTATGTAAAAAAAAACTGTTTCAGACTACGATTTAGATAAATGAACAACATCAGCTGTTAGTAATTCTGTTTTCACTTAAATCATGTTCAAAACCCCACCATTCGTTTACGATAACCCTGCATGTATAAAGTGCATTTTTTGTAGAAATGAATACATGAGCGAACAGAAGAATATATTAAAATCGTAAGTAGATCATTCAAATAATATACAGTAATAATAAATGTTAAGCATAATTTAAGAAAAATACGTTATTTTTTCAGAATTTTCAAATGCATGTCTTTTGAATGTGCTTCTTTCAAAGGGTGAAAATTTAAATCTAAATTGAAAATTTAAGAAATTATATTTAACAATTGAAAAACAGAAAATTTATAGAACGATATTTAAATTATATTAAAAACTAAAAACTAACATTAACTTTTCACTACAATGTTGATATCTGTATGTGTCTGAATGAATACAGTAACTAGTTTTAAAATATGAAAGTATAAAAGGAAAACTATATGTAAATTATTTTATAAATGTAAAAGATTTATCAAAAAACCATAAAAAAAAATATCTGTTTTCATTAAACCAAATTCAATGGATAATTCCTAGAGCACATCCAAGTAGACAGTAGGGGTCTCCTAATATTTAAAAAAATATATAAATTATTACTGAGTTTAAGTAGGCTTGAATGAACCTTTAAAGTTTTACAGATTTAGTTTAAAATAATTTGAAAATGTAAGACGTGCAGAACTTACAAGACAAACATAAACAATACATTATATAATTATAATTATTTAGTTCATCAAGTCTTAGTCTTACGTTTTCAATTTATTTGAACTAGAGTCTATCTCTCTCTCTCTCTCTCTCTCTCTCTCTCTCTCTCTCTCTCTCTCTCTCTCTCTCTCTCTCTCTCTCTCTCTCTCTCTCTCTCTCTCTCTCTCTCTCTCTCTCTCTCTCTCTCTCTCTCTCTCTAGGTTGCAAGCAAAAACAAAATTGTCAAAAATTAAAAATATACACTCAAGAAAGGTTATTTATTTTAAAACTCATATGAATACACATGTCTAATAATAATATAATCAGTAATTTGATAGTATTTTCTATTTAAAAAAATAAATTGTCTTACATAAAAAAGATAATTTTTGAAGTTAAGTTCATTGTAGTTTCATATCACTAACATAAATCTAAACTGGATATTATGTATGTGTCAAATAAATATATAAAGAAAATTCTTCTACATAAATAGTGAATAATTGGTACTGAGCAGTCTTACGTGTGTTGAAGTATAAGTTACATAAAGCATAGAAACATTATGTAGGCGTTAAAAAAAACATTAGTTTTTTGACTTAACACGAAATTATAAAGATTTAATTTTTCTAGTAATAAATCACATTATCTTCATTTGCCTAAAAACCTAAAACGTACCTAACGTCAATGATAGACATTTGTTTATTTAATAGTTCCTCAGCGCCTCTTATAAATTCTGATTTCTTTGTTCTTCCAAATTTTGGTATGTTGATTTATTTAATAATTTGTAAATAAAATGTTTTAAACTTAATATAAATTAATTTTTACTCCTTTTCCCTTTCATTTTAAGGTATTATTATCATTTAAAAAACTTTGTTCTCAGAAACCAATTATTGTTTACTATGTTTTATCGCCTCGGCTGTGAGATATGATTAACCTGCACATAATGACAACAACGAAGATGTCTTCTGAATGAGACGTCTTCTTGATAATCTGTGGTCAAGTGAAATAACTGTAAATATAGGATAAGTTCCGGTTTTGGTATTCTACTTCCTTTTCAAGAATCAAGAAATAGGAAATTCTGACAACATACATCGACTTTTAATTTAAGTGGATATACTAAAATATTCTTAGTCATGATTTACATAAATAAATTAAAACATATTTTATTTATACGTACTTGTGTAATATATTAAACTAAATTTAAGAACCTTATTCATTAACATAATTTATAAATAATTTGTAAACATAACATGATATTTCAACTATGCTATGATTTTGTTTCGATTTGGAGCAACTGAATGTCGGATAGCAAGTAAATAAGTTTTTTTTAATGTGAAGGAATAAATACAACAGACACCATACAATTGTGTATTATTGATTACAATCTAAATGGAAAATATAAATATCATTATTTAAATTGTAAAATGTAGATAGTTCAAAACAACAATTCACAAAACTTTTAATATGATTACAATGTCTGAATGTTCTTAAGGTTGATTTTATCATGTTTAAAAGTTATAAAAATATTCTTAGAATGCTCCAGAGAAATATTTTACATACACACACTGTATAATCTCTAACCTATGATTAAGGAAGAAAAGATCTTAGTATCTAAGTACAACAATACACAAATTAATAAACACCTTAAAAGCCTTTCTAAATCGTTTGGAAACCACAGCGTGTAATATCGGGTCAATAGAGGAAAATATTAAATTTATCTTTCGGCACTTGTAATGGTATAAAGCCTAATATTTTTTGAATCAACAATATCCAAGAAGTGATTTATCAGGATATCGTAACTAAAAAACTAACCGCAGCAGAAAATAAACTGCAAACAATAGCCAATGAAAAAAGTTGGAGTTATGTATTAATATTTATTTTATTTTGAAAAGTAATAAACATTAGGTAATGAATAATAATTTTCAATAACTCATAGTTTACTAAATTTATTTCATTACACGCTATATAGCAATATCTATTTTAAATTATATCCATACACTCCAGTAGTGAGTTATTATAGTTATGGTTCCTATTACATGGAGTTAACTGTCTTGTATAACATGTAACGTCAGCAGAATATAAGTTATCAGTTTCAATCTATGTTATTTGAAAGTAAAGTAAAAATATTATGATACGTTTTCTAAATATAATAATTTTTCCATCTCAATATCTCCTAAATTAAATTTCAGGTGATAAGCTCAGTGTGACATTTGGAACTGAATATGGTAATATAGTCGTTAAATTGTCACGTATTGTAATGGTTTTATAAGTGTTGAATGTAGTTCAGTCGTACGGATACCCAGACATAAATTCGCAGAAAGGTGATCATGTACTTTATGCCCGGTCCCGTGTAATTAGGTTATGGAAAACATTTGGTAGGTTATATGTAGTGTACCACCATCCTAATACTTTATCTAGAAGTATAAAAACAGAGAAAAAATGTTTTGGGAGACTTATTTTGAAAACTAAATAGACAACTTGTATGTGTGTGCTAAATAAATTGTCCAGATTATTTTAGGAAAGAAAAGTTATCAGTTTGATTGCTTAAACAAGTTATAATTTTTAAAAACCTATATGTGCCATGAAATTTGTATTTATCAAAAGATACATTAAAATATAAATTATCTATTTAGATAAAAGTTGTTTCGTGTGTGTGTGTGTTTTTTTATTCCGAAAGTTGAAATGATTATCGAAGGATACTTTATGAAACCACCATGTAGGTTTTTCTTAGTGGAATGACGTAGTGTTAATAGCTGACGTGTGATGTAACACATTTTACTCTTGTTTGTATAATTGTATCTTGCATTTTTATAACTTCAACTAACCTATATATTTATGTCCATTGTTAAAAATGCCCAATTGATAAGATGTATTCAAAAATATAACGACATAGAACTTCACGTTTAATACTGTCGTAATTTCTCTTTTTATGTCCATATTACATGCTCTTTTATCAGTTACAAGATTATTTTATTTCACATCTATAGGTACTAGTCTTAACTGTTTCACTTTTAACTTTATAATCATGAAAATTAAGGCTTTTATATATTTTTAAATAGATGTTTAGACGCATACATCCTGTGTAACACAGTTTACAGTGTTATAGTGTTTAAAGGTGGGGACGGAGTGAGATTTACCAGTACAACTAAGATGTGAAAACGACCAAGGTTTTATTTCTCCAGAAAAGCTAAGCAACACAATCGTAAAAATTTAAAATGTTGAAACGGTAAAAAATTCAGTTTTCTAATTTTAAGTTTCCTTTTTTTATACATGAATAGGCCTAATAGTACTAACCTACAACTTATAATTACAACATTTTTGTAAATAATTATAACCCAAAATAGATATATGGATAAATCTAATTTTTAATATGAATATTATTAAATCTGTCATATTGATGCTAATAACTGATAAACAAAATGTGAATTATTTTATTTGAATATATTATTTTATTAATTTGAATAATTTATAAAACACCGGTGAATTTTATCTCGTTAAGTTATTATGTCACTAACATGTATACACACACACACGCACGAACACATACGCATACTCACACACATACATATATGTATATATTTACAACGAACTAAAATTAGTGACCGGTGATAGATGGACATTTCATGGTCTCAGGTGTCACCTTTCCGTATGAGTGATTCCCCTAACTATAAACAGTTTGAGATTCTATTTTATAAAATGAATAATATAACTAATATAGGTATAATGTATAATTACAATCGCAGTGTATTGACTGAACAAGTTCTGAAAACATGTCCTATAGAGAAATTAACTATGGATTTTCAACAAATATATTCTTCTATTATAGATTAGTTGTTTAATAAAAAAAAAAAAAACTTGAAATAAAGAGTAAAAACTAAATGCTTGCTTCTTCATTAAACACTAATTTTGAAATATGAATATGTATTTTATTAAGAAATAATAAACTTAAAATGTACAAATAATTTTAATTAAATTTGTTGTGGATAGGGATGTAATATATTTTGCTTTGTACTTACCCAAAGCATAGGAAGTGAATAGCTGTAATTATTTTCATATGCGACAACTCAAATACAATACAAGGAAATTGACAATCACACTGCAAAGAAAGGATAATCACAGACTAAAGTGAGACGAATTCCCCTTTATTTACTCTGCCAAGAGTGACTCACGTGTTTCCTTATATTTCTGAACCTTGTATAAAACCTGTTTAGTTATTTTAATTGTGAGTGTTTTAGTATTAATAATAATGAAATGAAAGAGTGCTTTATTTTAGAGACAATCTGATGTTTAAGAGTTCGTTTATTGCCTATATGATAAAAATATTTACATCAAGTGCAAAGTTAGCCTTATATTACTTTACATTATGGTGATCATGAAGGTTCTAAATACAGCTATATCTTAGCTTACTCTAAATGCTTAATTAACTCCAGAATTATGGTAATATTACTAAAAAGTAGACATGGGCATTACAAATATTTATCATGATAGTACTTTATCAATTTTTAAATATAAACACTTAATCAATGGCTATCAACAATATCCTAATCATAAGAAACATATGCCTGACGGGGCCAACGCTCCGAAACATACTGTTGAACATAGTCGGCTTCACTAGTCGATGGAGGGGATTGTTTACCTTTAGTAGAATGGCAAATAATGCTTTAGAATTAACATTGATTTGTTCATTCGGTAGTATGTTGGTCTTATTTTAAAATTCCTATATATTTCCAGCTCTTTCAACACGTTCATGAATCTGACCTCTTTTACAATGGAACAGAATTTTAAAGCAGTCATATATGAAGGAATATTTGTGGGCGTACTTGTTGATGTAATTAACAGCATTATAGCTCTTGAATGCATACAAATCTTGAAAGGACAAGAAATTTTAAAATACTAAAAAATATTTCATGAAAAAAAGTCAGCAGTTTGAAACGGATACTTGCGGAACTTATTTAAAAATTTAGCCAATCATTTTTAGGCGGGGATTTATATCATTTATAAGCAAATCATAAACTCTTAAAGTGCTTTTTTAATAACTAATGTAACTAATGGCGACGTAGTTTATTAACAATTAGTAACACATAAAATCCCGAGCAATACTGCATTGAGATTAGTTATTTAAAACTTGATTAATCAAATGAACCAATACTACAAACTGTAGGAACTGTAGATCCAAGAATTAACGATCTTACATCAAAGGACCCACGCACATACGATGCTTTCACTGAGGGAAGAATAGAGGAAGAGTACGTGGAAAAGGATGCATCGATTATACAGAACTCTATGATGTTTTTAGAAATTTAAAAAACGCCAAGTATATAATCACATTTTTTTAAGGATTAATTCCAACATATGAGTACCGAGAGTAAGGAATACTTCATGAAATAATTTTACATCATATGTTCTTATAATTTAGTCACTGAAAAGGAAGAATTAAATGTACATAATCCAGAATCGAGAATATATTTATTTTTGCATTTTGATTACATGAAGATTATTCTGGTCATAGTATTTCTCAATGTGATTCTTAATATAGGCCTACATGACAGAGACGTATGCCATCTCTTAAACGACAAAACGTACTGCAACATTCATAGTCGTAAGTACACTGGAATCAATAAACCAGAACAAGTTAATAATGCGTATTGCAAAACATATATAAATATAACAAGTATTCATTAGTACTGATTTTATAAAATTAAACAATTATATGGAGAGTGAAAATGAAGAAAACCCTGATTTATTTCTTCAGCGGACATCAATCCATCAATTTAGTATAACGTACATTATAATATGGACGCAAAAATACCCGAAGCCTCGTATACCTAACTAACATATTTTACATCAGCCCCAAAACTGGTATGAAATTTGATCATTGTTACTTCAATAAATAAAAACTGAATTATAATAAAATTTTAAATCAAATTTTGAAACATGAATGATGTATTTACATTTAATTTAGGACAGCATTTGAATTCAAAGTCACGCGATAAACTCTCTAAAAGAGATATCATAATCAAACTGTTAGGTAGCTACTACTTCAGCACTAAAACCCATAGGGTTTTATAGTATTTGACAATTAATTGAATGATGCCCTTTAAACTTGGTGCTAGTTATTGAAATATATATTGTTGGCAGTACTGTAATATACTTTTTTTACCTGAATACTATTGTAAATAGTGTAATCATCGTATCTAGTTTTAGAACCCTATTTATTTTACGACACTAGTTTATATTATTTGCAAATAATGTCCAAGTACAGTAGAATATGTGCCCTTTAAACGTTTGTAATCTCCTAGTTTTTATAGACATGCTATTGATGTACGAAGGTACGATATACTGATTGTTTGGTAAATTTTATTAATTTTCATAATACTGTGTTTTCTTCTTCATAATACGCAATTTTTAGTGTACAATTATCATATTTGATTTAAACTGTAATTGTAATTGTAGAATATTTTGAAGTTTTAATGTTCTTTTGAAATATTTTACACAATTATAAAGTTTTCGTATTTTTAAAGACTCCAGTACTCAATTTTAAAAAAAACACACATTTTATTAGATATTATCCACTTAAATTAAATAACAGTCATTAAGGTTGTATTTTCAGTAAGAAAATTAGAATATTATTTTAATCATAATTATTGCCAAAGAACGTTTTAATTCTCAAAGTTATCGGGAGTTTAAAAATAGAAGGCAACAGTATTTTTAGTTAGCGTTACGACTCGACCCTATGATTGTAGAAAGAAGTAATGAGCGAATCCATACACGTTAGATGTTCTGACGTTAGTTCTTCCACACTGTGAATTATCGTAGGTTTGTAAAAGTAAAGTATTGTGTAGAAAATAATATACTACAACTTGTAAAGTTAAATTACCAGTAACTTAAAAATTTATATTTATTAAAACGTTTTTATATATTAGTCAATACAATTTCCGGTACTATATCAATCAGGATACAAAACCAAAATTAAACATGAATATTTTTATTACGTTATCCTGAACTTTGCACACAATATAACATATATTGTGTATTCCACGAGGGCAGTAGTAATTAATGAGTGCAAAACTAGTCATTTTTTGAATTATGTT
The DNA here is from genome assembly GCA_963513935.1 of Aphrophora alni. Taxonomy (NCBI): domain Eukaryota; kingdom Metazoa; phylum Arthropoda; class Insecta; order Hemiptera; family Aphrophoridae; genus Aphrophora; species Aphrophora alni. Next base: position 31,304,294 of record OY740773.1, read on the forward strand.
TCTTGTCGTGAGTAGATCGTATTTTTACAATAAAGAGGTAACGTAATTTGTATTCTCCGTATTCAAATTTGGGAAACTACATATTACCTAGTTATATTAAATATGTGGTAGAAGATTTTAAAACCAGAGATATTGGTTTATTTCAGGACACGTTGGGTTATCTGTGGAATATTATTCATAAGAGAAGAAGAATCCGAAAAAGTAATAGCTACAGCGTAATGGAGGTTTCGCAACACCTGTAATATAAGAAAATAATGTGTAATCACTTCTGAGTATACTTTCATTAAAAAATCAGTTATTTAAAATTTTAATTTCAATGTGAAGGACATGAAATACGAAGGACCCCTTCTGTGTTTAGATGTTATTATTTATATTGATCAAATTAGTGGAAGATATTTATTTTTGATTTATATTATTTAATTTAATATCGTTTTCACTCATTTATAAATTAATCAATTATTTATAAATCTAAAATAATTTTCTTTGTACATAGATTCATTTTATGGACTTTATTCCGAAATAATTATTCTTATTGTAAATATTGATAAGCATTTTTTAAAAGCCATTTGCCAATATGAATATTTTAATAAATGTTCGAAATTTAGTTGTATTCATTTGATTTGGATTGATTCGTTCAACTAGATTAAGATAAAATCAGAATATTAAAATTAGTAAGGCATCGGTTAGAGTAAGGAACTATAAGAGAGACTGGTGATGTATTTTGACAAGTAATTTAAGCCACTGATATAAAATAAAAATAAGTATAGTGTGTCAAATATTAGCTGTAAACTCTGAACAGCAACATTATTTTCTTTTACACGTGTCATTTTAATAACAAATAATATTGTGTAAAAGACAATCTTAATATCACAGAATTTGAATAAATATGATTTTTTATTTTTGCTGACATTATTAGGTCTATTTGAAAAAAACTAACTATTAAATGTTATTACCTTCTTACGTAAGAAACTAGAGTTAAATGTTTCGACTTATGTTTGGAATAGTGCCATATACATAGTAAAATAATGCATTGTCTGTTCGTTTCATTCAGAAAAAAAAGTATTTGTTATATAATTTACTTTTTAAATACATAAATAATACGACTACAAAATCTTCTGTACCTTTGTTAAAAATGTTACGTTATATATTATATCTGATAATATAAGTTAAAATAATGAAGATCTTTAAATCAAATCAAAACAAAATGCTTATTACAAACTAATTAACTAAACAGTTATAATAAATCAATAATTTGATTTTATATCGTACATATTGTTTTTTTAATAAATTGTTTCGAAAACGAAATCTTAATATTTTATTTCCTACATTACAGTTAAAGCAATAAAGATTTTTACTTTAGAACTGTTATATTATAAGATTCAACTTACTATTTCCAGAAATCCTAAGCATTCCTCATCAGCCTCTATCATGCAAAAGAGAACAATGCAGACCATCAGAAATAAATAAACATATTTTACCATCATGCTCGCTCTCGTGTCTTCAGTTTATAAGTGTTATGTTGCTAAGACTGAAGTATAGCATTTATACACATAGAGATATTATGGATTTTATAATTAATTATTAACACATGAAAACAAATTTGAAGACCTGTTTAATCAAAACAAAGCCTGTATATTCAATTCGTCAACCTTCTGGTTTAACATTATAAGACATATTTTATTGAAATTAAACGTAACGTGTTGTCCATTTCAATGAAGCTTGAAAACCACACAATGCTTAGATTAAATTATATCTACCCAATAAATCTCTGTGTTTCAATAGAAATGTACCGATAAGAAAAATCTATTGTTACATCCTTGAACTTATTATATTGCTGTGAATTCGATTTAGTTCTAATAACTCACCTAGATATAACAGTCTTTACCGAAAAATACTATATTGCTGTCGTAACGCACAATCAAGTTATTTATGTCAAAAACTTCAATCATAATTAGGACTCACATCTGATGATACTAAAAGTTTTTATTCAGTTAGGAAGTTACTCTCGTGAGCTCGATAACATGTTGACGGTTCTCTCGGGAACTCTGGCTCGAAAGAGCAAATCCCTCCTCTACCGCTGGTCGGCTTTTTAAAGGAATATTTTAATGCGTGCAGCATCCAGTCAGATAACAAATAAAGCTCCCGGTAGATAGTCCTAAGGTTTGTTATACTTCAACGTTTGGTTTGTGTACATAGTCCCATATGTGGCCCAAGTCCTTCACGTTAAACCTTTCCTAAGGATCACATAACGGCTGTTAACTTAATTTATTGCTCAAAAAGGATTACACTCCTTTTTAAAAGAAGTCCACACTTGCTTAATCTAATTTATTTATGATGCTCATGAAAAACCAATTTCTCACGTTTATGGGTTTATGTTTCTACTTGTCAAAGGAATATTCTTTCATATTTTTAGAAGAAGAAAATCTAGCATAGAAAAGTTTGAGTCGTTACACCCTTTATTGACCTCGTGGAGGAATAATAGAGAGAAAACAATCATTATCGTCGCCGTAGTGTGTTCACAATCTTCGTAAAACGGACGGGAAAATAAACTTTTGTCAATATATTAAAAAATCAAATTGGACGAGAGCGAGAGGGTATAGTAAAGTTTGTTTTAACAGTTATATAAAGACCATAATAATTTGTAAAAGATTTAGTGCCGAAAGAGACGATGTCGGATTAAGGTTGGTGTTGTCGATTCCAAACCTTGTCGCCTATTATATAGTAGCTTTCACTTGGTCAAAAAATGTAGTATTTAGATTGTCTTTTGTGTGTGCTCAGTCTTATGGCACTGCTCGTCGATAACTTTCATCCTTGTGGCACGGTCGAGTAATGAACAAGATAATTTATGGTGTGACGAAATTCTGATAGGCGTTACATCACATTCCCGGTGATCGTTCTGTCATTGTTTTTATCACTATGTTAGCTCTTTCGACTGGGTTCGCCTGGGGACTGTATAGGGGTGTAAAATACAGTCCAACATCCCGTTCCTTAGCCAGTTGTGTCCATATTTTTGGTGATGTTTTAGGCATTATCCGTAAATATTATCTCTGGGGATTTATCGCAGCAAGGTCATTTATTTGAATTCGTGTACCATAAAATTTAAGTGGAATTCAAACTTCGAAAATATGTCTTGCATTACTAAAACGAATCGATTTCCTCTCTTATAAGTTGGTAATGCGCCGATAAAACCTGTCGTCGCCGTGTTCCAAGATCCCTGTAGCCTTCGGAAATACGTCTCCCAGACTCTCTTCGCCTACTCCAATTTTCGACTATGGCACAACTTACAGGAACGGACATAATTTCGCAATAACTTTGGAAGTCCTAGCTAAAAATAACGCTTCCGGATTCGTTTTATGGTTTTATTGCTGTCTAGATGACCCGACATCGCTCTATTGTGATTCTCCATGAAAATTTCTAACATGAGCTCTAGTAGAAGAGAGCTTTCCAAAATCGGTCCGTGCAATATACCCAAGGTATTGTACCAAGAAACATGGGGGAAACCTCTACTAGTCTCTAGGTTCACCTGGTGGTCTACCATAATATATATAATGTTTGTGAGATAGTATTGCATAACGGACCCGACTGTGACTCGGAGAACCTTGCCGACGTGAATACAATGGCATTGTACTCAGCCTGCACAGGAGTTTCGGCTGCTGGGAGTATGTGCTGAAGAATGGTTTTGTGGTGGTTGTGGTGTGCTAATGTTATTTTTATTCAGAGTGATAGTATGGTGATGTGCCGAGAGCCGAAAAGTGCACCTGTCCTTCTGGTTTCTTGGAACTAGTTAAGTTTTAAACTATAACTCAAGAGACAATGGTGTAGCTCTAGAATCCACCTTACCAAACTTCACGACTTTTTCTGAAAGTTCATTCAAAATTTAGGGCCGACTGGCCCGTTGTGCTTTGAAAAGTTTACCTTCCAAACAAGGACTGAACTTATTCACGGCTATCACAAGAGCCAGACATTCTTTGTCGGATAATTTACATTTTTCTTCGTTGTCGAATAATAGGCTACTCGCACGCGCTATGACCACTTCCTTCCCATCGGACTTATGAGTTTATGCCGATCCAACGCATTCAAGACCTTTCATCACCGCGTCTACTTATAAAAAGGTATAAGTAGATTAAAATGGTATCTTAATTTCGGAATATGATAAAATGGGAACGTCAGACAGTCGTTCCTTCAAATTATTTTAAGCTAACAACTGTAAATACCTAACAACAGATAAGGTGTATTCTGCTGTCTCAGGATTTTACTTTTCGCTACATTTTCGTCCTTAGCGAACGAAGTGAAAATATCTCCACCCCGTTGTAAAGAACCCCTTTTACCTTTTCATTTTTCAAATAAAAAGATTCCTTTTTATATTTCGCATTTTCTTTTATGCTATCTTTATCCCTTTTGCTTGAAAATGAATATTGAAAATACTTTTGTTTATTACCTTCTCCTATTTGGGTATGTTTACAATTTTGTTTACCAGATATATTATTTACCCCCATTATTCACTACATTATTATTAAATTTTAATTTTATCATCAGCCTTAGCATTAACCGATTACATATCCTGTATTAGAAAGGTCTCATTTACCTGCTTAAATTTCGTGGCAGGTTAGGTGATGGTTTTGATGAACCAGATTTTGTGGGCGTTGTAGGTCGGGGTCTGTTTGAAGTATCACCATAGGATCTTGGGTTTGGGTGCCTAGGATAGGATGGTGTTTGCCTACTTTACCTATTTGTATTCAAGTTCCAGTTACTTCGATATGATTCCTCCATTGTATCGATATTGGTTAAGAAAGCAATTGCTTCCTGTATCGTTTCTCTAGACCTTCAAATACTAGTCATCCTAGTGTTTTCCCTAAGTCTTGCATAATAGTAAACACTAGATATGTTTCAGGGATTGGTAGATCTAGGTCACTGGCTTTGTTTACTAACATACAAAAGTATTCCGCTTTTGTCACACTTCCCTGTTCGGTAAATCTACCATTTTCCACCTTATTTCTACCTAATTTCTGAGTTTGTAAACTCCAATAATGATCTATAAACAGGTTCCAAAAATCAGCATAACCCATTTCCCCTAATTTTACAACATTCCACCACATCTCAGCATCTCATCGTTAATACCTATTCTACCACTTTCCCTTTCTCTCTGACATCCATCCCCAATTCAATTTCTTCCAATAAATTTTCTATTTGCTTTATAAATTGCATTAACCTCTCTTTTGGATTTCCACAAAATTAAATTTTTACATGTTCTTGTCCAACCCTTTTATAATTATAATTCTACAAAAAACCCCACCTAAGTTAATCTCCGGTATTTTTTATCCATCCTAGTAAATTTATTTTCTACTAATATAAAATTTTGATTAAATTTCTTCTGTAACTCTAAAATAGTTTCTACCAATTTATTTAGTTTTCAGTTTGTTTCTACTAATTGCTCATCTACTCTTGCTTTAAGAACCACATACTTAGCCGCATAACTTGCTACTTCTACATCTAATCCTTGAATTTTCCCTGACATCTTGTTCCAATAACTCTGCCTTTCTTCCTTCTCTTCTTTTTTCTCTATCTCTCCTAACTCCCTCTCTTCTTTTTTCTCTTTTCTAGTAATTTATTTTACTCCTTCTCTTTTTCTCTTAACTGATTTTCATTCTCTCTTAACTCCCTCTCTTCTTTTTCATTTTTCTCATTTACGAGTAATTCTTAACTGATCTTTTACTTTCTCATTGTTTTCTAAGTATGCCATAAATTACTTCAATTCCTCAGATTCTTTTACCACATTTTTATTTTATTTTTTACTTATTATTAATTACTAAAATATTTTAATAATAAATATTTTAATTTGGTTTGATTTTTTTAAATGTTTTTTACACCTTACTATTTTCCTTAATTTATTTTTATTGAATTATTTATTAATTAATATTTAGTACTCCGTCCCAAATTCGAGCAATAACAACAGATCACCAGAATTTAAGATAATATGTGGTATATTTTTACTTACTAGTCATCTTATTTTAAAATACATATATGGTTAATATATACTTTGTTTGTATGCTTGTAACATTCGTAATTGATTTTAAACAGCATTTTTTTAAATTACTAATTATTCAGGCTCCACTGTATCTATACTACAACCAGAATACTCTGCTCTGTTTTCTGAGTTTGATTGTACGCGTCCACCCTTTTTTGTTTTTAACACTCATAAATCCAAGACCTTGTAATTTGTTATTACAGGATCTGTTCTCGCTAATACAGAACGGATTGCAGAATCTACTGGAAGTTTTGGCTTCTTTTTTGGTCTAGATTGTTCAATTCCATCAAGAGATTGACAAACTGCTGTTGCCCCCTATTTAATAATTCTTTCAATTATCATATTTAAATTACCCCACTTTTGTTCAGGAAGATCACGAGTAATTTTGAAATTTTTTTCATTCACTCGGGAGTAGGTTCATGATAATACATTTATTAAGGCACTATATTTCACCTTAGTTGCAAGCTGAAACCATATGATAAGTATGTGGATATCAAATTTAAAATAAGACTTAAATTTTATATGCTAACTATTATTTTTAATTAAACAATAAATCAAGCAATATTTGTATGAACACTTTTTACATATAAAAACAATATTTTAATCTGAAATCATTTTAGTTTATTAGTAGATTGGCAAATCTAAATTATAATTATACAAAAATAAAAAAAATTTAATCAGTTATATTACAATTTGATAGAATAATTCAAATACAGAATTTACATTTAATCTTACTATTGAATTGAAATCTTACTATTACAATACAAAAATATTTAAAATTTTCATAGGAAAATCATGTTTTTTATTTTCACTTCGACTTTACTTTATAAAACCATAACCCTTTGAATTTTAGTAAAAATGTTTAATATTTTAAATTTTTAAAACTTGAACACTCCTGGAATGATTTGGCTTCTGGTGTCTGTGTTGTTGTTTATCCTATCTTGGATCCATGGATTCGTTAGTTGATTAGAGTTGACAAATGCGTTGGTTATTTATCCATTAGCAATATAACACGTTGTGATATCACTCTTTATAATTTCACCAGCAAACTTCACACCATTAATTTTAATTTTATTACATAATAATTTATTTTTTTAAATTAAAATCACTAATTATACTTTAGTTTTTACTTATTTAAAATATTCTACACATTCTAGTAGAGTAACCGCTTACAATTAGTTTTCACAATATTTTTATTAGTCATTTGGGCATAGTAATACCTTACAGCCTTTATCACAAATGTTTTTAAGAGTCCCATTAAAAGAGTCCGAATGGCTGTATGTATAGCCGAAAAATCTCCCATTATATTACTAATTTTCCTCTTTTCAGGGAATTATCCCCATTTCTATTTATTGTTTTTATTGTGCTGTTAATTAACTAATTAATGGTGCTAGTGCTCTTAATATTTTTCCTTGAAATATTTACAATAATTTTCACCTTTGTATTCTTTATTTTGTTAATTTTATTGTAATTATTCATTTATGCTGGTGAAGTTGTTAGTTGGGAACATAAACCCGCCCTCTGCGACGTCTTAATTTCAAACTTTTACTCTCTGCAGCCTGGATCTTGCTACTAAAGAAATCTCTTTTATTAATTTTTTTAAAAACTGTTCCTAATGCTTTCCTACTAGAATTTTCTCATATTTAATGCAGTCTTTTTATTCTATTAGGCGAGAGCTTTTCCTGGAAATTTGAGTGTTGATTATAGGTTACCCGTTCTTATGTAATTCACGTTACAAGAATCTACGTAATTTGTAAATTTTACTTTTTACACCTTTTGAACTTTTGTCTACAAACTTCACACATTTTCTGCACACAGTGACAGAAAGATTGTCCAACCTTCCATTGATACACTTATACGCACTTATTTTCACACATTCTCAAAACAGGTTTCTTAATCAACTGACTACACTGAGATTTGCAGTTTCTATTCGTTATATATTTTAAGCATTATTTATCAATGTTATATTTATATCTTTCCATTTTCTCACTAAGGCGTAAAAATTATAACTTGCTTAATTACAATAAATATTTATCTTTTAATCTATTTTCCTTTATAATTTAAATATATTAGTTAATAAACAAAATAATTTTTTATTCATATTTTATACTATTTTCAAATATATCAATTTAAGAAACTTCTACAATATTAATTTTCCCCAAAAATTATCAAGTACACTTTATTCTTATATTTGAACTTATTTTGAATATATCAACATTTATCGCTTTTGACCAAATATGAATTTCTTTATTTTTTTTTTACTTCAATTATATTTTGGCGTGTGTCACATTATATGAAGTACCAGTGCTAGACATTCATTGCATACAACTTGTACTACCAACTAATACATATCCTTCACTTTTGTTATGTCATATTTTCATAATTCATCAAATATAAGATTTTATTCAAAATTGGCTAACAAGCAATCCTTCTCTGAAAACTAGTCTGCTAAAACTACTTATACCATTGGTACAATAATTTCATGGACTCGCTTCAAGCAGCTAAATTAGTTACGCTTTATCCAAACCTTGCATTAGATTTATAATTTGGTTTTTCGTTTTTTGACCGTAATAAAATCCCATATAAGGTTTTTATATTGTTGTTCTTATAATTATTTATTCACTGAAAAGGATGAAATTAATGTACATAATTCAGAATCCAGAATATATTTATTTTTGCATTTCGATTACATGAAGATTATTGTGGTCATATTTGTTTGGAATGTTATTCATTAAAACATTCCTGATTGACAGATGCGTACATTACCCCTTGGTGTACAAAAATCACTGCAGCATTGATAGTCGTGATTACACTGGAATCAATGAACAGAACAAGTTATAATCCATTGCTTAATGCTATGCAAGACATCTATAAATATAACAATTGTGCATTAGTAATGAGTTTGTAATAATTTCTAAAAATTATATGGAGAGTGAAAACGAAGAAAATCCTCATTTATTTCTACAACGGGTATCAATCAATTGTAGAAAGTGAATTAGACGCAACAGTATCTGAACCCTAGTATGCCAAACTAAATTAGAATTCCATTAGCCCAGAAACCGGTATGCAATTAAATCATTGATACTTCAAGAAATAAAAACTGAATTATAATTTGAAATCAAATTTTTAAACATGATTGATTTTTTAAATAATTAAAGACAGCATTTTAATTCAAGGTATAGGGTCTATTCAAGGAATTCAATGTATATTCAACTGAATAGGGTATTATGGTAGTTGGCAGTTGAATGATGTCCTTTACACTAGGTGTTAGTTATAAAAATATATAGTGTTGGCAGGACTGTAAATTACTTTTTTTTACCTGAATAATTTTGTAAATAGTGTAATAATCGTATCTAGTTTTAGAACCGAATTTTGTTTATGACGCTAGTTTATATTATTTGCAAATAATGTCCAAGGACAGTAGAATATATGTGCCCTTTAAATGTTTGTAATCTCCTAGTTTTTATTTTATGGACATGCTATTGATGCACGAAGGTATGATATACTAATTGTTTGGTAAATGTTATTAATTTTCATAATATTTTCTTCTTCATAATAAGCAATTTCGGTGTTTAATTAGCTGAATTATGATTTAAACTGTAATTGTAAGAATAGAATATTTTGAAGTATTTTACACATTTCTATACTTTTTGTATTTTTAAAGACTCCATATATTTTATCAGTTACATATATGGTAGTCAATTAAATTGCTAACAGGAACTAAAGTCTTTATTTAAAACTGTAATAGGGTAAGAGTCAATTTAAAAAGAAACACACATTGCATTAGATATTATACACTTAAAATAAATAACAGATTGTATTCTCTATAAGAAAATTAGAATATTATTTCAATCATAATAAATGCCAAAGAACGTTTTTAAGTTATGTTTAGTTTAAAAATAGAATGCTGCAGTATTTTAATGTTAGCGTTACACCTTGACATTCATATGTAGCAAGAAGTGATAAGCGAAATTGTTAGTTTTTTTATTATACAAGTTTTTTCTCCTCATATTAGTTCTTGTACACTGTTTATTAACACAGGTTTGTAACATTAAATTATTGTTTACTGTAACTTGTAAAGTTAAATTAACAGTAACTTTAATATGAATATAATAAAAAGTTAGTATAGGTTAGTCAAGAAAATGATCTGTGCTTTATCAATCTGTCTATAAACGCCAAAATAAAACATGGATTGTGTATTCCAAGCGGGCAGTAGTGAATGTAAATTAATCTGAGTAAATCTAGTCACTTATAGTGTATATACATAAGATTATGTTTCTAGTCGTGAGTAGATCGTATTGTTACAATAAGGACGTATGAAATGTAATTTTTATTTACGGTTTCCAAATTTGGGAATTTATACTTTACCAAGTTATATTAAAGATGGGGTAGAAGATTTTTAAACCAGAGAAATTGGTTTGGTTTAAGGCCACGTTTGGTTTTCGGTGGGAAATTATACATAAAAAAAAAGAATCAGTTACAGTGTAAATGGAGGTTTCGCACCAGAAGTAAAATAGAAAAATAATGTGTAATCACTTTGTATTAAACATTCATTAAAAAATCATTTATTAAAATTTTAATTTGAATGTGTAGGATTACTGCATAAAATACGAAGGACCGACCACTTCTGTTTTTTGACATTATTATTTATGTTTTATTGATCAATTTGGAATGAGAAATTCATTTATTATAAATATTATTTTATTATTATTTTCGCTCATTTAATAATTTATCAACTATTTATAATTCTAAAATAAGTTTCTATGTACATATTCATTTTATGAACCTTATTTTGACAAAATTACTCTTATTGTAAAGCATATTTTAAAAACCACCTCCTATTTTTTAGTATTTTAATAAATGTATCAAATTTAGTTGTATTCCTTTGATTAGGATTGATTAGTTCAACTTGATTAAGATAAAATCAGAACATTTAAATTAGTAAGGCATTGGTTAAAGTAAGGAACTATTAGAGACACCGGTGATGTATGTTGACAAGTTATACAAGTCTGAGTCACGGATATAAAATTCAAAAAAAGTAGATTGTGTCAAACATTAGCTCCAAATTTTGAACAGCAACATTATTTTTTTTTACACATATAATTTTAATATAAAATTTTATTGTGTAAAGAATTTCTTTATATCACAAATTTTGAATAAATATGATTTTTTTATTTTTGCTGACATTAATAGATCTATTTGAATAAATAACTATTAAATGTTTCTATTAATGTCCGGAATAGTTCCATGTCCTTATATGATTGTACATATTTATTTGTATATATTTATAATAATGACATGTAGGTAAATGTTTTACTAAATAGTTATTATGTAATTAGTATTATGTATTACTAATAATTATATATGACTCTATTATATAACCGAAAATAAAGTAATGCATTGTTTGTTAGTTTAATTCGAAGAAAAGTTTATTTGTTATATAATTTAGTTTTTAAATACATAAATAATACGACTACAAAATCTTCTGTACCTTTATTAAGAATGTTACGTTATAGCTTATACCAGATAATATGAGTTAAAATAATGAAGATCTTCAAATTTAAACCCAACACAATGCTTATTACGAACTAATTAACTGAATAGTTATAATAAATCAAGAAATTGATTTTATATCGTACATATTGTTTTTTAATAAATTGTTTCGAAACTACTTTACAGTTAAAGTAATAACTATTTTTACTTTAGAACAGTTATATATTTAACTTACTATTTCAAGATATTGCAAGCATTGCTCAGTATCTTCGATCATGCAAAAGAGAATAATGCAGACCATCAGAAATAAATAATTATATTTTACCATCATGTTCGCTCTCGTGTCTTCAGTTTATAAGTGTTATGTTGCTAAGACTAAGGTATAGCATTTATACACACAGAGAAATTGTGGATTTTATAATTAATTATTAACACATGAAAACAAATTTTAAGACCGGTTTAATAAAAACAAAGCCAGTATATTCAATTCGTCAACCTGAAACATTATCAGACATATTTTATTGAAATTAAACGTAACGTGTTGTCGATTTCAATGAAGCTTGAAAACCACACAATGCTTAGATTAAATTATATGCAACCTATAAAATTCTGTGTTTCAATAAAAATGTATCTATAAGAAAAATCTATTGTTACATCCTTGAAATAATTACATTGCTGTTAATTCTATTTAGCTTTAATAACTCACTTAGATATAACAGTATTTTCCGACAAATACGATATTACTCTGGTAACAATATTTATTTATGCCCGAAAACAATCACAATAAGTACTCACATTCGACGTTACTGAAAGGTTCATCTCAGTTAAAAAGTTACTTTCGTGAGCCGGATTACAGGGTTGAAGGTGTTACTGGGGAACTCTGGCTCGAAAGAGCCAATCCCTCCTCTACAGCAGGTCGGCTTTTAAGAAGAATTTTAATGCGTGCAGCAACCAGTCACATAACAAATAAAGCTCCCGGTAGACAGTCCTAAGGTTTGTTATACTACAATGTCTGGTTTGTGTACATAGTTTCATATATGGCCCAAGTACTTCATGGTAAGCTTATCCTGAGGATGACTTATCAGTTGTTAACTTAATTTATTGCTCAGAAAGACTAAAGTTCACTCTCACCTAATCTTATGTATTTATTATGCTAATAAATAACTAACTTCTTACTGTTTATGGATTTACGGTTCTACTTGCCAAAGGAATATTCTTTAATATTAAAAAAGTAAAAAACATCATTGAAAAATTAAAGATGTTACACACTTTACTGCCTACGTATAGGAAAAAAAGAGAAAACAAAATCATTGTCGTTGTGTCTTCGCAATCTTTAAAAAAAGGAGGGAAGGCTTAAGTTTTTGTCTTAGTATTAAAAACTCAAATTGGACGACAGCGAGAGGGAGTAATAAAACGTTATACGAACTCAATATCAATACTTCTCTTTTTTTTCGATTACGTCGGGTCCTAACGCACTTGTAGGCCTACTCAAAATCCATCTTGCCAAAATTTGGAATTCCTCAACCGTATTGTTTCCACACTTTATTTCATATTTTCAGGACTTAATTTTCTTCAGGTAATAGTTTCTTTCCCCATAGGCTTTCCGGATATACCCTGCTATCTTCTTCTCTACAAAACCTCGAAAGTCGTCTCCAGATTAGATTTAGTATCGGACCCGAAGTATGTCTCGGGGTAAACCTGCGAATTTACTCCTTAGCACCCTCTTATTTCGAAGAAATAACACATTCGTGTAGACTACAGTCCAGGTTTATTATTCTCCAGCTAGCCGTGTCCATTATTTTGCTATGATGTGAGGAGACATTATTCATGATATTCGTCTCTGGGGCAACGTGTCGCAGCAATATCGTATCCTTGAATCTGTGGATCACTTGATTTAGTAAAATCACTAATTATACTTTAGTTTTTACTTATTTAAAATATTCTACACATTCTAGTAGAGTAACCGCTTACAATTAGTTTTCAAAACATTTTTATTAGTCATTTGGGCATAGTAACACCTTACAACCTTTATTACAAATGTTTTTAAGAGTCCCATTAAAAGAGTCGGAATGGCTGTATGTATAGCCGAAAAATCTCCCATTATATTACTAATTTTCCTCTTTTCAGGGAATTATCCCCATTTCTATTTATTGTTTTTATTGTGCTGTTAATTAACTAATTAATGGTGCTAGTGCTCTTAATATTTTTCCTTGAAATATTTACATTAATTTTCACCTTTGTATTCTTTATTTTGTTAATTTTATTGTAATTATTCATTTATGCTTGTGAAGTTGTTAGTTGGGAACATAACCCCGCCCTCTGCGACGTCTTAATTTCAAACTTTTACTCTCTGCAGCCTGGATCTTGCTACTAAAGAGATCTCTTTTATTAATTTTTTTTTAAAAACTGTTCCTAATGCTTTCCTACTATAATTTTCTCATATTTAATGCAGTCTTTTTATTCTATTAGGCGAGAGCTTTTCCTGGAAATTTGAGTGTTGATTATAGGTTACCCGTTCTTATGTAATTCACGTTACAAGAATTTACGTAATTTGTAAATTTTACTTTTTACACCTTTTGAACTTTTGTCTACAAACTTCACACATTTTCTGCACACAGTGACAGAAAGATTGTCCAACCTTCCATTGATACACTTATACGCACTTATTTTCACACATTCTCAAAACAGGTTTCTTAATCAACTGACTACACTGAGATTTGCAGTTTCTATTCGTTATATATTTTAAGCATTATTTATCAATGTTATATTTATATCTTTCCATTTTCTCACTAAGGCGTAAAAACCATAACTTGCTTAATTACATTAAATATTTATCTTTTAATCTATTTTCCTTTATAATTTAAATATATTAGTTAATAAACAAAATAATTTTTTATACATATTTTATACTATTTTCAAATATATCAATTTAAGAAACTTCTACAATATTAATTTTCCCCAAAAATTATCAAGTACACTTTATTCTTATATTTGAACTTATTTTGAAAATATCAACATTTATCGCTTTTGACCAAATTTGAATTTCTTTATTTTTTTTTACTTCAATTATATTTTGGCGTGTGTCACATTATATGAAGTACCAGTGCTAGACATTCATTGCATACAACTTGTACTACCAACCAATACATATCCTTCACTTTTGTTATGTCATATTTTCATAATTCATCAAATATAAGATTTTATTCAAAATTGGCTAACAAGCAATCCTTCTCTGAAAACTAGTCTGCTAAAACTACTTATACCATTGGTACAATAATTTCATGGACTCGCTTCAAGCAGCTAAATTAGTTACGCTTTATCCAAACCTTGCATTAGATTTATAATTTGGTTTTTCATTTTTTGACCGTAATAAAATCCCATATAAGGTTTTTATATTGTTGTTCTTATATTTATTCACTGAAAAGGATGAAATTAATGTACATAATTCAGAATCCAGAATATATTTATTTTTGCATTTCGATTACATGAAGATTATTGTGGTCATATTTGTTTGGAATGTTATTCATTAAAACATTCCTGATTGACAGATGCGTACATTACCCCTTGGTGTACAAAAATCACTGCAGCATTGATAGTCGTGATTACACTGGAATCAATGAACAGAACAAGTTATAATCCATTGCTTAATGCTATGCAAGACATCTATAAATATAACAATTGTGCATTAGTAATGAGTTTGTAATAATTTCTAAAAATTATATGGAGAGTGAAAACGAAGAAAATCCTCATTTATTTCTACAACGGGTATCAATCAATTGTAGAAAGTGAATTAGACGCAACAGTATCTGAACCCTAGTATGCCAAACTAAATTAGAATTCCATTAGCCCAGAAACCGGTATGCAATTAAATCATTGATACTTCAAGAAATAAAAACTGAATTATAATTTGAAATCAAATTTTTAAACATGATTGATTTTTTAAATAATTAAAGACAGCATTTTAATTCAAGGTATAGGGTCTATTCAAGGAATTCAATGTATATTCAACTGAATAGGGTATTATGGTAGTTGGCAGTTGAATGATGTCCTTTACACTAGGTGTTAGTTATAAAAATATATAGTGTTGGCAGGACTGTAAATTACTTTTTTTTACCTGAATAATTTTGTAAATAGTGTAATAATCGTATCTAGTTTTAGAACCGAATTTTGTTTATGACGCTAGTTTATATTATTTGCAAATAATGTCCAAGGACAGTAGAATATATGTGCCCTTTAAATGTTTGTAATCTCCTAGTTTTTATTTTATGGACATGCTATTGATGCACGAAGGTATGATATACTAATTGTTTGGTAAATGTTATTAATTTTCATAATATTTTCTTCTTCATAATAAGCAATTTCGGTGTTTAATTAGCTGAATTATGATTTAAACTGTAATTGTAAGAATAGAATATTTTGAAGTATTTTACACATTTCTATACTTTTTGTATTTTTAAAGACTCCATATATTTTATCAGTTACATATATGGTAGTCAATTAAATTGCTAACAGGAACTAAAGTCTTTATTTAAAACTGTAATAGGGTAAGAGTCAATTTAAAAAGAAACACACATTGCATTAGATATTATACACTTAAAATAAATAACAGATTGTATTCTCTGTAAGAAAATTAAAATATTATTTCAATCATAATAAATGCCAAAGAACGTTTTTAAGTTATGTTTAGTTTAAAAATAGAATGCTGCAGTATTTTAATGTTAGCGTTACACCTTGACATTCATATGTAGCAAGAAGTGATAAGCGAAATTGTTAGTTTTTTTATTATACAAGTTTTTTCTCCTCATATTAGTTCTTGTACACTGTTTATTAACACAGGTTTGTAACATTAAATTATTGTTTACTGTAACTTGTAAAGTTAAATTAACAGTAACTTTAATATGAATATAATAAAAAGTTAGTATAGGTTAGTCAAGAAAATGATCTGTGCTTTATCAATCTGTCTATAAACGCCAAAATAAAACATGGATTGTGTATTCCAAGCGGGCAGTAGTGAATGTAAATTAATCTGAGTAAATCTAGTCACTTATAGTGTATATACATAAGATTATGTTTCTAGTCGTGAGTAGATCGTATTGTTACAATAAGGACGTATGAAATGTAATTTTTATTTACGGTTTCCAAATTTGGGAATTTATACTTTACCAAGTTATATTAAAGATGGGGTAGAAGATTTTTAAACCAGAGAAATTGGTTTGGTTTAAGGCCACGTTTGGTTTTCGGTGGGAAATTATACATAAAAAAAAAAGAATCAGTTACAGTGTAAATGGAGGTTTCGCACCAGAAGTAAAATAGAAAAATAATGTGTAATCACTTTGTATTAAACATTCATTAAAAAATCATTTATTAAAATTTTAATTTGAATGTGTAGGATTACTGCATAAAATACGAAGGACCGACCACTTCTGTTTTTTGACATTATTATTTATGTTTTATTGATCAATTTGGAATGAGAAATTCATTTATTATAAATATTATTTTATTATTATTTTCGCTCATTTAATAATTTATCAACTATTTATAATTCTAAAATAAGTTTCTATGTACATATTCATTTTATGAACCTTATTTTGACAAAATTACTCTTATTGTAAAGCATATTTTAAAAACCACCTCCTATTTTTTAGTATTTTAATAAATGTATCAAATTTAGTTGTATTCCTTTGATTAGGATTGATTAGTTCAACTTGATTAAGATAAAATCAGAACATTTAAATTAGTAAGGCATTGGTTAAAGTAAGGAACTATTAGAGACACCGGTGATGTATGTTGACAAGTTATACAAGTCTGAGTCACGGATATAAAATTCAAAAAAAGTAGATTGTGTCAAACATTAGCTCCAAATTTTGAACAGCAACATTATTTTTTTTTACACATATAATTTTAATATAAAATTTTATTGTGTAAAGAATTTCTTTATATCACAAATTTTGAATAAATATGATTTTTTTATTTTTGCTGACATTAATAGATCTATTTGAATAAATAACTATTAAATGTTTCTATTAATGTCCGGAATAGTTCCATGTCCTTATATGATTGTACATATTTATTTGTATATATTTATAATAATGACATGTAGGTAAATGTTTTACTAAATAGTTATTATGTAATTAGTATTATGTATTACTAATAATTATATATGACTCTATTATATAACCGAAAATAAAGTAATGCATTGTTTGTTAGTTTAATTCGAAGATAAGTTTATTTGTTATATAATTTAGTTTTTAAATACATAAATAATACGACTACAAAATCTTCTGTACCTTTATTAAGAATGTTACGTTATAGCTTATACCAGATAATATGAGTTAAAATAATGAAGATCTTCAAATTTAAACCCAACACAATGCTTATTACGAACTAATTAACTGAATAGTTATAATAAATCAAGAAATTGATTTTATATCGTACATATTGTTTTTTAATAAATTGTTTCGAAACTACTTTACAGTTAAAGTAATAACTATTTTTACTTTAGAACAGTTATATATTTAACTTACTATTTCAAGATATTGCAAGCATTGCTCAGTATCTTCGATCATGCAAAAGAGAATAATGCAGACCATCAGAAATAAATAATTATATTTTACCATCATGTTCGCTCTCGTGTCTTCAGTTTATAAGTGTTATGTTGCTAAGACTAAGGTATAGCATTTATACACACAGAGAAATTGTGGATTTTATAATTAATTATTAACACATGAAAACAAATTTTAAGACCGGTTTAATAAAAACAAAGCCAGTATATTCAATTCGTCAACCTGAAACATTATCAGACATATTTTATTGAAATTAAACGTAACGTGTTGTCGATTTCAATGAAGCTTGAAAACCACACAATGCTTAGATTAAATTATATGCAACCTATAAAATTCTGTGTTTCAATAAAAATGTATCTATAAGAAAAATCTATTGTTACATCCTTGAAATAATTACATTGCTGTTAATTCTATTTAGCTTTAATAACTCACTTAGATATAACAGTATTTTCCGACAAATACGATATTACTCTGGTAACAATATTTATTTATGCCCGAAAACAATCACAATAAGTACTCACATTCGACGTTACTGAAAGGTTCATCTCAGTTAAAAAGTTACTTTCGTGAGCCGGATTACAGGGTTGAAGGTGTTACTGGGGAACTCTGGCTCGAAAGAGCCAATCCCTCCTCTACAGCAGGTCGGCTTTTAAGAAGAATTTTAATGCGTGCAGCAACCAGTCACATAACAAATAAAGCTCCCGGTAGACAGTCCTAAGGTTTGTTATACTACAATGTCTGGTTTGTGTACATAGTCCCATATATGGCCCAAGTACTTCATGGTAAGCTTATCCTGAGGATGACTTATCAGTTGTTAACTTAATTTATTGCTCAGAAAGACTAAAGTTCACTCTCACCTAATCTTATGTATTTATTATGCTAATAAATAACTAACTTCTTACTGTTTATGGATTTACGGTTCTACTTGCCAAAGGAATATTCTTTAATATTAAAAAAGTAAAAAACATCATTGAAAAATTAAAGATGTTACACACTTTACTGCCTACGTATAGGAAAAAAAGAGAAAACAAAATCATTGTCGTTGTGTCTTCGCAATCTTTAAAAAAAGGAGGGAAGGCTTAAGTTTTTGTCTTAGTATTAAAAACTCAAATTGGACGACAGCGAGAGGGAGTAATAAAACGTTATACGAACTCAATATCAATACTTCTCTTTTTTTTCGATTACGTCGGGTCCTAACGCACTTGTAGGCCTACTCAAAATCCATCTTGCCAAAATTTGGAATTCCTCAACCGTATTGTTTCCACACTTTATTTCATATTTTCAGGACTTAATTTTCTTCAGGTAATAGTTTCTTTCCCCATAGGCTTTCCGGATATACCCTGCTATCTTCTTCTCTACAAAACCTCGAAAGTCGTCTCCAGATTAGATTTAGTATCGGACCCGAAGTATGTCTCGGGGTAAACCTGCGAATTTACTCATTAGCACCCTCTTATTTCGAAGAAATAACACATTCCTGTAGACTACAGTCCAGGTTTATTATTCTCCAGCTAGCCGTGTCCATTATTTTGCTATGATGTGAGGAGACATTATTCATGATATTCGTCTCTGGGGCAACGTGTCGCAGCAATATCGTATCCTTGAATCTGTGGATCACTTGATTTAGTAAAATCACTAATTATACTTTAGTTTTTACTTATTTAAAATATTCTACACATTCTAGTAGAGTAACCGTTTACAATTAGTTTTCAAAACATTTTTATTAGTCATTTGGGCATAGTAACACCTTACAACCTTTATTACAAATGTTTTTAAGAGTCCCATTAAAAGAGTCGGAATGGCTGTATGTATAGCCGAAAAATCTCCCATTATATTACTAATTTTCCTCTTTTCAGGGAATTATCCCCATTTCTATTTATTGTTTTTATTGTGCTGTTAATTAACTAATTAATGGTGCTAGTGCTCTTAATATTTTTCCTTGAAATATTTACATTAATTTTCACCTTTGTATTCTTTATTTTGTTAATTTTATTGTAATTATTCATTTATGCTTGTGAAGTTGTTAGTTGGGAACATAACCCCGCCCTCTGCGACGTCTTAATTTCAAACTTTTACTCTCTGCAGCCTGGATCTTGCTACTAAAGAGATCTCTTTTATTAATTTTTTTTAAAAACTGTTCCTAATGCTTTCCTACTATAATTTTCTCATATTTAATGCAGTCTTTTTATTCTATTAGGCGAGAGCTTTTCCTGGAAATTTGAGTGTTGATTATAGGTTACCCGTTCTTATGTAATTCACGTTACAAGAATTTACGTAATTTGTAAATTTTACTTTTTACACCTTTTGAACTTTTGTCTACAAACTTCACACATTTTCTGCACACAGTGACAGAAAGATTGTCCAACCTTCCATTGATACACTTATACGCACTTATTTTCACACATTCTCAAAACAGGTTTCTTAATCAACTGACTACACTGAGATTTGCAGTTTCTATTCGTTATATATTTTAAGCATTATTTATCAATGTTATATTTATATCTTTCCATTTTCTCACTAAGGCGTAAAAACCATAACTTGCTTAATTACATTAAATATTTATCTTTTAATCTATTTTCCTTTATAATTTAAATATATTAGTTAATAAACAAAATAATTTTTTATACATATTTTATACTATTTTCAAATATATCAATTTAAGAAACTTCTACAATATTAATTTTCCCCAAAAATTATCAAGTACACTTTATTCTTATATTTGAACTTATTTTGAAAATATCAACATTTATCGCTTTTGACCAAATTTGAATTTCTTTATTTTTTTTTACTTCAATTATATTTTGGCGTGTGTCACATTATATGAAGTACCAGTGCTAGACATTCATTGCATACAACTTGTACTACCAACCAATACATATCCTTCACTTTTGTTATGTCATTTTCATAATTCATCAAATATAAGATTTTATTCAAAATTGGCTAACAAGCAATCCTTCTCTGAAAACTAGTCTGCTAAAACTACTTATACCATTGGTACAATAATTTCATGGACTCGCTTCAAGCAGCTAAATTAGTTACGCTTTATACAAACCTTGCATTAGATTTATAATTTGGTTTTTCGTTTTTTGACCGTAATAAAATCCCATATAAGGTTTTTATATTGTTGTTCTTATATTTATTCACTGAAAAGGATGAAATTAATGTACATAATTCAGAATCCAGAATATATTTATTTTTGCATTTCGATTACATGAAGATTATTGTGGTCATATTTGTTTGGAATGTTATTCATTAAAACATTCCTGATTGACAGATGCGTACATTACCCCTTGGTGTACAAAAATCACTGCAGCATTGATAGTCGTGATTACACTGGAATCAATGAACAGAACAAGTTATAATCCATTGCTTAATGCTATGCAAGGCATCTATAAATATAACAATTGTGCATTAGTAATGAGTTTGTAATAATTTCTAAAAATTATATGGAGAGTGAAACGAAGGAAATCCTCATTTATTTCTACAACGGGTATCAATCAATCGTAGAAAGTGAATTAGACGCAACAATATCTGAACCCTAGTATGCCAAACTAAATTAGAATTCCATTAGCCCAGAAACCGGTATGCAATTAAATCATTGATACTTCAAGAAATAAAAACTGAATTATAATTTGAAATTAATTTTTTAAACATGATTGATTTTTTAAATAATTAAAGACAGCATTTTAATTCAAGGTATAGGGTCTATTCAAGGAATTCAATGTATATTCAACTGAATAGGGTATTATGGTAGTTGGCAGTTGAATGATGTCCTTTACACTAGGTGTTAGTTATAAAAATATATAGTGTTGGCAGGACTGTAAATTACTTTTTTTTACCTGAATAATTTTGTAAATAGTGTAATAATCGTATCTAGTTTTAGAACCTAATTTTGTTTATGACACTAGTTTATATTATTTGCAAATAATGTCCAAGGACAGTAGAATATATGTGCCCTTTAAATGTTTGTAATCTCCTAGTTTTTATTTTATGGACATGCTATTGATGCACGAAGGTAAGATATACTGATTGTTTGGTAAATGTTATTAATTTTCATAATATTTTCTTCTTCATAATAAGCAATTTCGGTGTGTAATTAGCTGAATTATGATTTAAACTGTAATTGTAAGAATAGAATATTTTGAAGTATTTTACACATTTCTATACTTTTTGTATTTTTAAAGACACCATATATTTTATCAGTTACATATATGGTAGTCAATTAAATTGCTAACAGGAACTAAAGTCTTTATTTAAAACTGTAATAGGGTAAGAGTCAATTAAAAAAGAAACACACATTGCATTAGATATTATACACTTAAAATAAATAACAGATTGTATTCTCTATAAGAAAATTAGAATATTATTTCAATCATAATAAATGCCAAAGAACGTTTTTAAGTTATGTTTAGTTTAAAAATAGAATGCTGCAGTATTTTAATGTTAGCGTTACACCTTGACATTCATATGTAGCAAGAAGTGATAAGCGAAATTGTTAGTTTTTTTATTATACAAGTTTTTTCTCCTCATATTAGTTCTTGTACACTGTATATTAGCACAGGTTTGTAACATTAAATTATTGTTTACTGTAACTTGTAAAGTTAAATTAACAGTAACTTTAATATGAATATAATAAAAAGTTAGTATAGGTTAGTCAAGAAAATGATCTGTGCTTTATCAATCTGTCTATAAACGCCAAAATAAAACATGGATTGTGTATTCCAAGCGGGCAGTAGTGAATGTAAATTAATCTGAGTAAATCTAGTCACTTATAGTGTATATACATTAGATTATGTTTCTAGTCGTGAGTAGATCGTATTGTTACAATAAGGACGTATGAAATGTAATTTTTATTTACGGTTTCCAAATTTGGGAATTTATACTTTACCAAGTTATATTAAAGATGGGGTAGAAGATTTTTAAACCAGAGAAATTGGTTTGGTTTAAGGACACGTTTGGTTTTCGGTGGGAAATTATACATAAAAAAAAAAGTATCAGTTACAGTGTAAATGGAGGTTTCGCACCAGAAGTAAAATAGAAAAATAATGTGTAATCACTTTGTATTAAACATTCATTAAAAAATCATTTATTAAAATTTTAATTTGAATGTGTAGGATTACTGCATAAAATACGAAGGACCGACCACTTCTGTTTTTTGACATTATTATTTATGTTTTATTGATCAATTTGGAATGAGAAATTCATTTATTATAAATATTATTTTATTATTATTTTCGCTCATTTAATAATTTATCAACTATTTATAATTCTAAAATAAGTTTCTATGTACATATTCATTTTATGAACCTTATTTTGACAAAATTACTCTTATTGTAAAGCATATTTTAAAAACCACCTCCTATTTTTTAGTATTTTAATAAATGTATCAAATTTAGTTGTATTCCTTTGATTAGGATTGATTAGTTCAACTTGATTAAGATAAAATCAGAACATTTAAATTAGTAAGGCATTGGTTAAAGTAAGGAACTATTAGAGACACCGGTGATGTATGTTGACAAGTTATACAAGTCTGAGTCACGGATATAAAATTCAAAAAAAGTAGATTGTGTCAAACATTAGCTCCAAATTTTGAACAGCAACATTATTTTTTTTTACACATATAATTTTAATATAAAATTTTATTGTGTAAAGAATTTCTTTATATCACAAATTTTGAATAAATATGATTTTTTTATTTTTGCTGACATTAATAGATCTATTTGAATAAATAACTATTAAATGTTTCTATTAATGTCCGGAATAGTTCCATGTCCTTATATGATTGTACATATTTATTTGTATATATTTATAATAATGACATGTAGGTAAATGTTTTACTAAATAGTTATTATGTAATTAGTATTATGTATTACTAATAATTATATATGACTCTATTATATAACCGAAAATAAAGTAATGCATTGTTTGTTAGTTTAATTCGAAGATAAGTTTATTTGTTATATAATTTAGTTTTTAAATACATAAATAATACGACTACAAAATCTTCTGTACCTTTATTAAGAATGTTACGTTATAGCTTATACCAGATAATATGAGTTAAAATAATGAAGATCTTCAAATTTAAACCCAACACAATGCTTATTACGAACTAATTAACTGAATAGTTATAATAAATCAAGAAATTGATTTTATATCGTACATATTGTTTTTTAATAAATTGTTTCGAAACTACTTTACAGTTAAAGTAATAACTATTTTTACTTTAGAACAGTTATATATTTAACTTACTATTTCAAGATATTGCAAGCATTGCTCAGTATCTTCGATCATGCAAAAGAGAATAATGCAGACCATCAGAAATAAATAATTATATTTTACCATCATGTTCGCTCTCGTGTCTTCAGTTTATAAGTGTTATGTTGCTAAGACTAAGGTATAGCATTTATACACACAGAGAAATTGTGGATTTTATAATTAATTATTAACACATGAAAACAAATTTTAAGACCGGTTTAATAAAAACAAAGCCAGTATATTCAATTCGTCAACCTGAAACATTATCAGACATATTTTATTGAAATTAAACGTAACGTGTTGTCGATTTCAATGAAGCTTGAAAACCACACAATGCTTAGATTAAATTATATGCAACCTATAAAATTCTGTGTTTCAATAAAAATGTATCTATAAGAAAAATCTATTGTTACATCCTTGAAATAATTACATTGCTGTTAATTCTATTTAGCTTTAATAACTCACTTAGATATAACAGTATTTTCCGACAAATACGATATTACTCTGGTAACAATATTTATTTATGCCCGAAAACAATCACAATAAGTACTCACATTCGACGTTACTGAAAGGTTCATCTCAGTTAAAAAGTTACTTTCGTGAGCCGGATTACAGGGTTGAAGGTGTTACTGGGGAACTCTGGCTCGAAAGAGCCAATCCCTCCTCTACAGCAGGTCGGCTTTTAAGAAGAATTTTAATGCGTGCAGCAACCAGTCACATAACAAATAAAGCTCCCGGTAGACAGTCCTAAGGTTTGTTATACTACAATGTCTGGTTTGTGTACATAGTCCCATATATGGCCCAAGTACTTCATGGTAAGCTTATCCTGAGGATGACTTATCAGTTGTTAACTTAATTTATTGCTCAGAAAGACTAAAGTTCACTCTCACCTAATCTTATGTATTTATTATGCTAATAAATAACTAACTTCTTACTGTTTATGGATTTACGGTTCTACTTGCCAAAGGAATATTCTTTAATATTAAAAAAGTAAAAAACATCATTGAAAAATTAAAGATGTTACACACTTTACTGCCTACGTATAGGAAAAAAAGAGAAAACAAAATCATTGTCGTTGTGTCTTCGCAATCTTTAAAAAAAGGAGGGAAGGCTTAAGTTTTTGTCTTAGTATTAAAAACTCAAATTGGACGACAGCGAGAGGGAGTAATAAAACGTTATACGAACTCAATATCAATACTTCTCTTTTTTTTCGATTACGTCGGGTCCTAACGCACTTGTAGGCCTACTCAAAATCCATCTTGCCAAAATTTGGAATTCCTCAACCGTATTGTTTCCACACTTTATTTCATATTTTCAGGACTTAATTTTCTTCAGGTAATAGTTTCTTTCCCCATAGGCTTTCCGGATATACCCTGCTATCTTCTTCTCTACAAAACCTCGAAAGTCGTCTCCAGATTAGATTTAGTATCGGACCCGAAGTATGTCTCGGGGTAAACCTGCGAATTTACTCATTAGCACCCTCTTATTTCGAAGAAATAACACATTCCTGTAGACTACAGTCCAGGTTTATTATTCTCCAGCTAGCCGTGTCCATTATTTTGCTATGATGTGAGGAGACATTATTCATGATATTCGTCTCTGGGGCAACGTGTCGCAGCAATATCGTATCCTTGAATCTGTGGATCACTTGATTTAGTAAAATCACTAATTATACTTTAGTTTTTACTTATTTAAAATATTCTACACATTCTAGTAGAGTAACCGTTTACAATTAGTTTTCAAAACATTTTTATTAGTCATTTGGGCATAGTAACACCTTACAACCTTTATTACAAATGTTTTTAAGAGTCCCATTAAAAGAGTCGGAATGGCTGTATGTATAGCCGAAAAATCTCCCATTATATTACTAATTTTCCTCTTTTCAGGGAATTATCCCCATTTCTATTTATTGTTTTTATTGTGCTGTTAATTAACTAATTAATGGTGCTAGTGCTCTTAATATTTTTCCTTGAAATATTTACATTAATTTTCACCTTTGTATTCTTTATTTTGTTAATTTTATTGTAATTATTCATTTATGCTTGTGAAGTTGTTAGTTGGGAACATAACCCCGCCCTCTGCGACGTCTTAATTTCAAACTTTTACTCTCTGCAGCCTGGATCTTGCTACTAAAGAGATCTCTTTTATTAATTTTTTTTAAAAACTGTTCCTAATGCTTTCCTACTATAATTTTCTCATATTTAATGCAGTCTTTTTATTCTATTAGGCGAGAGCTTTTCCTGGAAATTTGAGTGTTGATTATAGGTTACCCGTTCTTATGTAATTCACGTTACAAGAATTTACGTAATTTGTAAATTTTACTTTTTACACCTTTTGAACTTTTGTCTACAAACTTCACACATTTTCTGCACACAGTGACAGAAAGATTGTCCAACCTTCCATTGATACACTTATACGCACTTATTTTCACACATTCTCAAAACAGGTTTCTTAATCAACTGACTACACTGAGATTTGCAGTTTCTATTCGTTATATATTTTAAGCATTATTTATCAATGTTATATTTATATCTTTCCATTTTCTCACTAAGGCGTAAAAACCATAACTTGCTTAATTACATTAAATATTTATCTTTTAATCTATTTTCCTTTATAATTTAAATATATTAGTTAATAAACAAAATAATTTTTTATACATATTTTATACTATTTTCAAATATATCAATTTAAGAAACTTCTACAATATTAATTTTCCCCAAAAATTATCAAGTACACTTTATTCTTATATTTGAACTTATTTTGAAAATATCAACATTTATCGCTTTTGACCAAATTTGAATTTCTTTATTTTTTTTTACTTCAATTATATTTTGGCGTGTGTCACATTATATGAAGTACCAGTGCTAGACATTCATTGCATACAACTTGTACTACCAACCAATACATATCCTTCACTTTTGTTATGTCATTTTCATAATTCATCAAATATAAGATTTTATTCAAAATTGGCTAACAAGCAATCCTTCTCTGAAAACTAGTCTGCTAAAACTACTTATACCATTGGTACAATAATTTCATGGACTCGCTTCAAGCAGCTAAATTAGTTACGCTTTATACAAACCTTGCATTAGATTTATAATTTGGTTTTTCGTTTTTTGACCGTAATAAAATCCCATATAAGGTTTTTATATTGTTGTTCTTATATTTATTCACTGAAAAGGATGAAATTAATGTACATAATTCAGAATCCAGAATATATTTATTTTTGCATTTCGATTACATGAAGATTATTGTGGTCATATTTGTTTGGAATGTTATTCATTAAAACATTCCTGATTGACAGATGCGTACATTACCCCTTGGTGTACAAAAATCACTGCAGCATTGATAGTCGTGATTACACTGGAATCAATGAACAGAACAAGTTATAATCCATTGCTTAATGCTATGCAAGGCATCTATAAATATAACAATTGTGCATTAGTAATGAGTTTGTAATAATTTCTAAAAATTATATGGAGAGTGAAACGAAGGAAATCCTCATTTATTTCTACAACGGGTATCAATCAATCGTAGAAAGTGAATTAGACGCAACAATATCTGAACCCTAGTATGCCAAACTAAATTAGAATTCCATTAGCCCAGAAACCGGTATGCAATTAAATCATTGATACTTCAAGAAATAAAAACTGAATTATAATTTGAAATTAATTTTTTAAACATGATTGATTTTTTAAATAATTAAAGACAGCATTTTAATTCAAGGTATAGGGTCTATTCAAGGAATTCAATGTATATTCAACTGAATAGGGTATTATGGTAGTTGGCAGTTGAATGATGTCCTTTACACTAGGTGTTAGTTATAAAAATATATAGTGTTGGCAGGACTGTAAATTACTTTTTTTTACCTGAATAATTTTGTAAATAGTGTAATAATCGTATCTAGTTTTAGAACCTAATTTTGTTTATGACACTAGTTTATATTATTTGCAAATAATGTCCAAGGACAGTAGAATATATGTGCCCTTTAAATGTTTGTAATCTCCTAGTTTTTATTTTATGGACATGCTATTGATGCACGAAGGTAAGATGTACTGATTGTTTGGTAAATGTTATTAATTTTCATAATATTTTCTTCTTCATAATAAGCAATTTCGGTGTGTAATTAGCTGAATTATGATTTAAACTGTAATTGTAAGAATAGAATATTTTGAAGTATTTTACACATTTCTATACTTTTTGTATTTTTAAAGACACCATATATTTTATCAGTTACATATATGGTAGTCAATTAAATTGCTAACAGGAACTAAAGTCTTTATTTAAAACTGTAATAGGGTAAGAGTCAATTAAAAAAGAAACACACATTGCATTAGATATTATACACTTAAAATAAATAACAGATTGTATTCTCTATAAGAAAATTAGAATATTATTTCAATCATAATAAATGCCAAAGAACGTTTTTAAGTTATGTTTAGTTTAAAAATAGAATGCTGCAGTATTTTAATGTTAGCGTTACACCTTGACATTCATATGTAGCAAGAAGTGATAAGCGAAATTGTTAGTTTTTTTATTATACAAGTTTTTTCTCCTCATATTAGTTCTTGTACACTGTATATTAGCACAGGTTTGTAACATTAAATTATTGTTTACTGTAACTTGTAAAGTTAAATTAACAGTAACTTTAATATGAATATAATAAAAAGTTAGTATAGGTTAGTCAAGAAAATGATCTGTGCTTTATCAATCTGTCTATAAACGCCAAAATAAAACATGGATTGTGTATTCCAAGCGGGCAGTAGTGAATGTAAATTAATCTGAGTAAATCTAGTCACTTATAGTGTATATACATTAGATTATGTTTCTAGTCGTGAGTAGATCGTATTGTTACAATAAGGACGTATGAAATGTAATTTTTATTTACGGTTTCCAAATTTGGGAATTTATACTTTACCAAGTTATATTAAAGATGGGGTAGAAGATTTTTAAACCAGAGAAATTGGTTTGGTTTAAGGACACGTTTGGTTTTCGGTGGGAAATTATACATAAAAAAAAAAGTATCAGTTACAGTGTAAATGGAGGTTTCGCACCAGAAGTAAAATAGAAAAATAATGTGTAATCACTTTGTATTAAACATTCATTAAAAAATCATTTATTAAAATTTTAATTTGAATGTGTAGGATTACTGCATAAAATACGAAGGACCGACCACTTCTGTTTTTTGACATTATTATTTATGTTTTATTGATCAATTTGGAATGAGAAATTCATTTATTATAAATATTATTTTATTATTATTTTCGCTCATTTAATAATTTATCAACTATTTATAATTCTAAAATAAGTTTCTATGTACATATTCATTTTATGAACCTTATTTTGACAAAATTACTCTTATTGTAAAGCATATTTTAAAAACCACCTCCTATTTTTTAGTATTTTAATAAATGTATCAAATTTAGTTGTATTCCTTTGATTAGGATTGATTAGTTCAACTTGATTAAGATAAAATCAGAACATTTAAATTAGTAAGGCATTGGTTAAAGTAAGGAACTATTAGAGACACCGGTGATGTATGTTGACAAGTTATACAAGTCTGAGTCACGGATATAAAATTCAAAAAAAGTAGATTGTGTCAAACATTAGCTCCAAATTTTGAACAGCAACATTATTTTTTTTTACACATATAATTTTAATATAAAATTTTATTGTGTAAAGAATTTCTTTATATCACAAATTTTGAATAAATATGATTTTTTTATTTTTGCTGACATTAATAGATCTATTTGAATAAATAACTATTAAATGTTTCTATTAATGTCCGGAATAGTTCCATGTCCTTATATGATTGTACATATTTATTTGTATATATTTATAATAATGACATGTAGGTAAATGTTTTACTAAATAGTTATTATGTAATTAGTATTATGTATTACTAATAATTATATATGACTCTATTATATAACCGAAAATAAAGTAATGCATTGTTTGTTAGTTTAA
Organism: Aphrophora alni; assembly: GCA_963513935.1. Lineage (NCBI taxonomy): Eukaryota > Metazoa > Arthropoda > Insecta > Hemiptera > Aphrophoridae > Aphrophora > Aphrophora alni. Next base: position 31,334,594 of record OY740773.1, read on the forward strand.
TTCGAAGAAAAGTTTATTTGTTATATAATTTAGTTTTTAAATACATAAATAATACGACTACAAAATCTTCTGTACCTTTATTAAGAATGTTACGTTATAGCTTATACCAGATAATATGAGTTAAAATAATGAAGATCTTCAAATTTAAACCCAACACAATGCTTATTACGAACTAATTAACTGAATAGTTATAATAAATCAAGAAATTGATTTTATATCGTACATATTGTTTTTTAATAAATTGTTTCGAAACTACTTTACAGTTAAAGTAATAACTATTTTTACTTTAGAACAGTTATATATTTAACTTACTATTTCAAGATATTGCAAGCATTGCTCAGTATCTTCGATCATGCAAAAGAGAATAATGCAGACCATCAGAAATAAATAATTATATTTTACCATCATGTTCGCTCTCGTGTCTTCAGTTTATAAGTGTTATGTTGCTAAGACTAAGGTATAGCATTTATACACACAGAGAAATTGTGGATTTTATAATTAATTATTAACACATGAAAACAAATTTTAAGACCGGTTTAATAAAAACAAAGCCAGTATATTCAATTCGTCAACCTGAAACATTATCAGACATATTTTATTGAAATTAAACGTAACGTGTTGTCGATTTCAATGAAGCTTGAAAACCACACAATGCTTAGATTAAATTATATGCAACCTATAAAATTCTGTGTTTCAATAAAAATGTATCTATAAGAAAAATCTATTGTTACATCCTTGAAATAATTACATTGCTGTTAATTCTATTTAGCTTTAATAACTCACTTAGATATAACAGTATTTTCCGACAAATACGATATTACTCTGGTAACAATATTTATTTATGCCCGAAAACAATCACAATAAGTACTCACATTCGACGTTACTGAAAGGTTCATCTCAGTTAAAAAGTTACTTTCGTGAGCCGGATTACAGGGTTGAAGGTGTTACTGGGGAACTCTGGCTCGAAAGAGCCAATCCCTCCTCTACAGCAGGTCGGCTTTTAAGAAGAATTTTAATGCGTGCAGCAACCAGTCACATAACAAATAAAGCTCCCGGTAGACAGTCCTAAGGTTTGTTATACTACAATGTCTGGTTTGTGTACATAGTCCCATATATGGCCCAAGTACTTCATGATAAGCTTATCCTGAGGATGACTTATCAGTTGTTAACTTAATTTATTGCTCAGAAAGACTAAAGTTCACTCTCACCTAATCTTATGTATTTATTATGCTAATAAATAACTAACTTCTTACTGTTTATGGATTTACGGTTCTACTTGCCAAAGGAATATTCTTTAATATTAAAAAAGTAAAAAACATCATTGAAAAATTAAAGATGTTACACACTTTACTGCCTACGTATAGGAAAAAAAAGAGAAAACAAAATCATTGTCGTTGTGTCTTCGCAATCTTTAAAAAAAGGAGGGAAGGCTTAAGTTTTTGTCTTAGTATTAAAAACTCAAATTGGACGACAGCGAGAGGGAGTAATAAAACGTTATACGAACTCAATATCAATACTTCTCTTTTTTTTCGATTACGTCGGGTCCTAACGCACTTGTAGGCCTACTCAAAATCCATCTTGCCAAAATTTGGAATTCCTCAACCGTATTGTTTCCACACTTTATTTCATATTTTCAGGACTTAATTTTCTTCAGGTAATAGTTTCTTTCCCCATAGGCTTTCCGGATATACCCTGCTATCTTCTTCTCTACAAAACCTCGAAAGTCTTCTCCAGATTAGATTTAGTATCGGACCCGAAGTATGTCTCGGGGTAAACCTGCGAATTTACTCCTTAGCACCCTCTTATTTCGAAGAAATAACACATTCCTGTAGACTACAGTCCAGGTTTATTATTCTCCAGCTAGCCGTGTCCATTATTTTGCTATGATGTGAGGAGACATTATTCATGATATTCGTCTCTGGGACAACGTGTCGCAGCAATATCGTATCCTTGAATCTGTGGATCACTTGACTTTAGCAGAACCACTTTATCAAAATCATACATATAGAAGGTGGTAATCACTCTCTTAGAAGGTGGTAATGCATCGATAGCGTCTGACGTTGCCGTATACCTACGTCACGGAGCCCTACGGAATACGTCTTCTCAACTGGCTTCTCCTGCTTCACTTTGTGAACCTGGTACAAGGTACAGTAATGGACCAAATTTCACACTACCCTTGGGAGACCCGGCCAATAATAACGCTCCTGGATTTGTTTTATGGTTTTCTTGCTGCCTAGATGACTGGATGTCGCCTCATGGTGATTGCACTTTAAAGCGGCTTCATTCAGATCTGTAGGGACGTACATTTTCCATGCCAGGGTATCACTGGGACATTTTAACAATGATGGTCATTAGTAGTCATCTATTCCGAATATCGTAAATGTGATATTTATGATAAATTCTGAAATTTCCTCCAATTGTTCGTATATTCTTTCGTACATCCTCGCTTTTCATCCAATAGGATTTCAACCTTGAGATTCTTTACTGAGACGTTATCCACTCTATGACTTCGCCTTACAATTACTACCTTATAGATGGCTGTTATTTCCTTCAGATGGAAACTAGACAAAGCATCAACACCCTAAAAGTATTGTATTCTCCTTTCCTATATCTTATTTAAAAGTCATTATATTGTGCATCAAGACGTTTTCCCATAAAATCTGGGGGTAGACCACCCTATTCCATTTATTTGGTTAACGGGAAACGGAGACTAAATCGATATTTAAAGAGTCATACTATTAAACGTTGTCGCTTTTTATATTCATCAATAACGCTTTAAATTTCAATTTTACATAATCGCATAAAATATGGTTCAAGGTCTAGTGAGTTTATCTATTTCTTGTAAAATCAACTCTGTAGCAAATATTGTGTTCGTAAAAAAAAAAAAATATTAAAAAAAACGTAATTATATTATACGTTAAATATTATCACATATTTTCTAAAATTGTTCATAGTTTAGATTATTTAAAACACGTATATTTATAGTTTATTAATTTACATAAAAAGTCTTTTATTAAATTGTCTCGATTCTTCAAGCGTAGTTTCAAACTAACCCAAATTATTAAATTCAAATATAATATTTTGATACTGCTCGTAACCTTTTAGAAAAACTGTAATAAACAATTCATCAGGAGTATACCCTGCGGTACAATGTAAATTAACTTTATCCCGAAGCATATATAAATATTGTACAATTCGACTAAATAAAGGGTAGTAATCCAACAACGATATTATTTATAACTGTTTAGCTAATTAGCTTCCTAATTGGCATTAAACAAGTCTATAGAATTGCAGAGTAATTTAAAGTTTCAAACAAACTAGTTACATTAGTCAACGGCTCTATATAAATTGTGCAATCAATAAAAGCGATTTAATATTTTTATGAGAATATTGAAAACCAAATCACTTTTCCGATCTTAATTATACTTTTATTAAATTCACTTTATTTACATATGCACTTGTTTATAATAGCTGATATGCAGATTTATTAATATTTGTCACAGATAATTATTTATACGTATATCGAATTGTGACCATTCAAAATTAGATTGAATTGATTTTTATTGAAATTTATTAAAATGTTAAGGTTATGATTACAAATATAATATCGTTAACGGAATGTAGAAATTAGCGAAAAAATTCCCAACCTTTATCGTGATCATTAGAAACTCGTCATTACACACAAATTCTAAGAAAACAAAAACAAATAAACTGCCGGTCATAACCCTGTAACTTGACTTCGTATTTAATAAGGTGTAGAAAAATACATGGATTAAAATAAAACATAATTATGCAGACATAGTTTTAGTGAAGTTTATTTAACCGTGTATAAACTAGGAATGGATGTGATTATGTAGGATTATCAAGAATGGAAATATTCGACTGTGTCTCAGAGGGACATCAGATTAGACGGAAATAGAAGCATTCAACATAAATCTATGATTTTACTTTTACAAAAGTACTATTTTCTCCCTTGACATTTCCTTGCAGCGTTGAATTTTTAGTTCAGTATTCCTTAAAACGGATATTTAAAGTTGCATTCATAATATATATATATATATAATAATAATAATAATAATAATAATAATAATAATAATAATAATAATAATAAATGCATTTATTAAACCAAAGTAAAATTAATATTACTACTTTAAAATCAATGCCCAAATGGCATGACCGAGGTCGCCAGAGTAGCAAGTTTTTAATTACCAAATTTGATTTAATATAATTAAACTTATTAAAATTTAATATATTAACACTTACATAGATGTATAAATAAAAATAAAAATAACTCTCAGTACCCATTACAAATAAAAAGTAAATAAATATAAGCATGTGAAGCAAAGCAAAAGCAAAACAAAAATAATAAGTACACCCGTACTAAAACTAACATTCAAAATTTACAAATTTACGTTAATGTTGAACAAATTTCCCACTGAGTAAATCCATATCAAGTAAACTAACATCTGTATGCACAAAACAGAAGAAGAAAAATAAGCACTTCCGTCTAATAAGAAAATTATTCAATAATTAAATTCAAATATCAAATTATCTAGAGTAAGGAAATAAATAAATATCTGGTGCAAATCAAAAACAATAAATAGAACCTGGACCAAAAAACTAACATACGAAAATTCCACATTGCAAATAAAACTTGAAAAAATAAAAATAACATAAAAAAAAAGTTAAAATTCCCAACCATATAAAAACAATTTTAAATAAACTACCAACTATATATGTATATATATATTTTGAAAAAGGGAAAAAAGGTAAGCACATTTGTCTAACAAGAAAAATTATTCAATAATTAAATTCAACTATCAATCTATCTCTATATTTTTTAGCCTCCCATATGTAATTCACTAATGAAAACCAATGTTTGCCGTTCAAATATTCCACAACAGCCTTCCTTGACAGCTTACCATCGCCTAGCCATTTTCGCCGTATTTCCGCCAGGATAGAACAGGAGCCCAAAAAATGCTCGGCATTCTCTATATCACCCGAATTACACATGGAACATCTAAGCTCATGACTCTGCGGTCTGCAGTTCAGCATTAAATGCCCACACCTGGCCTTAAAAATTGTATTTATAATTGAGCGAGGGTACCCATCTCCAATATAAGACTTATCTCCCAACGAAAGTGACAATTCTTTGTAGAGAGTGTTAAACTCTGCCTGCGTTGCCCTGTCTAACCAAACACAACGCTCTTCCTCCCTTATTTTCGCTGAAATCTCCCGCAATTTCTCTCGCCATACTCCAATTTCCCTATTTTTATACTCGAATACATAATTATATCTCAGACCTAGATCCTTCCAAGCTCTGTACCATTCGACATTTTTTTCCACTACCAACAATGCCACTCGCTTTGTCAGTCTCTCGTCTGCTAACTCAAATGTAAGAAACACAAAGCTACAATGCAGATTAAAGAATAAGTGCCACAGCTAATCCACTCCCGTTTCTAAATAAATTACGTAATTAGGTGTCGAAATCTGTAAACCATACATTCTTTTTATCGCAAACCGTTGGAATTTTTCTAGCTCTTCCAATCGATAGAATCCCCAAGTCTGTGCTCCATACCTAACTATAGCCCGACATATCGAGTACCGTCCACTTAGCCGAAATATATATATGTCATTTTTAGCAAAAAATACTGCTATACATCCTGTTAAAGGCAAACTTCGCTGTTGACACTCTCTCTTTCCCATGATCTTTAAAATTTAGAATAACCCCTAAGTATTTAAATTTATTTACAACCTCAACCCGTTCACCCTCCCAATACCATTTTTCCCCCCTTGACAAACTTCCACCACGTCTAAATACCATAATCTTAGTTTTTTCCCTATTTACAGTAAGTCCCCATGTGTTACAATAAATTTTAGGTTTACTAAGCAACTTTTGTAATGTAATGTAATATTGTAATTGTAAAATTGTAATGTAATATAGACAGGTTTATTCGCAAACAGTACTATATCATCAGCATAGAGGAGTGACCTGACCGAAATATTACCAACAACTACCCCCTCCCACCCAACTCCTCATCCAAATCGTTCATAAACAATGAGAATAAAAGCGGCGAGAGAAGACAGCCCTCTTTTACACCGATACCAACATCAAATTCCTGCGACAAACCTTGTTGACACCACACACGAGATACAGTATCAGTATACAACGATCTCAATACTTTCATAAATTTAAATGACAAACCTATGCTATGCAATTTATAGAATAGTGCATGCCTATTAATAGTATCAAAGGCCCCCTTAAAGTCAACAAAACAGCAATAAACCCTGTTGCCTTTGGTGTTCAATTTTAAACTAACAATATTCACTAAACTAAAAACATTATCATGGGTCGAATATCCCTTCCTAAAACCCGCTTGGTTTTCATTTAAAATTTGATTTTTATCAACCCATTCAACTAACCGATTTAATAATATTCCTGTGAGCAATTTAGCATTCACATCCATAAAAGAAATACCCCTGTAATTTTCAACTTTAGCTGTGTCACCCTTTTTATGTATTGGAAAAATAATAGCTCTATTAAATGCTTTAGGAACCTCACTCTTATCATAAACATTGTTAAAATAATCCACTAATAAATTTAAAAACTCTATAGGAGCATACTTATAAAATTCATATGGTATTCTATCCATCCCCGGAGCTTTGTTGTGCTTGGCTTTAATCAAGACCTCTTGTAATTCCTTCAAAACAATTGATTTATCTAAAATTTCATCCTCCACGAAATACGGGGCGTACAATATATCATCGTCATTTACACATGTATTAAATAAGTTCTTAAAATGATCTATCCACTCGGTAGGAGAAATATCAGCATTAGTGACAAAAGACCCCCCCTTAATTATCTTTACACAATTCCAAAAATCTTTCGAATCCTTAGCTTCATTAAAAGCTCGAATAACATTATTAAAGAAGTATTCTTTTTTGTGTTTATACAAATACTTATATTTTTTTAAAGCATGAACGTAATCACACCGCACCAAAGTGGAATTAGTTTTCCAGAATAAATTCAATAAATTAAAAAGTTTTTGCCTCGCCCTTTGACACTCTCTATCGAACCACCTTTGTTTCCCTACAACCTGCTTATCTCTGTTTGTTTTGATACTATTAAACTTAGTCCTATCGCTTGAATCAACAGCCCTGCATATAATATCCGATATTACTTCCAATGCTATGTTTACATCTTGAGATAATTTCCCTTTGCTTAGAACCGCATTCCTAACAGCTGTTTTATACTTCTCTTCCCCCCTCATCTCCCATTTTAATTTTGGCATAATCGGTAATAATCCGTTTTACTAAGGTTCATACCGTCATTTCTATCCGACACTAACTCCAATACTAACGGCATATGCTGTGAAAATATCTCTTTTCCTACCATAAACGTTTTTAATATTTTTTTTACGCTTTCATTTGACATACAGCAATAATCTATCACCGACGCTCCTTGTCGACTTACAAACGTGTACTCCCCACTACTATCCCCTTCTGCACGCTCATTCAAAATTACTAAACTGTTATTGCCACACATATCCAGAAAATACTTTTCTTTCTGATTTGTAACGCAATCCTTGGAATGTCTTTTACACGCAACACTCTCGAGCTCCAATTCTTCTGGCAGAAACTGCTCGTCGCCTGTCCTAGAATTGCAGTCACCCATTAAAATAAAGTTGTTTGTATCCCCATAAATATCCAAGAAATTAACTAATTCTGTAAAATCTGATTCCCAGTCCGATAATTTCCCCCCTGAAAGGTATACAAAAACTAAAAAATATTCTTTGTTATCGATTACTATTTTTACCAATGTTTTTCCACCAATTTTCTCAAAATTACAAATATTTTTCAACTTCTTTTTATACCCTATCAATAGTCTACCCTTAGCCCTTCCACGGACAGCTTCCCTCTTTGCTGGATCCCAACTCAGCTCAAATTCCGTAAAACAACTATCATACCTCTCAATTACAAATTTCTCCACAAAGGTCTCCGCGAGACAAAAAATATCAAATTTTGCAATATACTTAAAGAAAGACAAGTGCTTACCTTTTAATCCTGCAATATTATAGTAAAGAACAGAAAACTGTAAACAAGACAGAGGTTTGGTATATACACACACATTTTTCACACCACTTTCACTCTGACAGACACTTCTCTTTCACTTGCTCTTCTTCCCGGAGTCATCATTCAAAACCTTCATCACTAAGTCTCCCACATCGTGTCCCAGAACTTGTATCAGCTTTTGGCTGCCATCTTCTCCTCCCAGCATCAAACGCTTATCCTCAAGTCGAAACGCGTAATTTTCCACTGTGAACTTGTCTTGCACCACTAGCATACGCTTATTCGGAGCCACTTTCATTAATTCTCTCTTCAACTGGAAAAATTTTGCCCTTGTTATTCGAGTGTCTTTACAAAAATCCCTGCTCACAAAGAAATTAGTCCCCTTAAGTTTCCCAGCGTTAAACAAAACACAGTTAAAATCATGGTCGTCAGGTAGATGCGCTATGATGGGACCATCTCTTCTTATTGACCCCAAGGGATGAGCTCTATTTATCCAAATCTCACTTATTACGCCAAGCACATTTACACAGAAATCTTTCACAATCGTGACACAATCGGCCCTTTCATCGTGCGTTAAACCTCTAAATATAATGTTATTTCTACGGTTTCTGTTTTCTAAATCATTCAATCTATATATAATCGTAGAGTTTGTCTGTTTCATCCCCTCTACTTCCTCTTTCAATGCTTTATTTTCCTCCCGCAGTCTACCGATTTCTGTCATCAGTCTCTGTATATCACTTTTTGTAGCCAACTTTTCGAGCTTTTTATCCAACAATGTGTCCAACTGCTCTATCACTGCACCCATATCCATGCTTTCTTCCAGAAGTCGATCACTTGTAGATTTCTTCACAGTCTTTGGTTCAACCAACTCCGGAGACGTCTGAGATCGGCTACGTTTCCCACCGGACGTTGTTGAAAAATACTTTTTAATATTCTGTGACATATGCCAACACCAAAACTCGCATCACGGTAACTTATTACTCGAAATAAAATATTTATTTCACCAAGCTTAATTTGAACTAAATTCTTGCAGGAACCAGCATAACAGATAACTTGTTTTATATCATCTACACAGTGTTTGCACAGTAGAGATAAGAGAGCCACAAACTACGTCCTTACTGTTTGACTGCCCGCTCGCTACTCCCATATATATATATATATATATATATATATATATATATATATATATATATATATATATATATATATATATATATATATAGGGAGAGAGAGAGAGAGAGAGAGAGAGAGAGAGAGAGAGAGAAGAGAGAGAGAGAGAGAGAGAGAGAGAGAGAGAGAGAGAGAGAGAGAGAGAGAGAGAGAGAGAGAGAGAGAGAGAGAGAGAGAGAGAGAGAGAGAGAGAGAGAGAAAGTGAGTGAGAGAGAGAGAGAGAGAGAGAGAGAGAGAGTGAGAGAGAGTGTGAGAGAGAGAGAGAGAGAGAGAGAGAGAGAGAGAGAGAGAGAGAGAGAGAGAGAGAGAGAGAGAGAGAGAGAGAGAGAGAGAGAGAGAGAGAGAGAGAGAGAGAGAGAGAGCGAGAGAGAGAGAGAGAGAGAGAGAGAGAGAGGGAGGGAGGGAGAGAGAGAGAGAGAGAATTTAATTTATTGAGGTTGTTATCTAAATGAAAATAGAACTCACAATTCGATAAACCTTTAGGAACAGACATAATGTAACAATTCGTCATTTTAACTACAGGAAAGCAATTTCGTTTATTTCAAATTAATGAACCGTTAAGATACAGTTCAAGAATTTTAAAACAATTTGGTGGTTTCTTTGTATTCAGTCGGGTTTGGTTAGTTAAGGTTAACAAGTTTTCATTGAAACGCTTGTAATATGAAGTTTATATATGTGTTTATAACACTTGTATTGATTTTACAATTATTGAAGCTATATAATGTATTAACAATTTATTTACTTTTTGGACTAAATAGTAGAGAAAAAACACATGCAGTTTTTAATTAAATTTGAAAGTAGAGGTCTAAAGTTATTTTGGACAGTTTTTAATAATATTTATATCTGTCTGTACACCGATATACAATGGTATTCATATTTTGAGTTTTGGACTATTTCCACGTGAATTATTACAAACAATTTACATTGATTTCCTTTTCTGTCACGTAAATATTTAAGTATCTAAAAGAAAAAAGTTTTGTGCAAGAGTTGCATGTCGTTATCTATTTAATACAATGGATACTCTGTACTCTGTGTAAGTAATTTCTAATTTTGCTTCTCTTAGTTTTAGATTAAATCCAGACTAACTTTAAATTTAATTAAACGAAACAGACTTCCCTTTAAAGTAATGTAACATCTGTGCCACTCAGTTATCTCTCGTTGTACATCTACAAGTTAAATGTCAATGGAACTTTAAAATATTACTTTCTCTCACATACAACCTTCTATCTTCTGGTTCCTTATGTCATATAAAGTGAAGGTCGGCTAAAGTGTATACACTATGTAGATACATGAGATTTTGTAAACATTGGTTTTGATAATTTCTGAATTAGTTCCTAACTGGTATGTTTAGGAACATTGCGATTATTACTAAATTTACATCACCTTTGTTTTGTTTGTTTATGAAATGGTTAGTGTAAATTTTTTCATATTTTATTTTCCTGTAGAAAATAAATCTATAAATGTATGGCTGCAAATTTAAAATTAGCTAATCTAAACTCATGTAAAATGTTTTGGAATCAATATAAAATTTTGAAATAGGCAGTGTGTTTATTTTAAATACAATATTAATACAAGGAAATCGTACTTACAAATAACTAATATTGGTAGGACCAGTAGATATTGCAAAATACTAGTGTCAGAATTTTGATAATGTAGAGCATTGTCTGGAATTAATTTTATTTTGAATTAATTTATAATATTGGCCTATTTATTTTAGCAACACATTGATTTCATTTGTTACGTTTCATTCCTTTTTTAATACAATTTTATGTATTTCTAATGCATTTACTATATGTAAGGACATCTCTATAGTGTGCGAAAATCAAGTAAATATATAATATCACATTGTTTAAAAAAATATAAAAACTCAAGAAACAGGACAGTTACAAAACAAGATGAATTTATAAATCTTTTTTTTTTTTTTTTTTTTTTTTCAAAATTTAATTTACAAAAATTACTTTCAGAAATTGGATGTGTTACAATGGATTGGAGTTTGACCGAGTCGATAAAAGAAGAAATAATTAATTTAGAAAAATATTCAAAGTGAATTGTTCATGCACATATAGCTCTTGCAGGTCCAGAAAAATTAGAGTTCCGTACGCAAATTGAATACCCAGGGTTGACAAAAGAAGCCTAACATCGGAATGGCTATAAACCATTTCAGACAGGTTAAAGATATAAAAAACTTTCTTATTTTATAAGAAATGATAATATTATAATTACATGATGAAGTTACTGAATACGAAAGCATAAAATTTTGAAAATAAATAAGAAACAGAAGTTATTCACATTTAATTAGAGTTATAAAAATTATTATCTAAGCTATAAGCATATACAGAATTTTAAAAATTGGGAAAGAATGTAAAAACGATGAAAATTACGTTTGATTAATTTTGTTCAATAAATATGTTTATAAAAGGCAATGTAATTTTTTCGTATAATCATTATAGAATAAAAAATAAAACCACGGTAAATATTTATGTGCTGTTTATAATGATCCGCCTTTTCAGGAAAGAGTTCAAAACTTTAGAATTCCTCGATCTGATCAGTAGAAATAAAGTTAAGATACAAAAATATTGTGCTGTATCCACTCTTGCTGTGGGTTGACTCGGTGTTATGGTACCTCCCGCTATTTAAAAGGCATTGACATTAGAGCTAACATAGTAAGGGTTAATTTAAACAATAAAAAAAATTTAACTGTTATTTTTGAAGTTCAATAACGTTCAGTTTTTTAACTATTTGTAAGTTTCTGACAGTTCAATGTTAATTGTGAATATTTTGAAGTTGATTTTGGTGATTTTGATATTGATTGTGGTGATTTTTCTTCATTCTGAAGTGAGGTTTGAAAGTATACTAATGTGTTATTAGTAATAATAATTGTGATTATTTTACATTCTAACTGTTCGACTCTCTGTTGGAATTGTATGCTGCCGTTGTTACAAATGTCACCAAAACGAAAAATATTTTTCGTCGCACCTATGTGGTCAAGATAAAACTAGAAGGTAATTTTACCATAAAAATTATCAGTCCTGATAATGGCGTAGAAAAAAGAGTAAGATCAGTGTTATGAATCATTATTAATAATATAGATTAATAATCCGTGAAAACTAACAAAATTACATTTTAAAATGCCGCCAATTGTTTCATCAGTCGACTGTTGAAATACACGGAACCTTTGAAATATATTCTCTAGAATGAGAAAGAAACAACGTTCTGATGAATATATACATTTGCAAGATGCAATAAACAATGTAAATGATACTAGGAAAAATAAAATATTACCTGTAAATAATCCAGGTAATCCACGACACATGCATGAATACGAACAAGATGCAATGTAATATGTTCAACAATACGGTCGTTTAGATTTCGTTACATTCACATTTAATCTGACTTTAATTGATATCAAGAAACACTTATTGAGTGGTGTACTGTATCTTCAAAAGATCTTTATGGAAATACTGCACGGGTATTCAATCATTAGTGATCTACATTGTTAAACATCATGTGTTCAGAGAAACACGTTGCTGGATGTATTCCTTTAAATTACAAAAAAGAGGATCACCACATCCCCGTATTATGATTTAGTTTATCAATAAAATTAAACCCAACGACATTGATAGCGTGATATGAGTAGAAATTCATGGTTCAACTGTCGATCCTGAATTATTTTAATTTGTAACAAAAAATATGATTTTTGATCCATGTGGTATTCACAACATAAACTCACCATGTATGACTTATAGAAAATGCACAAAACTTTATGCAAGAGCATTGCTTATAGAAAACTATTACCGGACATGATGGATGAAAATATTAAATCAATCATTTTATATGTCAAAAGTAAAAAAATAAATAAAATAATAAAAAAATAAAAAAAGAAAAGAAAAAGACGTTGATAATCGTTGTGTTAAAAGTGTTAAAAGATAACATGCAAACTGCAAATGTTTTTGTAAACACCTTTTTCTTTTCAAACCTAATGAATACGGTGTATTAAATAAATAAATAAATAATACCAGGTTATATTAAACAGTCACAGGTAAATTTCTTTATAATAAACTATGTTTTGAAATTATATTTTATCACGAGAAAGTTTACACTTGGAATTCTCATTTCATATTCATTTATGGAGTTTTGTGTTAAGTTTGGATGTAACTGGATATAAATATAATAAATTCTGCACACGCAGTTTTTGTGACGTGATGTCATGAAGAGACACAAGTCAGACCATAAAACAAATATACATCATGCCTTGTTTGATAATATATCAAGGCACAAGGAATCTATATAAATAATAAATGCTAAGTACTAAGTTTTTCTGACAAGCTGTCATTGCAAGGCTCAAATTATAACATGCGGTAAGTTTTTGTTTATAAAACAAATCTATGCATTTATATAAGTATTAAACAGTTATTGAAAAATGTACTAAAACACTTGGAACTCCAGTCTATAAACACCGAATTCAGGTTGATACAGTTTACGTTGCGTTACGAACTATTGTAAAAATTAAGCGTTGTTTGAACATATAAATGGGTTTTTAAGCAGATCGAGATGCACTTCAACTATATAAAAATGATAGAACTAGCATGCCCTTTCACATGGAAGATACTCAAGGGTCCTTTCCAAGGTGTGGGGTTTTTTACTATACGATGGTATCCACTGTACAGTTATTAAGGAAAACAAATCAAGCACATTCCATGTACTTCTTTAGGTCATGCCAAGACTTAGGCTGTAAAATAACATCTCAAATAGGCAAATTGACCAATAAATCAGTCAAGCATTTCCAACCAATCTAACAACAAAATATCGGTATTTTGATATAAGAACCGATTAGGGTATTATAAGTGCGGAGTAATACAACCCTTTAGTAGCGGACATGAAGGAACTATATTTAATTTTTGATTTAAATTGCTATGGGAAACAACAGCAATTTCCTTCCCTTAATTACTAGATACAAACTTCATAACCTTCCTACACTTAGCAGGGTAGTTGCATTCCTTAATTACAAAGTAGCTTCATCTTTTTACATAAGCGATTGCAATATGAATAGTGAGGTTTTCCATCCCATAATGGAAATCGTACATTGTAGCTGTTTAAATTATATTTTCAATAAAATGTTAATCGTGGTTCTTCATTTAAACATTATCTTATTTAATTAATTTACTTTACGTGACTGAATTACTTATATCCAGTTACAATTGAGCCTACTGGAAATTTAATTCAGTCTACTTTTTAGGTTTTACAGTTAAATGTAAGGGATGTGGACAAAGATCAGTCAAGACCGGCTATCCTTCGGTAATAATTTAATTTATAATTTACTAACTGGTGATCCTCAAGAAGAGTAAATGAAACCGAATTAAAAGAAAAAGAGCTGGGTCCATATACATTTTTCATATATAGAATTATCCAAAAAATATTGGGATATTAAAATTATTTCAAAGTAAAAATTTGTATGAGCTATTTTATTTGATTTATGAGAGGAAATAAAAGCACAAATCTATTAATAAGGACGTCATCGTCAAATCTACCAAACAACGAAATATAAATAAAATACAGATTCTTGGATTAAAAAATTCAGTAAAAAATATAATAATATTGTTTGACATATTTTTAATACTTCTAATAACGTAGGAAATGTTCCTCGCTTAATTTGTTGTAGCTAATTCAATATTACAATAACGGCTAAGTCAAAATGAAAATTTTTTATTGTATATTTTATGTCAAGTAGTTTATTTGAAATAAACTACTTTCAAGGAAAATATGTAATGGAATATAGGCGCGTATTAAAATACATATATTGAATTTTCTCTTACTAATCAACTCATTTAGTAAACCCAAGGTTTCTACAAGCTTTGGATGGAGAATATTCATAAAATGGTAATAATATTAGACATATATCTTTAAGTTTTTATATTTTAAATTAGTTATAACTACATACTGGAACAAATGGTTTAAATGCCATACAATATGTTTTGTGCCATCGTAACCTTGAAGTTAAGATAACAAAACAGATAAATCGTTCTAGACAATGTCAAATGGTTATTGCGGTTTTGTTGGCTGTCACGTATATCAGTAGAATTTAATATTTGTGGACAAAGTAAATATGTCTATTTTTACGGTTTTATTGAATAATTAAATGTAATGAACCCCTTATGAAATGAATTCCATAAATTAGTATTTTTTAAAATTATTATTAAACTTAATAATTGATGTATAATAGGCTATACTTCAAACGTAAATCGATATATGCAAATTTATTATTGTAGGCGTACAAAAACAGACACAATCTTATATTTTTCTAACATACAAAAGATCATACACAACAATTTTTAATAACGCATAAGTTGTAATAAGTTGGTTATTTAATGATACCTTATTTCACTCTTTATGTTCATTTATCTATTTAGGTAATAGTTAAACAAGTTAAAAACCTTGATGAGAAACAATAATTCTTTAAAGTTATATTGTATTGTGTGCGTGTGTGTGCGTGCGTGTGTTTGTAAGTCTATGTGCGTGCGTGTGCGCGCGTGTGTGTGTTTTTGAGCGTGTAAACTGCTTTGTCATAATAATTGAATACAACACTATTATATATAAGATAAAAATATATAGGACTTAATTAATTGTTATCTCAATTTTTCCACAGCAAAATCTCGATTATCAAAAGATGTAATTCACGGTTTTTTTTTTAATTTCTTTAATTATGAAACTCTAATTATTTCTAAACAAATACCAATATCATGCAACTCGAATTACCCCAGATCAGCGTTTTTTTTTTTTTTTTTTTTTTTTTTTTTTTTTTTTTTTTTTTTTTTTTTTTTTTTTTTTTTTTTTTTAGTAATTTTTACTACTTCTATGAGAGTATTTTAAAATTATATTCCAACGATATATACACGTTAAAATTGTATTTATGTTACCAAATACTACTGTAGACAAACAAACTTATGTACACCAGACCAGTGTACATACAACTGTTAAATTGTGGGAACTTTCATTAGAATATACCCCGGAGACTCAAACCACACGACTTCAAACTACTGTCGCCAATTAGCACTAGAGTAAAGAAACAGAAGAGAATAAAATGGTCTGTATTAAACATGCTGTACAATACATCTTCCTTTGTCTGTCTATTTCTAATTAATTGACCTGTATTCCTTTTTGCAGCTAAAGGCTTGTGTTGTATGTTTATCCAAGTATAATTTAGGTCCTGAATTATTATTCAAGCTCGTTTGTTGATTTACAAATAAAATAAGAAATTAAATTACCACTCCACTATTTCTGAATGGATTTGTCTCTATATGTGGTGATAACTATTTGTTTTCCTGTTTTATAATCTGTTAAACATAAAATTTTTGTTTAAAATTTAAAGAAAATTGTTTGACACACTTGGATAATTTGGAAATCAAAGTTTACTGTATATAAATAGCGCAATAAATTTTATTCTTATGGCAATAAATATAGCTTATCCAATGGAAACAAAAAACACATATTGACTTGCGAATGTATTGTGTCATTGGTCAAATATCTAAATTAAATCAATAAGGCTGGTTATGATATAAATAAATATCCGTAACAAACACTAAAGTAAATAATCTATGTGTGAATATATGGAAAAATATTAAATTAAAGAGACAATTCATTTTATGTATATCAATAACCTCAATCCTAAAAAAAATACAAACAAAAATAATATAAATACAATTAAAGTTATTACGAATTTAAATATGTAACAGATATCACGGACCATGTTCTTGAATTGTAAAGAGACATTTTATATGTGTTTTACAATGCGTTTCAAAATTAAATATAGATTGCACCTGATTTTATTAAAGTTTTGCAAAAATATTTTCAATAAAATTCCACAAAGAGTTCATACTGTATCAACTAATGTAATGGATCTGATGGTGACAGAAGAAAACTGTCTAAACTAGAAATCATATTTAAACGTTAGACCCAGAGAACTATGTAAGCTTTATATCATTTTTCGAGTTATTGGAAAGATATTCAAATTTAGGAATTAAGAAAAGTACATTTAAACAGAATAAACGTGAAAAGCACGTGATTAATTGGAGTTTTATGTGAATTGTATGGGGATAGATTTTTAATATTAAAACAATAGATCCATCCAACATTGAAAAACGTTACACGATAATAGTAATAATGGTAAAAAATAAATTCAAAATTAAAATAATGGTAAGATATAATCAGCAAAGGAAATATTTCTGAATAAAGTAAAACACCCAGGCTTTTAGCAAGAATATATTTATCTAATTATATATGAACGACTGTACCATGCATAGGGGAAAATTCATAACAAAGCGCTTTTGGAACCAAAGGAATGGTAATGTCGAGTGAAGAAATTTAGTAATTTAGATTGCCCCGCAATTTTTAACCTCTTTTAAATTTAGCAGTATTTGAGTTAACTATTTACAAAAAAATTAACAAATAACATTAGTTTGCAGTTAAAAAAAGAAACAATTCGTAATAAAACAATTGATTATTTATGCATATCTATATACATATAGGCCTACATAAATCTATGTGTAAATTTCATAAACCCTTAAAACAAGAAAATTATATAACATTAATCAAATCCCCCCCATATATTTTAAATTACAAAATATTTTGATGAACACAGATAATGATAACAATTTGTTAATAGTTCTTAAGTTACAAAACATTCTAAGTTTAGATAATTAGACATTTTTTTAAAAAAATTAATTAATTAATTACATATAAATTATCTAAGTTGGCTAACTGTAATAAAAGATTTATTAAGTATATATATATATATATATATATATATATATATTATATATATAAAAGAAATTTTTAATTAGTAATTGACGTCAATATAATTTAGAAAAATTAACCACTTTGGGGTCGTGAGGTCCGAAAATGCTAGCTTATCTCTTCCAATAAGAAATTTATTTTTAGTTTTGCATTTTAATAAGAAAAATATAATTATTATGGTTTTAAAAAAAAGATCGATTAAAGCATCATATAAACAAAATTCACTACAAGTCCTCAATTAATGAAATACATAAATTCAAGTTCTTGCTTATATTTTTTGTTTTCACTTTTGCATTTTTAAACAAGCTGAAATGTCTTCGGTTGAATTGTCTGGACTTGAAGTTATAGCATGAACTTAAGTTGTAATTCCAACTTGAACTAGCACAAGCTGTAGAAATATACAGGTTGGAATTAGTTAATGAACAGAGATCTTTTACAAGTTCAAACACTTCTGTTCTAGGTTTACAAGTAATATATTTCTCTGTAACTAAGCTCTGAAACTAGAATTTCTTTGAAAATAAAATATTATATATGTTAAATAAGTCAATTGATGATTTCACTTTATAATAACTAGAAATGAAAAGAATTGCTATTCGTTTTAAAAAGACTGTTTGAATATTTACTCTTATAATTTACAGATAAATTAAATCTTACTTATAATTAAATTTAATGATTTTCAAATTGATGATTTCACTCTATGATAACTAGTAATAAAAGGATTTGCTATTCGTTTTTCTTACAAAAGGTTATTTAAATTTATATTCTTAAAATTTACTGACAAGCTAAAGTTTAGTTATAATTGAAAAGACATTTTAAAATTTTACATTTATAAATAGAACACATATTGTAACATAGTTAACTCAATAAAATAAAATGGTAACTTTCTTTTACCTGGTTCAAGAGTTGTCTAGAACGTCGAAGGCGAGGCATAAAGTATGAAGATGATTTTTTGAATTTAGAAAAAAGAACTGCCCTTTTTAGTGAAGCAACTGAAATGACTCTTCCCACACTATTTTATCACATGGATAGATGAGCATGATGACTTTTAAAGCAAAACGGTAAATTTTTAGAGAAAACTTTCAAGGCTATGCCATGACTACTAAACTCAGATATGAACTGCCGTTATCTCCGTGTGTGTCCCGTTAATTAACCTTGGTCGAAATCACCTGACACTGTTTTCTGAGTTGAATGCTAGGGTACAGCACCTCTCGGCAGTAAATTTCAAGAATTTATTTGGTAGGTAGGCACACGACGTTGAAGTTTTTATATTCCTGTCCCTGCTATTATTTATTGCATTGCAGAATTAAGTTTGCAGACTGTGATGTAAAAAAATATTGTACTTTTAGATGCAATACATCATTGACTACTAATTTATTTCCCTTTTTATCCGATTAGTCTCCATGATTGCTAACTGTGATTCCTTGGAGGGAGGTAAATGCATTTGCATTAAATTAACTTAAATTAATTTCTAACTGCAGGTATACAATTTGTAAGTGTGTAGGATATTTCTAGGCCTTGTCACATAATTATATTAGAATTTGTTTACAGTATAAATTATAAACTTCACATCCGATAGAATATGTAGAATATAGATTTCAAAATGCTTATCCACTGATATATAAACAATAAATTAATGTTTTCTTGAAAAAGTAAATACATTTTCCATAATTTAGTTATCTAGCAATCTAAAAGTCAAGAATATTAACTTTTATTCCAATTAATTACTAGTTTAGTGTATCACGAACAAAATATAAATAAAACAAAATAAACATATATCTACAGACGATCAAAGGGTTTTAACCAATATCTTTCAAGTCCGAAATATTTTAGTTCTACAATGTGTTCACTAATGAACAAATTTATATTAAAGTTGACCAAATGTAAGTAGGCACCAAAACGAGACACATTCAAAATTATTTGTTAAAATTAAATAATTTATTGACGTTTTGATTATCAAAAATAAGATGGTTAACTAATATTGTGTCAAAATATTATTCTCATCAGTTCTTCAAAATTATAGTTATCAATCATTGCATTGATAATCTGATAAATTATAAGTTTATTGCTCACTAACATATAACAAAGAAACTTCCCAATAGCGACACAAAAATATAACTGGTAATCTGTGTAATAATAATTGTACTTTATAATTTGTTAATTAAAAAGAATAAATAAATTAATCACATCTCGCGTATTACATAATTTTTTGAATATCTGAATTAAGAAAATCTCAAAATTGACTTAAAAACCGTTATCCCCGTTTCGTTCAACTCACACCGGAAGTCGATACTTACTCAAATATTTATTATTTTATATTTTAGTTTATTCAATGCTCTCTTTAAAATTAATGTTGATGGGATATTTATCATCCCTCCTTAAAGGAACTTCTTGAAATTTTAAATATCAGTAATAAATAAAGTAAATTATAATTTAGGATTTAAAATTTAGACAACTTGGTAAATAGTAGATAGAAAAAAACTCGAATATATAATCTCTCAAAAATTACGTTTACTGAATCAAAAGCGTTTCAACGACAAAGTTGCCTTCCTCAGTGATAATTGAGCCACAAACTAAACTATAACCAACTAACTAACCTGTGTTCGAGTTTATTTCTATCTAATATTATCCCACGATTCAAGCTCAATATTTATTTATCCGGAAAGAGTATTTCACCAAAACCACTGTCTAAATTTGGATTGTAAACGAGATTTTAAAAGATTTATTTAAATGTTTTTGATACAACCGAGAGGAATTATTACAAAGTTTAATTTTTTGTTCACAGATTCTGCAATCGTTGAACAAAATATGTTGTAATGTTGTTTTGCAATTAGCACAATTAAATTACAAAAATATTTTGAGAGAATTCTGATAGTAGTAAGTAGTTTGGTGAAATCGTCATTTAAAAAAATGGATATAAGTTAATTATTGTTTTTATTACAAAGAAATAAGGTGAGAGTTTAAACAAATAAAGAACGTTAGCAAGATGACTGTACGATATACTAATATAAAGAGAGTGTACTTTATTTAAACATCAACTGCTAAGATGCAGTTACAAAACAACATGTTTAGTTTGAAATGATTAAAATAAATTTTTTACATGAAATGCTTAACGGGTTTTATTTTTCCGGAGAAGTAAAATTGTGGTGAGAAGTAAAGACGAAGTAATCATAACCTAACTTAACCTATATACATTAGCAGTTAGGTATTAATAAACTTAACTGATTTATAAATTATATGTTTGCAGCTCTTGACCTAATAATCTATATGTTGTGAATGGTATGTAGAATTAATTATTGATATAAGCTATGCAAAATATTATTGTATAATTTGAGTCTTGAGTTCCCTAAATGTAATGATACCAATGGCTAAATACGGGGCTTTATATCAAAAAATAATCTAAGAGTATATAAGTCCCAATTTATTTGGTAATAGACAAGTACCAAATTTTATTATCTGTAACCTATGTAGCGTTTATTTAAATCCCCCCCCAATGATACAAAAACTAGTAAACACTAGTGAGTCATAACTATGTAAACTTGGAACACGCCCCATAGCAATTATAGGACACAAAGCCACAGCAGAGACGACTCAGCGCATGCGCTCGGTACTGTAAGCCTAAATTTCCTTCCTCTTGTACATGTCTTACAACATGTGACTGACACACGTTTTCCCCTTGTGGAGTAATTCAAAAATTAAAAAAAAATGTATTTTGAAAGGTCTTAATCTCAGATATGAGCTAAATTTAACGTGTGCGTGCTTCATTTTCATTTCGAACTTTTTCAAAAATTAAAATTTGAGAAAATTTTAGTAGTGCCGTCAGGGCCGTCTCAAATTTAGGCACCACCTCGCTTTGTTCCAGGTAATCAAAAATTCTTTTCATTATCTAAATCTATAATCATAATATAATTAAAATTCTACTTTGAGTTCCGTATCCTAAACACTTGTATTTTTGAATTAGGCTGTAAGATTTTGTTTAAGTTCTCTTTTATTTTTAATAATTAGCTTGGTTCAATTTAAAATTTATATAAGTCCATAACAGAAAAAAATTTTCATACAACTTAATCAAAATTTTGTAACGTAACGTCTGCATTTATTTATTTATTTTTTTTGGTAAAGTGCAATGCCTAACATGAACTTAAATTTCATCTTGAAACATGAAAAATTAGTTGTCTGCCTTACTAATGCCTGCCTTTGTCTTTCTGAATGCAGTTATAAACTGGTCCGAGAATCAGGGAACAATATCTTCCCCCATATCAATTAAGTGAAATTTCGTGTTAATCAGAAAAAAAAGAAAAAATGATGTAATAAGGAAAGTCAGACACTTTTTTAATTTTCATTTTTTTTTATAACTAGGATGGGACATGCTAGTAATTTTTCGGCTTCACGACCCCAAAGGGGTTAGTTCTCAAAATTTACAATTTTGATGTCAAACTTTTTTGGATAATATTCTTTAGTATTTTTTTTTTTTGGTTGGCCAACATAATAATAAAATACATGTAGGCTACTCGTATATTTTCTATTTGTATTTCATTGTATTTCTCGTGTTAATTTAATCTTAAGGAAATTTTGATCAACATCAAAAATAATTTGTTAATATAATTATCCCATTGGAGTAAATTTTTTGAGTACTATGGTCAAAAACAAATGACCCCCAAATTATAAGTTTTATTTATATGCAATTATAATAAGTAGTTTGAATTATAAATCGTTATATTATAAATCATAAAAATGTTATAAAAAGAAGAATATCCCATATTAAAATAGGAGGTCTTTACAGTAAGACGATGATATAATCACCCAATAAATCCTAAAACGCCATTTTAACCGGTACAATAAACTAAATGATTCCACATTGAGTAATAATATAATTATGAATACGTGGTTAAAATGGTAAATTCTTCATAATTTACTAAACTTTATTTCTGTTTTACAAAACCATGATATTAAAAATACAGTATAACGTTGATTAATTGTGAAATATTTTTCTGAAAAAAAGAAACAACAAAATCTGACCACTCAAGTTCAAAATACACGTAATTCTATCTTGTTTGCGAATAGGATAAAATTATGTCACAATATTACCATCATTCTTTATCTGCAAAATCATCAAATTTGCATTACAAACTGATCACGTTACAACTTCATAATGTAAAATACATTTTATGCAGGTCATAAGTTACCCTGCATTGCTGATTTACTCAGTAAAGGGTTTACAGAAATAATTTAGTTCTGACAAGACAGAAAATCATAGTGACAAAATAAAAATAAAAAATTACAAAAATAAGTATTGTGTTAATTGTTTGTTTTTATATTTAATGGGTATTATAATGATTGAAAGGTAAGTTTAAGTCAAGTGTAATAGCAATTTTTAACTCGGTGCCTTAAAACCTAAAATAGAATAGAGTAACCAGTTTATAAATAAAAAAGTCCAACTGTCGGCTCATTTCACCATTGTTAAGTTTGAATATTCAAACTATAATTGTTTATAATAACGATTTGAAAATTTTGTAATACAATACAATATTTATCTATTTTAATATTATATAACAATTAATAACGCTTCGTTATCCTGAAAAGTCATGCACATACAAATTTTCAGTAGGTAATTTTAAACTTTTCATTGCTAACCGAGTATTAATTGTTTGAAATCAAAATACATGGTGCCGCGCTGCGCCTTCTTTCCCTTTCGCGTTAGTGAGTTCAAGTAGGGTTTTTCTTGCCCCACGTTGGAACGCCACTTGCCACGCTGCGAGTCTGTGCGACTTCACGCGAATTTAAGATTCTTGTTCCCTTTTTTGGAACACTATTATCACGAACTCTTAAACTCGCTGTACGATCACCACCGACTGGGCGAACCACCTTTCTTTTCAGAGCAGGCGCGGGCAAGGCCAAGATGCTCACTTTTACTTTTTTAAATCAAAGATTTTGCAACTCTTGGCTCTAATAAGTATGAGCTTGTCCTCATAAACTTACTAAATTTTAATTAACGCAAAATTCCCTGAATTTTATCTCAATGCTCGATTATTTAACTCTTTTAAGATTAACTCTCTCTCTCTCCAAGGTCGTGCCTTTTGGGAGAAATCGGCTCTTAAGTTCTGATGATAACTTTTAAAATTTTCAAACTATATCACCAGAGCACATATATAAAATTTATGTTATAACAAAGTTAATAGCATACACAGAATGGATTTATATTAAAAACACAACAAAATTTAGAAATGAATTATTTGTATATTATTTCCTCTTTTGCACAGAAAAATTTTATATTCAAAACTTTTTTAATCACACAAATCAATTTACTTGAACAATAACACAACTATTTATTTAACAACATTAATTAATGTAATATTACCTATATATTAAACAAAATAAAAGCGCTTGACTTTCCAGACAGAACCACAAACAGTTTTTCCTGTACTGAAAAAGTCGTATTTAAATTATTAATTATTATCAACACCAAAGCAGAGGTTTAAAATGAATTTAATTTGTAATAATTCCCCTAATGACGTTATATTTGAAAAGAAGTTAATATTTGCGAATTATTCCTTAAGTTATAAGATACCTTCACACTTTAATAGAAGTTCTAGTTGGATTTGGAATTTGTTGTATTATTAGGATGATGGTGATGTGATGTTTTCTATCCAGAGTCTGTAAGCTGCTATGTAGTTGAATGCTGGTATCGAATTCTTCTAAGTCGCCTTGAAGATCGATTAAAGTTGAAATTATTCTAAGTCCAATTAGTAGAGTGACAGTTGAATCTTCCTCTCAGCTCACAGTCGGTTGCAGAAGAAACGTCTTATTCCCGTCGATTCCAAATCAAAAGTAACCGTCTTTCGACGATTAAATCTCGGTCTCCCTGTCAGTGGGAATTAATCCACTTTTCTGGAGCCAATTTTTCTCCCTTTTTGGGAAAAAGGTATTTTCCATATATTATGTGTTTTCAGGCCCTTTTGGTCTGAAATATTTACACTATATGTTTTATTAGTCCTATTTCTTGACTAATGAATAGTTTTCTTCCTTAATTATTAATTAAAACACCTTTTAATTAATAATTTATAGTATTTTTTCTTTAACGTTATCTTTGATCCATGTTGGCAGTATGATGTTTCCGACTTTAGACTCAGCTTGAAGATGCGCGCGCCACTTTTCATGTTTTTGCATGAAAATCTCTACTTTTGACGTTTTTTCGTTTAACTCGCTGTAACTTTCGAACGCTCGAACCGATTTTAAAGTTCCTTTCGGATTCTTCTTCCTTTCCATCTTGTGGGTCTTGTGGAACTTGATTCATCGCTCTACTACGCTTCGTTCGCGAGTTATCGCCCTTTTCCCTAAACTTGATTTTTCCTCTTTTCAAATTTGAGATAAGTCCTTTCTCAAAATTCTTTTGACGAAATCTTGTTCCTCTTCTACTACGACGAAATATATGTTTTTACTTTTTACATAACTCGTTTGGTTGTTGAGTTATTCGCCTTTGAAGTCCTTAAATTTTTGTCGTATGAGTTTATGTTCATAAAAACCCCCCCATTATGTATTATTACTTCTGCTTTGGTGTGTTACAATTCTACAGGCTAGATACATATAATTATCATGTTACTTTACCCTTTTAACGTTTTATTTACCCGCTTTTGGGCTTTGAAGTTTTACGTTTTGTTATTATTATATCTCCCTTATTTTATTTTCAAATTTGATTCTAAGTACTTATTATTGTGCCCTATTGTGGTCTCTACAATAGTACTTATTATTATTTTTTAAATGATCCCCCCTTCAACTCAAAAATTCCAAAAAACTCCCCAAGAATGACTTTCTAAGTCCATTCTCACCTGTTAATTATTATTAATTCATATTTTTTATTTATGATTATTATTAGTTCCCCTTTGAGTTATGACTCTACGTTTTTTGAATTTTGAATTTAAGTTTTTTCCAAATTTTAGGTTTTTGAGCCCCTATAAAAACTTGAATAACTTTTTTGTTTTAATTGCTTTTAAATTTATTCTTCGATATTCTTAATCGGTTGATTCTACTGAACATTAATTTATTTTAATAATTTAGTATTTTATTAAAATAAGAAACAAGACAGAACGACTTGTACACGATCCAACATGCAGTGTCTAGCACCTGTTGTCGTGACGTCACCGTCCCCCCTCGTCTCTCATCTACTAGGTTTATCGCGGGAATTTAACTTGTTTTAAATGGACTTGAGACGTTTGGCTTTTTCCAAACCGTCGCAAAGGCCCTGAATATTACATGCATGCTTTCCGTATTGTACCTGGTTACACAATATATAAATGACAATTCACGATATTCCCTCGCCCTTTGTACAATCAAATTCCTGAAACGAACAAGTACCAAACCTTGCTCATCTCTTCCCCAATCCTTCCATATAGTGTACAGGAATGGAGTGTGCCTCTCTCACTTTGGTTAACTATTCTGGTTAAAGTGCGGAGATAATTCAATGCTTTAATTAAGATATAATGTTCTAGAACACCGTCCCATCTATGATGTTACTGATTTCTATCGAAATAAATGAGTATAGTAATTTGTTGTGCACTTCAATATATATTTGAATATTTGTAAATACGATTTTTGGATCATAATTCGAAATGGAAATGTTATAATATCTGTGAATGTTGGAACTGATTATTTGAGTTTTAATCCGTTTAAAACTTGAAAATAAATCATCAAATACTTTATACTTCAAAAGCAAGGAATATTCCAGCTACATTTCAAACCCTTTGTAGGAGGACACACAATTAATTGCTCAATTTTTTTCCTTATTTTATAGTACTGTATTGTGAAATACTCCTTAAACATAGTAAGAACGTCTTTATTAACCTAATTAATTTAAAAGAAAAAATTGAAAATGAGTATAAAATAACGAATTATTACAATCATCTCAATCAAAATTATCTCGTAAGAACAGAAAAATAAAAGCAATATAACTATAGCATAGTCTAATATATTCCGAATATATTTTGCGATTTATTCTTCAATTTTAATTTTCAAGAGATTGTTGTAATACAGCGAGTTTAAATTGCGCCCGAAGGAAGATACGGAGATCTGGTAAGTCGAAATGTTTATTAAATTATTAAGTTTACAAACTGCTACACTTCATTGGGATGTGACAACATTGGTTTTGGGAAACTGAAAATATTCTTGTGATTCACTAAGGGTGTACGCCGTTCAAAAGATACTTATTTATAAAACTTCAGCGTCTTTCTTTTCCTACTAGTTGGTAATGTATGTTTAAAGGCCAACCATAAGGGTCTGTGACAATAGATCTTTCGTGAAATATGTCACATTTCGTTAATTTATAAATATGTTCTTCTGAGCTTTAACGGTTTTGACGGGAAAAATCATGAGGAATACGTTGGTATCCTTTAGTTTCATGACATTTTTTGGTGAAATTTATTTTAAAACCCCTTAAATAAACTTTATAACTGAAGGAGATAGCGGTTAAAAATTTGGATTTAATGTAGTGTAATAGTTTAAAATAAAACATTGACTACTCTTAATAGTACTCTTCGCTACTCAATTATTCTTCTTAAATGAAGTTATATTCATGGAATTTGTATTTATAACCACTTATGTTAATAAAAACTATATGAAGGCATATTTAGTACAATCTGCATATGAAAAAAACAGTATTAACCAGGCATTCACTTGTACTCTAAATCCAACAGCACCTACACATTGATGTTGTTTCAAAAATTTGTCAATACAAAAAATAAAAATAGTAAGATAAAGTTTTTAAGACGACCTGCGGAACTCGTTGTCTTACAGTTTCTTCATCATCGTTTACAAAAATGTAGAATTCATTTCACTTTAAATTTTTCCACATCTCAAATCTCTCAAAATTTGTGTTTTACGTATCATTGTTGTCTGTTTGCTTGTTACAACATCAGACACCAATACAATTACATATGTCTTTGGGTACATATAATAACAGTAGTCTGCACCACAGGTATATTATAACTTCTTGATTATTTATTTTATGTTTAATTTACATGTTTCAATTTACGCCAAGAATGATCAAAAAACGCCCCTAAAAATTGCACATATGTTTATTTAGTTGTCTTACAAATTGCGTGTTTGATTTCTCTTATTATTAAACTCTAACTAATAAATTTTGTCAAACACTGAAATAAATTTTAAAATCTGTGTGGTAGAATAATAACAAGACATCTTATATTATTTTCACGTATGTTTTCAATGAGCTTAACGACTAATACCAACAAAACTAATTTAAAAGTTCTCTGACGCTTGAATACATCCTCATTGTTTCATGGGGAATAAAGTTTATATGATAAAGTGTACCCCAGTCATGACCCTCAGAATAAGGTTTGAAGGATGTTTTCATTTTTATAATTATACCAATAAAACATTCCTTATTATATGATTCCGTCCTATTTCGTTATATAATAATTTTACGTTATTCCTTGTAAAGTTTATTGTTCTAGTGAAATCTAGTAATTTTGTCTTAGGCCTAGTATTAGATAATTACTAATTACGCCTAAATTGTCGAGGTTTCAAACCTAACCTCACTTGTCGAGTACCACATTTCAGGGGAAAACGTTATTTTTATTTTGATAATTTATTAATTTGATTTTTTTTACCTATAGTTATTGATATTGGTATTAGATTTTGTTTGTAACACTTGATAAAAAATGTAAAACAATTACTTCTATGCTCAATTGCATTTTGAAGTAAAATTTGCCTTTGATTTTTTATTTATTTATTTTTTTTTTTTTGTTCTTTGCCATACTGACTCCAAAATGTAGTTTTTCTAAGTTTTTGTAGTTTCATTACACTACTAAATTCTATGAACCTTTCTGAATATAATGATTTTATAGAATCTGGTTTTCCAAAAATATTACTATTTTGTGTGAATTTTTGGAAAAAAAAATGATTTTTTACCTTTTTTCATAAAATATGTTTTTAAATTTTTAAAATGTAACTGTTTTGTTTCTAAATATATTAACAAATATTACACAAAACCTTTGTATATCTTAGAAAAAGGTGGTCAGCAATTGATTTTGGATGATACAGGTTTTTCTGAAAAATAATAACTTTATTTTTTTATATCTAACATACTTACTCCAAAACTGTTTTAATTTTTTTTTTTTTTTTTTACATAGATGAATTCTATGAATCTTTCTGAGAAAAATAATGTCTTAGAAGTTAGGTTATGTGTAAAAAAATATTTTTTATTAATTTTTAAACAAACTAAGAAAGGTATAAAAAAGTAACACTGCCAGATGTAGGGGTGAGAGAATGTTTTTATTTCTATGTAACTTGTTACAAGTCGCACCCAAAAATTTGTCAACGTAACTAGCGTTGACCGTAACCTAAAATGGGGCCCCCACCTGATATCCCATTACTAAAAATTTATGACCATGACCGAAGTTATTACTTTAAATGTGATCATAACCTATCCTAACCTGTGACTCTGTGTTTTATGGTGGTAAATGTGAATGTGTTAGGGTTACAATGTAACAACATACCATATGTCCATTGTAAGTACTAGCCCGTACTGTAGCCATTGTGAATAAAACGTTATAAAATCCTATTTATCAAAAATATACTTTTTCAAACCACATAAATCTGAAGCTTAAATATTGCTAATTTAAATATATAAATAATAACTTACATACCTTTAACTGTTTGTTCAATTCAATTGATGACCTTCTAAACCAAAAAATTACTTTAGGTATTAAAAAACAGAAAGACAAAAAAACTCAACGAAAATCAGTCTAACCAACTAATTAAATATATCAACAGCAACTGTGTAACCTTGAATCACATCAACTACTAGAACATATAAGTGATGCTCCAAGAGGAATATTTATAAACTAATATGTAAAAACCTGACCCTGTAATTTCTAGCCCCGGTCTCCCCAACAATCGGTTTTGGGATAGGTGTTACAAATTTTACCAGTGATTCCTTAGGTCAGAATAAGAAGAAAAAAGTCCTATTAAGATAGGTCCGAAAACTGTTTCTTACATAATTACAGTAAAAGATATGTTTTTCATTATTTTCAGTGAAGTTAATTTTTTTTTGGGTTTAATACAGTGATCTTATTGCGTTATATTTACTACTTTCACATTTAAAGACAGAGAATTATCTGTACAACAAGGGGGGCTAATTATGGTTTCCAAAATATAATAGGTGCTCAGTTAATGATACTCTAAAAGTAACGTTTTCAAAAATACTTCCTTTAAACTTTATGCCAAGTTTTTAAATGGCTCTCAACCATTAATCTGTAAACCGATTTAGCTGCAACTTCACCTAAAGTTTCCATCTGTTATGGAGAACAAAACCTTGTAATTGGTTTCCCATAAACAACTGAATTTATTCTTGACAGTAAGCACTAAATTGGAGCGTTTCAAAATATTATTAGAATGATAGTACAACTAAGTACAGTTTAAATTTCAATTATGCAGTGAAGTAAACTGTGTGCAGTATTATTTTTAATTTACATTTTTAAAGTTTCTTAAAAATGTCTAATTATAAATATATTAAAATGTAATAATATTTTAAAACTGGATACAAATGCATAACCAAAGCGATCACGAATTATATGCTATTACTGTAACTAAGAGTGTTAAATAAATAAATAAGTCGTTGCCAAATAATTGTACCCGCATGCTCCTATGCTTTTTGAGTATCATATTTTTCAAACGTAATAAATATTTACAGACAAAATCCGAAGAGACTTAATGTTTATACTTTTTACTGGTAAGGGATGGAGCTTGTGTAAATTTATAATTTTATAACGAAAATGCAAAACTGCTGTAATTTAGTGTTTTCAGGATATTTATTTATTTATGGATAATCAATTGCAAGGTTATGTTGTCGATAACAGAACATAACTTTAGATGAAGTTGCAGATAAATTGGCCCTCATATTACATATGGTTTAAAGCCTTTTAAATACTTGGTAGAAAGTTTAAATTAAATAGTTTTTTTAAAGTTTTACATTTAGGTTGTTATTACTGAGCACCATGGAATCCATAATTAGTGGCCCTTGTTCTATAGATAGGTCCCTGTCTTTTATAGTAAAAGTTATAAATATAACGAAATAGTATCACTGTCTTAAGCACAAAACAAAATTTAACTACAATGAAAATAATTAAAAACATATTTTGTCTGTAATTCCGTAAAGAACTGCTTCCAGCCTTACGTTGTTATGACAGTTTTATTGTTTTAGCATTTCTGGCCAAAAAATACGATTCTAAGTTTTTTTTACACCTAATAATGGGACATTTAGTAATTTGGAATGTTGCAATTTGAAACTTAATAAATTATGATTTGAAATACAGACATTTCTCTTAAATTTATTTTTATGTAAATACATGTCCATGATTTATCTAATTAATTAGAAATTTTAATATTGTTTTCTTCTAACTTCTGACTTTGTGCCTCTATGTCTAATGTTTATAGTTTTTCTCGCAAATAAAATAATAGTCTTTCAAAAATAAAGAAGAAGTTCAGAACAAATTTCAAATATATTGTCTGTAAATATATATAGCTACAGTTGACCCGTATTTAGCAGGAAAACAAATTGAACTAGTTTATTTAACGAAAAATATGGACTAATACAAAATAACGTAATGCAGTTCGTAATGAAGATACTTGACAAATAGAGTCCTTATGTCAATGGCATATCTGCATTTTATCTTAGTTTTACTAAGTGAATATGTTTATGTCTCGTTTTCGCAGTCAAATGTTTTCTTTTATTCATTTTAACTTTTTCATCTAGATTAATCACGTTTAATGTCAACCTTATTATTTCTGACTCGAAGAGTACACTTCTATTAATGGAATTATAAGTCAGTAAAAGGCGTATCGTAATTAAATTATATTTGAAAATAAAACCATTTTTATCTCTTTTGAAATTGAAGATTTAATAATTGAACAAAACACTAATAATTTACCGAGTATATTTTCTATAAAACTATAGTGAGATAATAAATTAGGTGGCAGTTGTTTTTCCTCCCATCAAATACAAGCAGCCTGGATTGCTTAAAATAGATATAGATGACAATATAAAATCCATACGTTGTTAAAATAGTTACTATTGCATACGTACAAAATCCATACGTAATCTATAGATTACGAGACCATTCCATACGTCTCTATTAATTTATTTCCAGAGATTAATGAACCAATATAACTGTTGTCTACAGCTCTGATGTGACACTGAAGTAATTTTTGTACTTAGAGGTAAGTTTAATAGTTTTGTCGTTCAGTAGATTGTAAAGTTCTAGAAATATGATTTTATGTTTTCCGCAAATAAATGTGGTATTAAAACCATTCAAAAATTACATTTTGAAATTTATTTATAAAATGAGATTATAGATTACTGTATCATAGGAAATTTATGTTGAAAAATTCATTCTATTATATTACCACAATTTGATAACTTACAGCATGTAGCTATAAATTGGTTATTTTCCAATCTAACGTTTGTTAAAGTAAAATTTAATTGTATTTCCCACAATATTAATTGCATTTACCAGCCATACTCAAACTGTCAACTACTTTCTTGTAAAGAAAAAAAAAAATAGTGTATTATTATTGAGTATAATGAGAAAAAGCATTTTTTATTAAACAAAATTTCCTCAATTGGAAAATATATAAGCAACAAACCCAAAATAAATACTCATATTATTACGTGATAAATTTAGGAACATTACAAGGTACCTCGATATTAATGTACCGTAGTTTAATTACTTGGTTTAATTTCTGGCTGTGAAAGTTTTCCTTTCTCTTATAATGTTTTATTGATAAAGACTAAGTAATTTTATGACAAACCATTGAAATTTATATGTCTTTACTCAAGACAAAATGTATTTTACAATTAGTATGTATGTCTGTTCGCAAGTTATGGAATTGGTATTTTTTGAGTTTCTTCTTGTTACAACTTTTTGCAATTCAAGCTTTTGGAAATATAACATAATAATTTTAAATTCTTATGCAATTTTTTTTTAATTTCGAACAAAAAAAAACAAAATTTTATTTTGACAGAATATACTATAAACAATTTATTCGTAGTTAAGACATAAGTACATATTCTTGAAACAATCCTTGTAACGGTTTAGGACGTTTGTTACAACGGTTATATAAGTTTAGATAAATGTAAATTTGTTAGATTTTATTTATATCTAGATTATATATAACGGATTATTAGCGGTCATGATTAATTAAACTTGGGTGTAATTGTCATTACACTACACAAAATACTAGACTGAAAACAAACATCAAACAAATTGTTTGATATATCTTAATAACCAAATTATGTTTCTGGCATTTTATTTTATTACTGAGATATTCATACAAATCTTGTCTGTTCTTTAAAGTTCATTGCTTAATGAAGTTTCATTTTGTAAGTCGGTTATGATTAAAATTGTGTGGACTTTGCATTAACAAATTCTGTTATATAAATATTTAATTATACGTTTGAATTTCAATATTTAAAAAAATAGCAATAAGGCTGTTTATTATTGTGTAAATTTTAAATATATGAACCAACACATAAACCAGAAAACAATTTATTAAAACTTATTGAAAAGTATGTACGAGTTTATGGTTTTATGTAAAATTATAGAGGTCACCAGATTAAAAACAGTTATATTTTATAATATCTATGAACCTGTGTTCTCTCAATATGCTATCAAATATGACGGATAACAATTAACTTTATAAAGTCCTTCAATCATTTGTGAAATTTAACTTTGTATGTTTTATGGTTACAGGTTACATACATGTCCATTGAATAGTCAAATCTCAAATAAACGTCCAATTACAACGAAATAATAGTAAAAGTTCTTTAATTAAAATAATTACTAGAGATTATTTATTTCTACTAAATTTACTAAAACTAAAATGACTTTTTACTTTATTTACATGAATAATGTATTTCGAATATACCCTAGAACTGGTAAATGTTAAAAGTTTAATTTAAAAAATGATAACAATTAGTAACATGTATAACCCAACTTATATGACATCAGAAAGATGCGTAGAAGTCATCTGTGTAATAAAATAATAAAAATTGTATATATAACGGTTTTGGAGCAAGTATGTTAAGAATCTAAATATGAAGTTAACATTTTACAGAAAAGTATATATAAACCAAAATACAATTATTTTGGTTTATATACTTTTTATATACTTTTTTATAGCACAGTTTTTCAAGACATACAATTTTTTTAAATGTAATTGTGAATAAATGTTGAAAAAAAAAAAGATTAAAAATATTAATACATAATTGGTTTTCTTATTTTACACAATGAGCTCAAAAGATAGTAAGTCATAATATGTGAAGAACAAAATTATCGAAAATAGTAATCTTATGGAAAACACAACATATTTATATTAGTTTTCTTAGAAAGGTGGATATAATGTACCAATACAATGAAAACAAATATATGTAAAACATTTGGAGTGAGTTTGTCATGAATCAAACATTTTTACAAAAACCAAATCCTAAATTCCCCAATAAAGTGTTCATTTCCTAAAGATTTTTTTGTAAATTTTCTCAAGTATTAAATGAGATTTGTAATATAGTTGTGGATAAAAGTTGGTGAACACAAAATCAATTTATAAAATTTTTATTGGTCAAAAAATATGTTTACCTAAAAAGTGGAAATTCTCTCAAAAATTAGACCTATTTAGGAGAAACCACAAAAAATTCTAATATTATTAAAAACACAACTTCACAACATTATTTTTTACATCAGAAAGGTGAATAGAATTTACGTGTGTAATGAAAAAAAAAAAGATTTAGAAATTTTGGAGTTTTTATGTCTGGAATCGAAAATTCTTACAAAAACACAGCCAAATTTCCTAATAAAACTGTATATTTCCTAAAAACATTATAAAAAAATTTCTTTCAAGATGTGTGAAAGATTTGCAATACAGTTGTGGATAAGAGTTGGTAAATACAATAATAAATCAATAAGTAAATAAATTACTAGTACCAACCTTTGTAATAGTTTATTTTTAGTAACCTACGAAAACGTTTTTCATACTAGGCTATGTAATAATAAATACACTGAAAATAATAAAATCACTAACAAAAATACACACTACAAACACTATCTCACATATTATAACTTCTATAAACCAATCATAAAAAATAAATAACTCAAATAACAATTTTATTTATCTTTACACAATAGAAAAACATTGAGCATCCTATGCTATACCATATATTTTTTGACCAATAAAAATTTTATAAATTGATTTTGTGTTCACCAACTTTTATCCACAACTATATTACAAATCTCATTTAATACTTGAGAAAATTTACAAAAAAACATCTTTAGGAAATGAACACTTTATTGGGGAATTTAGGATTTGGTTTTTGTAAAAATGTTTGATTCATGACATACTCACTCCAAATGTTTTACATATATTTGTTTTCATTGTATTGGTACATTATATCCACCTTTCTAAGAAAACTAATATAAATATGTTGTGTTTTCCATAAGATTACTATTTTCGATAATTTTGTTCTTCACATATTATGACTTACTATCTTTTGAGCTCATTGTGTAAAATAAGAAAACCAATTATGTATTAATATTTTTTAATCTTTTTTTTTCAACATTTATTCACAATTATATTTAAAAAAATTGTATGTCTTGAAAAACTGTGCTATAAAAAAGTATATAAAAAAGTATATAAACCAAAATAATTGTATTTTGGTTTATATATATACTTTTCTGTAAAATGTTAACTTCATATTTAGATTCTTAACATACTTGCTCCAAAACCGTTATATATACAATTTTTATTATTTTATTACACAGATGACTTCTACGCATCTTTCTGATGTCATATAAGTTGGGTTATACATGTTACTAATTGTTATCATTTTTTAAATTAAACTTTTAACATTTACCAGTTCTAGGGTATATTCGAAATACATTTTTCATGTAAATAAAGTAAAAAGTCATTTTAGTTTTAGTAAATTTAGTAGAAATAAATAATCTCTAGTAATTATTTTAATTATAGAACGTTTACTATTATTTCGTTGTAATTGGACGTTTATTCGAGATTTGACTATTCAATGGACATGTATGTAACCTGTAACCATAAAACATACAAAGTTAAATTTCACAAATGATTGAAGGACTTTATAAAGTTAATTGTTATCCGTCATATTTGATAGCATATTGAAAGAACACAGGTTCATAGATATTATAAAATATAACTGTTTTTTATCTGGTGACCTCTATAATTTTACATAAAACCATAAACTCGTACATATTTTTCAATAAGTTTTAATAAATTGTTTTCTGGTTTATGTGTTGGTTCATATATTTAAAAGTTACACAATAATAAACAGCCTTATATATTGAAATTCAAACGTATAATTAAATATTTATATAACAGAATTTGTTAATGCAAAGTCCACACAATTTTAATCATAAGCGACTTACAAAATGAAACTTCATTAAGCAATGAACTTTAAAGAACAGTCAAGATTTGTTTGAATATCTCAGTAATAAAATAAAATGCCAAAAACATAATTTGGTTATTAAGATATATCAAACAATTTGTTTGATGTTTGTTTGATGTTTGATGTTTGTTTTGTGTAGTGTAATGACAATTACACCCAAGTTTAATTAATCATGACCGCTAATAATCCGTTATATATAATCTAGATATAAATAAAATCTAACAAATTTACATTTATCTAAACTTATATAACCGTTGTAACAAACGTCCTAAACCGTTACAAGGATTGTTTCAAGAATATGTACTTACGTCTTAACTACGAATAAATTGTTTATAGTATATATATTCTGTCAAAATAAAATTTTGTTTTTTTTGTTCGAAATTAAAAAAATAATGCATAAGAATTTAAAATTATAATGTTATATTTCCAAAAGCTTGAATTGCAAAAAGTTGTAACAAGAAGAAACTCAAAAAATACCAATTCCATAACTTGCGAACAGACATACATACTAATTGTAAAATACATTTTGTCTTGAGTAAAGAGATATAAATTTCAATGGTTTGTCATAAAATTACTTGGTCTTTATCAATAAAACATTATAAGAGAAAGGAAAACTTTCACAGCCAGAAATTAAACCAAGTAATTAAACTACGGTACATTAATATCGAGGTACCTTGTAATGTTCCTAAATTTATCTCGTAATAATATGAGTATTTATTTTGGGTTTGTTGCTTATATATTTTCCAATTGAGGAAATTTTGTTTAATAAAAAATGCTTTTTCTCATTATACTCAATAATAATACACTAATTTTTTTTTCTTTACAAGAAAGTAGTTGACAGTTTGAGTATGGCTGGTAAATGCAATTAATATTGTGGGAAATACAATTAAATTTTACTTTAACAAACGTTAGATTGGAAAATAACCAATTTATAGCTACATACTGTAAGTTATCAAATTGTGGTAATATAATAGAATGAATTTTTCAACATAAATTTCCTATGATACAGTAATCTATAATCTCATTTTATAAATAAATTTCAAAATGTAATTTTTGAATGGTTTTAATACCACATTTATTTGCGGAAAACATAAAATCATATTTCTAGAACTTTACAATCTACTGAACGACAAAACTATTAAACTTACCTCTAAGTACAAAAATTACTTCAGTGTCACATCAGAGCTGTAGACAACAGTTATATTGGTTCATTAATCTCTGGAAATAGATTAATAGAAACGTATGGAATAGTCTCGTAATCTATAGATTACGTATGGATTTTGTACGTATGCAATAGTAACTATTTTAACAACGTATGGATTTTATATTGTCATCTATATCTATTATAAGCAATCCAGCCTGCTTGTATTTGATGGGAGGAAAAACAACTGTCACCTAATTTATTATCTCACTATAGTTTTATAGAAAATATACTCGGTAAATTATTAGTGTTTTGTTCAATTATTAAATCTTCAATTTCAAAAGAGATAAAAATTGTTTTATTTTCAAATATAATTTAATTACGATACGCCTTTTACTGACTTATAATTTCATTAATAGAAGTGTACTCTTCGAGTCAGAAATAATAAGGTTGACATTAAACGTGATTAATCTAGATGAAAAAGTTAAAATGAATAAAAGAAAACATTTGACTGCGAAAATGAGACATAAACATATTCACTTAGTAAAACTAAGATAAAATGCAGATATGCCATTGACATAAGGACTCTATTTGTCAAGTATCTTCATTACGAACTGCATTACGTTATTTTGTATTAGTCCATATTTTTCGTTAAATAAACTAGTTCAATTTGTTTTCCTGCTAAATACGGGTCAACTGTAGCTATATATATTTACAGACAATAAATTTGAAATTTGTTCTTAACTTTTTCTTTATTTTTGAAAGACTATTATTTTATTTACGAGAAAAACTATAAACATTAGACATAGAGGCACAAAGTCAGAATTTAGAAGAAAACAATATTAAAATTACTAATTAATTAGATAAATCATGGACATATATTTACATAAAAATAAATTTAAGAGAAATGTCTGTATTTCAAATCATAATTTATTGTGTTCAAATTGCAATATTCCAAATTACTAAATGTCCCATTATTAGGCGTAAAAAAACTTAGAAATGTATTTTTTGGCCAGAAATCGCTAAAACAATAAAACTGTCATAACAACGTAAGGCTGGAAGCAGTTCTTTACGGAATTACAGACAAAATATGTTTTTCATTATTTTCATTGTAGTTAACTTTTGTTTTGTGCTTAAGACAGTGATACTATTTCGTTATATTTATTACTTTTACTATAAAAGACAGGGACCTATCTATAGAACAAGGGCCACTAATTATGGATTCCATGGTGCTCAGTAATAACAACCTAAATGTAAAACTTAAAAAAAAACTATTTAATTTAAACTTTCTACCAAGTATTTAAAAGGCTTTAAACCATATGTAATATGAGGGCCAATTTATCTGCAACTTCATCTAAAGTTATGTTCTGTTATCGACAAGATAACCTTGCAATTGATTATCCATAAATAAATAAATATCCTGAAAACACTAAATTACAGCAGTTTTGCATTTTCGTTATAAAATTATAAATTTACACAGGCTCCATCCCTTACCAGTAAAAAGTATAAACATTAAGTCTCTTCGGATTTTGTCTGTAAATACTTATTACATTTGAAAAATATGATACTCAAAAAGCATAGGAGCAAGCGGGTACAATTTATTTGGCAACGACTTATTTTTTTATTTAACGCTCTTAGTTACAGTAATAGCATATAATTCGTGATCGCTTTGGTTATTTATTTGTATCAAGTTTTAAAATATTATTACATTTTAATATATTTATAATTAGACATTTTTAAGAAACTTTAAAAATGTACATTAAAAATAATACTGCACACAGTTTACTTCACTGCATAATTGAAATTTAAACTGTACTTAGTTGTACTATCATTCTAATAATATTTTGAAACGCTCCAATTTAGTGCTTACTGTCAAGAATAAATTCAGTTGTTTATGGGAAACCAATTACAAGGTTTTGTTCTCCATAACAGATGGAAACTTTAGGTGAAGTTACAGCTAAATCGGTTTACAGATTAATGGTTGAGAGCCATTTAAAAACTTGGCATAAAGTTTAAAGGAAATATTTTTGAAAACGTTACTTTTAGAGTATCATTAACTGAGCACCTATTATATTTTGGGAACCATAATTAGCCCCCCTTGTTGTATAGATAATTCTCTGTCTTTAAATGTGAAAGTAGTAAATATAACGCAATAAGATCACTGTATTAAACCCAAAAAAAAATAACTTCACTGAAAATAATGAAAAACATATCTTTTGCTGTAGTTCTGTAACAATCAGTTTTCGGACCTATCTTAATATGACTTTTTTCTTCTTATTCTGACCTAAGGTATCACTGGTAAAATTTGTAACACCTATCCCAAAATAGCCTGTTGGGGAGACTGGGGTTAGAAACTACAGGGTCAGGTTGTTACATATTAGTTTATAAATATTCCTCTTGGAGCAGCACTTATATGTTCTAGTAGTTGATGTGATTCAAGGTTACACAGTTGCTGTTGATATATTTACTTATTTGGTTAGACTGATTTTCGTTGAGTTTTTTTTTTTCTGTTTTTTAATACCTGTCGTAATTTTTTGGTTTAGAGGGTCATCAATTGAATTGAACAAACAGTTAAAGGTATGTAAGTTATTATTTATATATTTAAATTAGCAATACTTAAGCTTCAGATTTATGTGGATTGAAAAAGTATATTTTTGCTAAATAGGATTTTATAACGTTTTATTCACAATGGCTACAGTCCGGGCTAGTAGTTACAATGGACATATGGTATGTTGTTACATTGTAACCCTAACACATTCACATTTACCACCATAAAACACAGAGTCTCCAGTTAGGCTAGGTTATGATCACATTTAAAGTAATAACTTCGGTCAAGGTCATAAATTTTTAGTAATGGGATATCAGGTTGGGGCCCCATTTTAGGTTACGGTCAACGCTAGTTACGTTGACAAATTTTTTGGTGCGACTTGTAACAAGTGACATATAAATAAAATAAATTTTTCTCACCCCTACATCTGGCAGTGTTAATTTTTTATAACTTTCATAGTTTGTTTAAAAATAATAAAAAAATATTTTTTTATACATAACCTAACTTCTAAGACATTATTTTTCTCAGAAAGATGCATAGAATTCATCTATGTAAAAAATTGTTTTTTTTTTTGAAACGGTTTTGGATTAAGTATGTTAGATGTAAAAAAATAAAGTTATTATTTTTCAGAAAAACCTGTATCATCCAAAATCAATTGCTGACCACCTTTTTCTAAGATATACAAAGGTTTTGTGTAATATTTGTTAATATATTTTGAAAAAAAAAATTGTTACATTTTAAAAATTTAAAAACATATTTTATGAAAAAAGGTAAAAAATCT
Organism: Aphrophora alni; assembly: GCA_963513935.1. Classification (NCBI taxonomy): domain Eukaryota; kingdom Metazoa; phylum Arthropoda; class Insecta; order Hemiptera; family Aphrophoridae; genus Aphrophora; species Aphrophora alni. The sequence continues at coordinate 31,375,563 of OY740773.1, forward strand.
TTTTTTTTTCAAAAATTCACACAAAATAGTAATATTTTTGGAAAACCTAATTCTACAATATCATTATATTCAGAAAGGTTCATAGAATTTAGTAGTGTAATGAAACTACCAAAACTTAGAAAAACTACATTTTGGAGTCAGTATGGCAAAGAACAAAAAAAAAAAATAAATAAATAAAAAATCAAAGGCAAATTTTACTTCAAAATGCAATTGAGCATAGAAGTAATTGTTTTACATTTTTTATCAAGTGTTACAAACAAAATCTAATACCAATGTCAATAACTATAGGTAAAAAAAATCAAATTCTAAAATTATCAAAATAAAAATAACGATTTCCCCTGAAATGTGGTACTCGACAAGTGAGGTTAGGTTTGAAACCTCGACAATTTAGGCGTGATTAGTAATTATCTAATATTAGGCCTAAGACAAAATTACTAGATTTCACTAGAACAATAAACTTTACAAAGAATAACACACATATACACTTGTATATTCAAATAAAACACTCAATAAAAGAAAATTTGCTTTTAGGCCTAGGTTTACAACTTACCTCTTAGTTAGTCCAAATATAAACCATTCAAAAACTAGAACTTCACTCAAAATAATAGACTTAAGAAAAAAAAACACATATATTGTAACTTGTATACACAATTCATATACAATTTGTATAGGCTAACAAACCTTCAAAATAACAAATATTTAACCCCAAAACAATATACGCCAAGCCTTTCTATTTCAATTTATGTCACACATTTGCCTATATTCCGAGTTCAAAACAAAATCCTCTAAGTATATGTTACCTATATCAAGTACTACCAACTTGTAGAATGAAATCTCCTCTACAACATGCTATTCTAAAGATCGGTTACAAAATATCGATTCAAAAACCGATTATCTTAATTGATAAACTTGGCATAAGTGAATTTCGTTCCGTTAGGTTACTATTTAGTCAAGTAGAAATATCTTTCGATCTATGACACAGAACAATTTGTAAACCCCGAATAGATACAGAAAGGTGTGATCTACATAACAGTGTTTTGGTTGACCTGTTTGACAGAAAAATAGATTTGTGATCATATAAGAAAAAGTGGCGTCACTCTTACTAAAAACTGCACGGTTCAAATCTTTGACGTTACGTATAAAAAAAACCTAAACATCAGCAATTTTTGGAATATTATTTATAACTTTTGTGGTATTAGTTTTGCATGATTATGCATCTACCGAACATTAGCTTTCCCACGGTATTTTATTTATTGCGATAGGATGATTCTAAGTGGGAGTAATGTTGAATTGCAAAAATCGTGTTTTAGAGTCGGTGAACAAAACAATAAGTCATTCATCCACCCGGTAGCGGGTGGTTCGCCACATGTAGGGGTTTATTACTACACTTGTCAAATGATTGTGCATCTCTGATAACACTTGTCACGTGTCGAACGTTGGACAGGTCCAGACATATGATCGTTAGCACTATCATAGTAACGGTTTGGGTGGGTACTATAATGGTTAATTTTGGAATGGATAGTTACTATGATGGTTATAAACACTGGTGCTGGATACGAAATATGATGGTTACAATTGGGTAGGTGCTATGATTTCGGAAAATACTTTCTAATTTGAATCTATTACCGACAAGCTCTGGTAGACAAAAGTAGGAATGTGACCGTCTCCACATCTTTTGACCAGCTGGAAGCTCCGGCTGGCTGGAGACCGCGTACACTTTAGCCGAATCTTGTCAGGATGGGCCAAGGAGTCGGGTTTGGACGCTAATGAACGCACGCAACGCAAGTGAAATTAAATGTTATCTTTTATTATAGTGCCGAATTAAAGATTACAGAATTGTTATAATTTATTTAGAAAAAGACATAACAGCAAGATAAAGCCTTAATAGTGGCCGAAAAGCATACCGTTTAATTTAGCTAGCAAGTGGCCGAAAATGGACTGACCTCGTCCCGTCGCGGCGTTCCTTCTCCCGGCTTTAGGAACAGACTCCCGCTCGGCTCGCTGGTTCAAGCCCTCCACTCCTCGTCTCCCCCCCTTCTACGTCATATTGCACTGCTCAACAAAATCGCAAGTTCCAATTCATATTTTATTATTTAAAATCCCTTTCCATTACATCCTAATTTATGCTTATTATAGTTTTGGTTTGGTGGGCTCCTTGGCTGGGCCACATCACCCCCCTCCACACAATTCGAGCCGTACCAATCGGCTCGTTGTAAAGTGGTGGCTAATGTGACACTCCACTCATAAGCAAATTAATTTTAAAAATCACCAAAAGAATATACCACAAAATTTCTTTAAAATTTGAAAGGAGAAAGAGAAAATACGAACGTGAGGTCAATTCATTGCTGCCAAATGCTTTCAAAGTCCCCATGCGCCTTAATTAAAATTTTGAAATCAGTTAGCAGTCTGTAAATAGGTGAAGAAGTTACAGCCTCCTAGCTATTATTACCCTTCTTATTATAAAAAGTGATTAATTTAAAACGAAATGAGTGTCCATTTAGGCATCTTTTAAATTTTGACAATGTATTTACCCCCCTTGAATCTAAAAGCGAAAACCAAAAAAAAATTTGTTGAGCTTGTTTCCACCTTGGGTGCGCATCTGCGGTCTTAAAGAGAGAAGTGTTCTTCTGTTACTTTTCCTCTGATTTCTTTACTCACAATCATAAAAATTCTAATATTTTATTCCTAATTTTAATAATGTATCAAAAATATATACCTGTTATAGGATTAAAAATCACCATGGCTTCATTGTGGGGATGCTCGGTTTCTGCATGGGCAATTTTACAGTACTTGTCTATTTATGAAGTAATTAAGTTTGTTTTAAAGAAAGACAGAACAGAACCAAAATCGGTGGTTTGTGTCTATGTTAATACATAATTTTGGAACTTGGTATTGTCATTAAGGGAGTTGAAAGTCGTCATTAAGGGAGTTGAAAATCGACCACGTGCTTTATTTTAATATTTTACGCGCTAAAACCCTAATTGGTTGCCTCATTCTTATCTTATTACTCTATCTTAGTTTTTCAACATACTGTACTTTAAAAAAATTATTACTTTAATTCATACCATTTTTATTAAAAAAATCTGCTCTCCAATTTACTTTAATTCAATCTTACGGTTTATTACTAGGTCAATTCATATTACTTCTCCCAATTTCACTAATTTATTAACTGCAACAAAAAATCCTATTACTTCTTTCAAGAAAAAACTATCTATGGCTTTAAATCAATTTTACTTAAATCATTAAACTATAGTGTCTCATCTTAAAATTTTACCTTTTTAGGCCCTTCACAAAATTCATAACTTCGTTGTATTAACCCGAAAACTTTATTTATTTAAAATCGTCGTATATTTCGACGTAAAAAATATTATTATTATTTGCAGAACTCTTTGTTTCTGCCGTAGAATCGTCGTTGTTCATTTTTCTTTATAAAAACTCGTATAACATTATTTATCATATATCTCGTAGGTTATCATCGTAGCATATTATCTCATCGTAGTACTGTATAAATAAACATAAAAAAATCATCAATACAACTTCTTATTACAACTAATTACTTATTTTCTATAAAAAACCCTAAGAAGCCTTATTCTTCAACTTTGATAATATAGCCTCATTCATTATTTATAAATTCATCAATACAAACTAATCTTTACCTCTTATTTTTTCTCACTTCTTTATTTAACATATCAATTATGATTTTAAACTTTATTGCAAAAAAAACTTAAATCTCTTTTTTTAGCACAAAATCTTTAAATTACATTATATTTCTCAAAAAAATCTTATAATTTTATTACAAAACAAAAAACCATTTATCACATATAAAAATCTTAATCATTGGACCTAACAAATTAACATGCTTCATTTAGAGCAACAACTTACAACTTTTTTTTTTCTACGAGGGTAGGTGAAAACCTGCAACAGGCACTAGCACTACCGTAAGTACTAGTAGTGTGGGGGTCGAACCACTAAAAACACCTCCCTAAAGGCTGAAACTGAGCTTGCTATCTCCCATCTATCAACTTCCCTCTCTTGAATCGTCAACGTGTGTAGGGGTAAAGCCCATCGGCTAATCCCAGAGTGATACTCTATTAATTGTCACATCGACCTCGCCATCAGCCACATTTCTATATCAGGTCATGCGGCTTTGTTCTCTTAAGTCTCCTCAACATGGTTGATGTTTCCGCCAACATGCTAATAATTGCCGGATTTTCGTGGCTTTGAATTCGTTTTGCATGACTGTGAGCAAGCCTGGTAACCATCTCATTGACAAACTCCACCTTCAAGTCCCTGTGGAGAAAATCATTTCTAATATACCAAGGGGCATCAACTATACCCCTCAGTACTTTATTTTGAAAGGTTTGTATGGTTTTTACATTTGTTTGTTTCGTACAGCCCCAGAGCTGGATGCCATACGTCCACACAGGTCTAAGTACCTGTTTGTACAATAATAACTTATTTTCAATTGACAGTTGAGATGTTGTCCCAAGCAGCCAATACATTTTTCTGTACTTTATGATCAACTCCTCTTTTTTCTTTTTAACATGCTCTTTCCACTTGAGCTTAGCATCCAAAGTTATACCTAGATATTTTGCAGTATTTGAGTAGGGTACAGGTTGTCCATTTATGTTTACTCTCACAGTTTCCACCTTCCTATTTGTGAAATTCACATGAACTGATTTGGTTTCATTGAGTTTTATTCTCCACTTTTGGGTCCAGACACCAATTTTATCAATTATTCTTTGAAGTTTCACAGTTGACTTCACTGCATCCTCACCGGTCGCCATGATTGCAGTGTCATCCGCAAACGTCGCCACTGTAGCTTCAGTTGGCTCTGGCATATCCCTCATGTACAAAACATACAGTATTGGCCCAAGAACACTACCCTGAGGCACTCCCACTTCGATTGGCTTCAGTGAAGAATATACATTATTGTGTTTAACACGAAAGTATCTGTCGGCAATGTACGACTTCATTAACAGGATAAACTCACTTGGGAGATCTCTGTGCAGCTTATAGACAAGGCCCTCGTGCCAAACTCTATCGAAAGCTTGAGCTACGTCCAAGAAAACTGTTGAGCATACCTCCTTATTTTCTAGAGTCTTCTCTATTATACTGGTCACTCTATGTACCTGTTCAATGGTAGTGTGTTTTTTCTTAAATCCGAACTGGTGGTTGGGAACTAGATTTCTTTCCTCTAATACTGGTAAATGTCTCTTCAAAAATATCTTTTCAAAGAGTTTTGAAATCACAGGTAACAGAGAGATTGGTCTGTATGATCTCACATCATTTGGTGGTTTATCTGGTTTGGGTAGCATTATTATTTCTGCTACCTTCCACTGGGTAGGTACTTGTTTTAATCTGAAAGCACCATTGAATATAAACAATATCTTCCTGAGAGCCTTATCTGGTAACTCCTTTAATATTCTTCCCGTAATAAGGTCAAATCCAGGTGACTTTTTAGCATTAAGATTTTTCTTAATTTCCTGTTTTAACTCTTTTAATGACACCTTTTTTATTTCCTTGTGGTCCACTCTCGGTACTGATGTGATGTCTTCTAGATCACTTTGCTTTGGTCCAGGCTTAAAAGTTTCTTCTAGGTACCTTGCGAAGAGATCTACTTTCTCTCGAGCGCTTTTTGCCCAGAGTCCATCTTCCTTCTTTATGGGTGGTTCCAGATTTTTTGGCCTTTTTAGGTTTTCTGTTGCTTTTCACAATGAATAGTTTGTGTCCTTCAGGGAAGTCAGACTAGCTAAATATTTCCCTACCTCCTCATTTTTAACCTGACTTATCAGCTTTTTTAGCTTATTGCATAATGTATTCAGTTTATTTTTGTTTTCGGGTGTGCGCATTCTCTGCCATGCTTTCCTGGCTCTTCGTTTTTCCAGGATAAGCTCTTTTATTTGAGGTGAATAGGTTACACCAACCACACCTTTGCTCTTTTTGTGGGAAGTGCTCTCCCATACTGCTCTCTGTATGTTGGTATTTAACATATCTACTTCCTCTTCCAATTGGTATGAATCTTTTATTGGTGTGTTAAGATCCATGTATTCTTCAAGTATCCAACGAAATAATGTCCAATTTGTTTTATTATTTTCTAATCTAGGAGAAGGCTCCTTTCTTACAAGTCCTTCACTTATTGTCATAACCACAGGAGAATGATCAGAAGAGAGATCCTGCTTGTTTTCTACAAGTATGTAATTTCTGGATATTCCTTTGGTCACATAAAAATCAATGACATCTGGTAGTTTATTACTATACGCCTGCCAGTGTGTTGGAGAGCCACCTGAGTGAAAGTCACAACGCATTTTCCTTCCTGCTCTGTATAATTCTCTACCTTTGGTATTAGTTAACCTTGAACCCCAGAACGTATTCTTAGCATTATAGTCACCGCCAATAACAAAACGCCCCCCTAAGGATGCGAATAGATCGACGTATTCATCTTTTTTATGTTCTGTCTGGGTGGGCAGTACACTGCTGATATTCAGAAGGTCCCTTTCTTCAAAATTTGCGCACAGATAGTTATTACTTGCATGGACTCCTTTTCTATTTTTGAATCAACAAAATGTTCAATATTGTTTTTCACGAATAAAGCCGAACCACCCCTATCTGTATTCGATGGATGAGCAGCATGATAGCAGCTATACCCACGCATATTTATACTAAAGCCTTGATATAGGTGACTCTCAGAAATGAGACATATATCAACATTTTCAATATTCAAGAAGACCTCTAGCTCCCTCAGGTGGTTTACAAGTCCATTTGCATTCCATGATGCAACCCTTAAGGCGTCAGTCATGTTTTTACCGCTCTAGTTATGTTTTCCGTATTGGACTCCATAACTGCAAGTCATCGACACATTTGCTTATTTATGTCCTCCTGCTTAGTGAACTTATCATATATTTTTTTGTTTGATTCCTTCTGCTCTTCCATACTCTTGTATAGGGAGTCTAGTTTACTCAGCACCTCCTGCATCATCTGATCACCCTTGTTTTCTATGTGCTTGGTTTGCAGATTTTTTACTGCTCCAACATAAGTTTTGCTTCTTGTTTTATTGTTTTCAAGTGTTACAGAAACCTGTGACGGTATCTGATGTGTCACTCGTGTACCCTCCATTACTTGTCGACGTTGGAATGCAGTCTCTTTATTATCGGTTTTCTTTCTTAGATTTCTCATCTTCTGGAGTTCCTTATCTACTTCACACCCTCGGTAGTTAGCTGGGTGCTGCTCCTTACAGTTTACACAAGTTGGGGGGACACTTCTGTCCACTGTGCAATTTAGGGCCCAATGTTTCCCAGTACATTTAACACACCTAGGATCGCGAGCGCAATACTTCTGTGTATGGTTAAACCCCTGACACCTTTTGCATTGCGGGATCAAATCTGAGGTTTTTCTAAGAGGATCAATCTTTACCTTCATATTCAAAATTCCTTTAATATTATAAATATTTTCTAACTTTTCACCTTGGTCGAACGTGAGCATAAACAAGGGAAGTCCTATTCGACATACTGTTTTATTTGGGTCTCCTGGCAGATTTCTATCTTTTTTCAGTATGTTTACGGCATCACTAATTTTGAATCCTTTTTCTCGTAGATCTGCTAATATATCTTCTTTTTCGCAGGTCGGATGTAATCCCCTAGCCATTACCTTCACGGGTCGACAGTTTTTATCTTCATATGTGTACCATTGATCTTTCTCTTGAGACAGTTTATTTTCCATGGCTCTATAAGAGTCCGAATCTGACATCAGTAGCCTCCATACATTATTATTTAATGCCACAAGTTTGTATTTACTACTTGAGACAGAGGACAACAGAGCTTTCACTTCTGCGTAACCGGGCATTCCTACTAAATTTATTGGTGGAGGAGGTGCTTCCTCTTTCTTTCCCGGAATTTCATAAATTGCTTTATGTGTTTTGGCGACGTCTTTCCTCTTGCTTATTGGCTGTTTTACTGCAAGTTGGATCTCTGTATTTGCTTCTGGTGAATATTCTGCTTTCATTTTTTTGGCATTTCTTTTATTTGATGTTACAATCCAGTCTGTTTCTCTTTCGAGTTCTTCTTCATCAGTTTCATATGTTAAACCCTGTCCTTGTTCTCTGGGTCACATGTTTTTGTTTCGACATTTTGCTTCATTTCACCAAGAGCTGCTTTCAACTCTACATTCTCTTGGGTTAGCTTCAATACTTGTGTTTCGAGATGTGTCAACATGCTTTCCATTTTTGTCAACTTATCCTGCAGATCAGCTTTTTCATCTCCAATCTCCTTTTCTCCATCCTTCACAACAACTACATTGTTTCCTTCATCCAATGACCTTCCAACATCAGCCACTCCTGGTGGTGTTCTTGTCAGTGCGGATCTTCTCTTGAAAGGGTTATTTTGTAACGACAGTTGGTCCTCCCCAGACTCCATAGGTCCGACCTCCGTGTACCAAAGTGATCCCCCAGGGGCTCACGTAGTGAGTACGGGACTTGGCAATCCCGGGGTATCTGAGCTAGAGGAGCATACCTCTATAATAAACCTTGGTTCAGCTTGCCTCGGCTGATAGTACCTTGCAAGGGGGTCCCTAGCCAGGGTTACGGTGAAGACCTCAACGGCGTTCCTCGGCGGAGAGGATGTGCTTCGGTACGGCGAAGACGGCGGAAGAGGCAACCCAACCCTACGGTGTGAAGGCGTAATTGTCGATCCGTGCCAAAGGGGTGAATGGCGCATGGGGGATGCGTTGTTAACGAATCATAAATCAAAATAACGATGGATAAAACAAAAGGAATTAAAAAAACTTACAACTGCAATTTAAAACATACATATTTTTTAGGTTTAATTAACAAAATTTTAAACAAATTATGTCTTTTTCTCTTAACTCATAAATTTAATCTACCAAATTAATACTTAATTTATTGTCTAATGGTTTTTGAATTTTCCAAGCTTTGGGGATTTGTCCTGAATCATGGAAAATTTTCCTTTTTTTCAGAAAAAAATTTCCTTGATACGCCTTTCCCCTTATGAAGGATCTCTAATCCTTCATACGTTTGGAAAAAACAAATTTTGTAAACTTAGAGTTAAAAAAAAAATTGTCTTTTGGGTGTTTTTTTTGGGTGTCTTTTTAGAATGTCTTTTTTTGTGTGTCTTTTTGGGACGAGGTCAGTGAAATGTATTTAATTTGAAAATAGAGGAATTTAAATTTAGAGCGTTAATTTTAGTTAAAATTCAAATAAATATTTGTAATTTCTTACCTGAGTTGCGTTCGATGTCCTCTCCCAAAACAGAGACGGTCGGATCCCACTTCTGACACCAGTTGTGTCCGTCTCCACTTCTTTTGACCACCTGGAAGCTCCGGCTGGCTGGAGACCGCGTACACTTTAGCCGAATCTTGTCAGGATGGGCCAAGGAGTCGGGTTAGAACGCTAATGAACGCACGCAACGCAAGTGAAATAAAATGTTATCTTTTATTATAGTGCCGAATTAAAGATTACAGAATTGTTTTAATTTATTTTAAAAAAGACATAACGGCAAGATAAAGCCTTAATAGTGGCCGAAAAGCATACCGTTTATTTTGGCTACCACGTGGCCGAAAATGGACTGACCTCGTCCCGTCGCTGTCTTCCTTCTCGCGGCTCTAGGAACAGACTCCCGCTCGGCTCACTGGTTCAAGCCCTCCACTCCTCGTCTCTCCCCCCTTCTACGTCATATTGCACTGCTCAACAAAATCGCAAGTGCCAATTCATATTTTAATATTTAAAATCCCTTTCCATTACATCCTAATTTATGCTTATTATAGTTTTGGTTTGGTGGGCTTCTTTGCTGTGCCACAGGGACATCATAAAACTTATCATACATTATAATACACATTATATAAAATAATTACACATTATATTTACCTTAAAAATATCTGTGGTGCACTCAAGTTGCCAAATGTGTAACTGTAATATATCTCTAGATAACTACACACTGCTGACTAGATGATGTTAGGTCTCGTTAGGTTAGGCAACACAGTCACAGGTATTAGTTGTAACACGTATATAATAATACAATACATAAACACAAGTGTAGGGGTAGTTGCGCTCAAACTGGTGCTACGTCCTGGTAGCCAACGGTGGAACTATAATTCATACAAAAGTATTACACAATAAATGTAATAGTGCTACGCTGGCGGTGGACAATTGCCTCTTCTGCATTTTGAATATTGGTTTACTGTTGTTGTTTACAATGTACATGTTTCTATCATATAAACTTAGTTACAAGCTGACTGACTTTTGTTGTTATTACCATACACACTCCACCGCAGATCAACCTAAACTAAGAGTTGCGAGCTAGACTCGTACCGTGCTTATCCGCCTCACGGTACCGATACGTCCTCGTACTCTGTGGTATGCATAATTATCAAGTGATATCCTCTGGTAACTAGTGTACACAACTACAAACAAACCTTCTACCGACCACCAATAAATCTGTACCTATCGAAGTGCGATCAGTGCTCCATCAACGAAACAAATCGGAGTGGTGGTATCTAGTAGCCAAATAAGGGTTACGTGCAGGACCTACATGAGTGTGAGTCGTCATTTGTGTTTGATATACATTCAATAAACAAATTTTATTTTAACATAAATATTACAATTAATTAACAAGTGTACTTGGCTTTGCTGCGCTCTGGTTTCCTAAAACCTAAACTACTACTGTCGACTATAGTGCTGCGATCTAGTAGCCCAAGCTAGGAACTATACATAATATAAAATATATCACACATTAAGGTAGGTGAATCATTGACAAATAAACTAATGTATGGTGTGACCTGGTACCGAACAATTTAAACTATTGAATAGTCCTGTAATGTTAACAGCAGCAACGCTCACAACAGTAGTAACCATCATCGTCTACTGTTGGTAACAAAATATAATTAAATTATTAAGTGGAGCTCTAGTAACGTCCAAAATAGACTTCGACATTCGACAACTACAAACAAAAACATGGCGACTTATTGACTCCCTTTAAACTACAACGAGTAATACTATGTACAATAGCTCAGTCGGTATAGTCTAGTATCTCGCTTCCAATCCAGACTTCATTTGTTCGAATCCCACTGGGAAATTAAAGTTAGGGTCTGACGTCACAGAGCATGACTAAGTTGTAACGTGTAAATGTGACGTCAAAAATGGCGACAATGACAGACAAAAAATGGCGTCAGAAAAAGGAAAGGGAGGCAGGGGCAAGGGGATGTGCAACCACGCCCCCACCTCCCCTACAAGTTGGAAAAAGTCAATAAATTGAAAAATAACTAAAATACAAGAAAAACAAATAAATTTGAAACAGATGATCATGGAATTATTTTAAAATTTGGTCAATAATTTTCTAGCGTAGATTGTTAACATTTAATGAGCAAAACAATAAACTATTACCATGCATTTTGAAACATAAATGTAAAAAATGGCGATATAGTTTTTCTTGCAATTAGTAACGCTTAGAAATATTTTTTGAAGAGTCGACTAACTTAATGCCTCAACAATTATCCAAGCCGTAGTTCTAGCAATTAACTGATTTACGTCAAAAGATTGAAGCATATAAAATGGCTTCACGTAAAGGTGATTTGACCCGCAGCACGTTGAAGGGTATCGATTACTCAAAATAGTTAGATAATTTTAGAATTTAAAACATCCCTTACAAAATATCAAATTAAAAAAAAATATCAAGTCCAACATCTGACGCAAATAAGATGAATGAGTACCGAGACTTAGGAAAACTTGTAGAAATATTAAAAGAAAGGTTCTTAAATTTAGTCACTGAAAAGTATAAATGAAATGTACATAATTCAGGATCAAGAATATTTTAATTTTTGCATATTGATCACATGATGAATATTCTTGTCAAAGTTTCTATTAAAGGTTACCCATTACCATTAACTACATAGGCCTAAGATCATATTGCTCTCCCGTCCGAAGTATTATATTTGGTGGATGTATTATAGGTGAATAGCATAAACCATTCAAACATATTTGACTGCAGCATTGGGAGCCCATTGTACACTGGAACCAATAAACCAGAACAAGTTTTAATTCATTGTCACACATCTATAAATAATACATTAGTAATGAGTTTGTAATTCATAAGATTTGTAATTGGAGTTTGTAATTGATAAAATCTATTCATATAATGAAAAAGATAAACCTTTTTTTATTTATACAACGGCAACGATTAATAACAGGTAAATTGAATAAAACAAAACACTAACTAAAACATCTTAATATACCAAGCTAAGATATAATTGTATCACCAATAAAACAACTGTTGAATTAGATCATCGTTGTTTCAATAAATAAAAACTGAATTTTTTTGCCACTGAGAAAATTTTAGTACGATTTAAATAATAATAAATACCAAACAACGGTGGAAATTTCAAAGTTATTTCGGGTTTCAAAATAAAAGACTGCAGTATTTTTATTATAGCAATACAATTTGTGTCTATGAATGTAGCAGCTAAAAGTGATTAGCGAAACCATTGGTTCTTTGTTGCACACGTGGCAAGTTTCCATATCAGTTTTTATAATATATCTATTAGCACATGATTGTCAAATTGAAATATTGTATACAAACTGGCACTTAGTGAAAACTCTGTTCTATTATATATTCTCCTTTTCAGTTCCTTGTTCAAAATATTGTAACTTTTAATGAGTAAACAAATACAAATTTATAAATATTTTAAATTTCATTACTGTTGAGACCGATGGTTCTTGGTGGAATTCCATGTTTAAAGATAAAAAACACAATTATTTATTTTGTATATCCACTTATAATTAGTCTAGCCGACCAATGGTCGGCTAGACTAATTATAAGTGGATATACAAAATAAATAATTGTGTTTTTTATCTTTAAATATTTAAAAGAAAAGTTTGTAGATATATATATGTTAATAAAATGTCCTGAACTTTATTAATCTAACTACGAACATAGATTTTTCATTAGGATATCCTTGAATTTTGCACACAATGTAACATAGGTTTACGTAAAACAGGTTTACGACAGTGTACCATGGACCACACTACGACCTACACGATGAAATTGTCCAGCACAATTAAGTTTTTTAAAAGTGTTGTAACTGTGGTGTTTTTGTGTGTTTTTTAAACGTGTTATGTGTTTCATTGTGTTTGTGTAAGTGTACTTGACAATGGGATTGCGGTCCCGAAACGCGTCGTAACATTCGAACGACCAAAAAAGTCACAAGACGGAACATTAAAAGGTAATATTTAATATTATTATTAACATATTATCCTATATAATATGATTTATTATTGTTAATCTTTGGTTAAATCAATTTTAATTGAATCTAAGAATGCTTTACTTATCTATATAGAGAGTCACTTTGATTTACTGTGATTTAAATTGATTTATCTCCTTTAGAAAATATTAACTAAAGTGTTAGGTTTGTTTATAGTAAGAAATAAACACCAAAATATGTTTTACACAATAATAAATAATGTTTTACATAATAAGAGAAAGAAAACTTTAATGACATAAATAATTAATTATGGTTCACAAATAAAATTCAAATCTTTATAATAATTTTAAAGTATATTATTGTGTCTGATCCCTTCACTGAATGTTAGTTTGGGATTCTCAATCACTGAATTATACATAAAATTCACTTGAAATTCTATTAAAATATTATCAATATCATTTATACAAATTGAGTTATTAAAAGAATGAATTATAATAGTCTCAGTCGGGTTTTGTTCGTATTTTAAACTTAAATTACAAATCTCCGGCTAGGGGTATTCGGCCGGATCCATCCACACCTAAAGTTAATTACAGTTTGCATTTAAATCTTAAAATTATCTATTAACTAACTTAAATCTAGTGAGAACATTAAATGATGAGGATGATTGTTAAAAAAAACAGTTCAAAAGTGTCTTATCGTTGTAGGCTTTGGTACACAAAAGTTTGAATCACTATGAGATTTTTTGGGTTATTAATTTTGATGAAAATAGGAGTTCATAACCATGAAATGTTCATATAATTGGCTTTCTCTCACCCAGTATCTGTTGTCTTCTTCCTAGTAGTGATTCCTGGACGTTTTCAAGTCAAAATCAAATGAATAGAGCCGGCGTGAATTTTATGCGTCCGTCCCGGTTAAGCGTCTGCTTAGGAATCATATAGCGTCCTTTTAGGAAATTCATACATAAATCGGGGTTCTCTTTTAATCTCGTTACCAAAATCGTTAGTACGGATTATTTGCATGGGCTTAAATGGATACAATTTTTATGACTAAAAATGATTTTATGATATGATGATTATATCCTAATTTACATGTTCTAACTAATTCTATTTAATTTAAAACTAATTTTTGAGAAACAAACTCTTTATTTATGCCTGAATTATTAATTTAGAAAATTGCTAATCTCTAAGACGGTTTGAAGATCGCCGCCATGAATGGCGTCAACCAATTACAAAGCGAGCTGGAGGTGGGGCTTAGCTTCCTATGTAACTTGACTAAGTAAATTTCCCTGAGTTCATCACCTTTGAAGACTTCGTATTTATTTGAACGGACCTTTACTAAAATTGTGAGGTGACCATTGGAAAGATAATTTAATTCTTCATCTCACAGTATATTTTGATCTTTGGGATAATTCGCTATTATGCCTTATTTGTACAGGTTAGTTAGTGTTGTCATGGAATATTTTGCTTTCACTGGTATTGCGTTTGTCCACTTATCCCTTTATTTATTTATTTAACGGCTTTGGTTTATGTTTCGGGCTTTTTATGGTAGATAGCCAATATATTAAAGTTTCAATAGGCCAGTTTTTCTTTTATCAGTTTTCCCTTGAGTATTTATTATTAATTTTCTTCTGATGGGACTGAATTATATTTCCTAGATTTACAAAGTTAAAATTTGGTTGTCAACTTCCGCGGATAGATTGCGTTAGTGTTCTGTTTTTTGTATAAGTTTGGATTTGTTTATTAATTATTCGAAATGTAAATACTGAGCTGTTTCAATTATCCCTTCACTGAATTTTAGAAAGTGTATTTCTTGAAATGTGCTTTATAAAATTGAACGTACAGTGAAGTATTTATATTTATTTTTTTTGGAAATTTCGTATTTTCGTGGTCATAGTGGTAAGACTGTCTGTCAGGTTTGACTGTCCATCTCCTTTTAAAGTCTTGTGCTATTCCCTAAAGTTGGTGTCGGGTTCAATGTCCTCGCTTGTCCTACACATGATCGGTTTATGATTGTGATAAATGATTGTGTTTTTATGGTCTCATGGATGAAATGTGGTATGGTCCATATTCTTTGTTTATGTGTGTGTCGATTATGAAATAGGTGGACCTTCCAATAATTCTGCTGATTTCGCAGGGGCCTTCAAATACTTCAAAAAGTTTAGCTGTCTCTCCATAAGCAGCATTCGATAGAGAGAAATTTTTTATAAGTACTGTGTCTCCTATCTTGAAATTGGTCGGTTTTGAGTTTTTATTTCGCTTGTTGGCTCTTTTTTCTTGTTTTTCTCGGATTCTTTTGGTCTGCTAAAAATAATTTTGTTTCTAGTGGTATGTCATTTTGATGCTGATTTTTGATGTACGGTTCCCAAAATCGGATGTCTCTTCGTCCTAATTGTAATTCATTTGGAGTAAACCCAGTGGTTTAATTATGAACTTCATTTAGCATATCATTAATGTCCGGAATGCATCGTGCCCAATTTTTATCTTGTCGAGAGCAGTAAGTCCTTAGGCATCGTTTTACTTCTCGGATGGGTCGTTCAGCCATGTTGGTTTGGGGGTGGTAATATGGATTATACACTGTCTCGATGGATTGTTCTTTTAATTTATTTTTCCAAGCTTTGCTGTGAAAATGTGTCCCGTTATCACTCTGTAGTCGTTGAGGTATGCCAAACTGTGGGAAATGGTTTTCAAAAAGTTTTTGCATAATCGTTTTTGTATTAGCTGTTCTTATGGGGTATAGTTTTACAAATTTTGTGAAAATGTCCAAAACGATGAGGATATATTTTACTCTCCCGATGCTAACTGGTAGTGGTCCGATGATGTCCACTGCAACTTGGTGGTTTTTTTCCCTTACACGAAAGTCTTTTCGCCATTCCTATGAAGATCTTTGAAGACTTAGTATTTAATATAACGGACCTTTACTAAAATTGTGAGGTGACCATTGGAAAGATAATTTAATTCTTCATCTCACAGTATATTTTGATCTTTGGGATAATTCGCTATTATGCCTTATTTGTACTGGTTAGTTAGTGTTGTCATAGAATATTTTGCTTTCACTGGTATTGTGTTTGTCCACTTATCCCTTTATTTGTTTATTTAACGGCTTTGGTTTATGTTTCGGGCTTTTTATGGTAGATAGCCAATATATTAAAGTTTCAATAGGCCAGGTTTTATTTTATCAGTTTTCCCTTGAGTATTTATTATTAATTTTCTTCTGATGGGACTGAATTATATTTCCTAGATTTACAAAGTTAAAAATTGGTTGTCAACTTCCGCGGATAGATTGCGTTAGTGTTCTGTTTTTTTGTATAAGTTGGGATTTGTTTATTAATTATTCGAAATGTAAATACTGAGCTGTTTCATAATTTTATTATGAATATTTTTCAAAATTCACTAAACTTAATTATATTTATGTTATTTGGATTGATGTATTCAAGTAGTTTAAGAAAAAATCAGAACAATAAAATTATTAAGGCAACAGTTAAAGGAACCATCTGAAGAAGCGGCCGTGTATGTTGACAATTAAATAAGTCTGAGTCACGGATAAAAAATTGTAATCAGTAGATTGTGTCAAAGATTAGCTCCATACTCTGAACACCACAATTTATTTCCATTTACAGATTTCAATTTAATTATAACTAATTCTGTTTAAAGGAGTTTATTTATAACTTAGAATTTGAAGAACTTGAAATGATAATTTTTGTTGTTTACATTAACAGCCCTAATTAGAAAAATAACTATTAAAAGATATTAGCTTCTATTGGTTACTAGCTAATGTTAAATGTTCATATGTAACTCCGGAATAGTATCATATACCTCTTTTGTTATATATATATATATATATATATATATATATATATATATATATATATATATATATATATATATATATAGTAATGATGATTATGTTATTGTTTTACCAATTAGTCGATTAACATGATACAGTTTTCTTCAATACTCTGTTATATTATAACCTGAAATATGTTTATTCAATATTTCGTTCTTTTCATTAGGGGACCACTTTATTTGTTTAATTAATTTCCAACTAATTTCAAAAATAAAACGATTTATAAATGTTTTGTACCTTTTTTTAAGAATATTACAAAACATAAAACATAAAACGAGAAATATAAAAGATATAACTTACCCTCTTGAAAGCACCTCTGCATCTCGCAGTAACTTCAATCATGCAAAAGAGAACAAAGCAGATTATCAGATATAAACAAAATGTTTTCACCATCATGTTTGCTGTATATTCAGTTTATACTTTTTTCTTTCGGTAAGACTGAAGTATATTAGTTAAACTACCATTTATACAAACAGAGAAATAATGTGCTAATAATCAATTAGTAACACATGTAATAAAATGTTTACGACCTATTTAATGAAGACAATGCAAGTATTTTTAATTCGTCAACCTAAAATATTTAAAGAAAACTTATTTTATCGAAATTAAACTTTACGTGTTTCAATTAAGCTTGAAACCAAAACAATGCTTAGATTCATTTACAAATAAGCTATGAATTTGTGGTTTTAAATGGACATATATCGGTTATTGAATCTTTTGTTAGATACTTGTACAAATTATGGTACTTTAAATGCGTTTTAAACAAAATGATTAGGTTCACTGTCGAATAATAGACATTTAAAATATTTCTATACAAACGCAAAACAAAGTAAATTTAATTTACAAAAAAAAAAAAAAAAAAAAAAAAAATGCGTATATATTATTAATTAATATATAGACGGTTATAAAATAGCCTTTTAAGTTTTTAAGCATACATTTTAATGAATTATATTTAAATATAGCTCAAAATGTTTGATATTAGCGAACTTAACCCGTCCTGTATTTGGAGGGAATTTATTAACCTTTTTTTATTAAATAATGATTACTGGATTATTAATATTTTATCCTTTTTATTCAAATGGCTATTCACCTCTTGGTCATCATCGCTTTAAAAAAGAAAAAAAGTGCACAAGATGGCTAGCCCTCGAATACCCCAATAGCGTTAGGTACAGAAGAGCAAAAGAGTTGGTCAAGACAGATCCGATAGGAAAGATGAATGAAAGGGGTTTAACGAAATACAACATGAAGAAACGTGTGCACCCACCAAGGGTCCTCCGTCTTCCCAACCTGTACTTACTGTATTTGAGACCTTTGTGTTATTTGATTAATCGTAAAGCTTATTTAGTTAGGTTTGTATACATTATTCGGTGCGAAGAATTTATGTTTCTCATTTACCGTTTTGTCTTAGACACACCTATTTAGAAACCATTCATTTTTGAATTTCATTCGTTTCTAAAAAGAAACCTATGTGTAATTTATTAATGTCCGAGACTACTAACGTTATTATGTACATTAAATGAAGTGTATACTGTACAATAGTTGATTTAATTAGCTTATAGTTTGTACTAATGTCTTCTTTTTTGAAGTGGTTGGGCATTACTAAGTTTTATTTCGTAAAATTTTGCAATTCATAAGCAAAATCATAAAATTTTGTAAGAGTTATATAAAAAAACGAGTATTAAATTAAAACTTTGGAGAAAATTTTTGTGTTTCAATTTCAGAGTTTAGTTTAATATTATGTACCGGTACGTCCTTGCACATTTGTTTATATTTATGTAACAATAACAATTTTTCGCCTTCATTGATTTTCTCTTACGCAAGGGGTTTTGTCAGAGTCTTACTGGCTAAATAATCTCACTTTTTCTCTTCTGAAGTAGATCCATCTTCGAAACTCTTGCAAATCATTACTTCAAGGTAGTGACTCTACTAGGTCCCTAGGACTTCATTGTGTTTATTATGTCTTCTAGCTAAGATATCGTTCCTCCTTTGAAGACCCTCTCAATATATGAGCTCTCACTGTTGCAATGATCCTCTCTGGAGACCATTTTCATTCCGATGGTCTCTAGGACGATATTTCTTAATTTTGATTCTAGCCCACGTTTGTCGTCCATCCATCTTGTACACTCATTTGTAATTAAAATCTTATAATATTCCTTCTATTTCCATTTTAAAGAGATAATTATTGAAACAGTCGTGTCCAATAAGTATCTTGTGTCATGTAATAGTTTATCTCTCTACTTCCACTTTGTCCACTCTGCCATATTGCCGATTAGTGTTGACGCCCGTCTACATCTCGTATCACCAAGCCATCGCTCTTGCCATCAGCAGCGCTTCATATTTGACCGCCACTAAAGCAGCTTTCTTTCTCACAACTGCCTGTTTTTTGTACATCCATTTTTCTCCATTGATAAGAAATCGATGTGAGTTTTACTAAAGCTCCGGTTCCTAAACCGTCCTATAAGAACTCTTTATGCAGAGAACGTTTCTTCTCTGTATAGCCCCATTTTTCATTTGTAACTTTTCTGTTTGATCGTATAAACCCAGATCTTCTTTCCCCACCAAAGTACGAATTGTATGAATGATAATCAATAGTATTCTAATTGGTGTCGGTTCTCTTAAATTGTCTAGGAATCTGTTGATTTCATTACTATTTAGAAGTATTCCCGTGATGGTAGGTCTTGTTTTAATTTATTAAAAACACACTGGTTCGGCTTAAACTATTAACATGTTATAAATGCTTTGGATTGAAATACTTGTTGTTCCATTACCTGGTGTATGGATTTTGTGTTTTTACGGAAAAATGGAAATCCAAATATTTTAAAATAAGTAGTTCTTCTATATTTTTGAGTTAATGGTTGTGTCCTCACTTGTTGTGTTTGTACACAAAGCCCTCAAAAAGTGAATGTTTGGGCCGGAATAATTGACTACAAAATTGGAGGGCCGTTTGTGATTAATGGGAATTTGAATGGTGGTGCCTACCTACATTTGTAAATCAACGAAATTATGCCACCAGTGAGCAATCTTCTTGGACGACATTTCAATTCTACATTATGATGGGTAGTTACGCACACTTTTAGATCAAATGTTTCCTAACCAATGGATCGGTCGTAGGAGCAATAATGAGTGGCCGGCAAGGTCGCCGGATATGAATATTTTAATTTTTCTGTGGTGTCTTAAAAGCAAAAGTTTATAAAACCAAACAAGTTAACACTGCAAATCTGATAAACCGCGTAATGAAAGTGTCAAAGAAAATTACACTTGAGGTGCTGCAAAAGTTCACTTCTTCATAGTCTGGGGATATTGTCAAAATGTACTTGGAGAGTATTTCAACCATGTTTTGTTACATCTTTTTGAGGTATACTAACTTTTTATGAACATAACATAAAAAGTACAACTCTTATTTTGTTTTACATAAAAGTGCACTCTTTTTTTGTCTTTTTCTTTCTATTTTTAAGAAATTTCATTTTGACACTAATGCCCTTTACTGATTTGACTTACATAAACCTAAAAGAAAAAAGTGACGATAGAGCCATAGGTTAAGTATGTCTTTAATAATTATTGTCCCGTTTTTTATTTATTTCATAACTTCAAACGTCCACTACTTAAGATAGAGTCACCTTTTAAAGTTGCATTTACATCATTTATGTCCTTTTATTTTAACAGATGAAGACGAAGAGGATGCCACTTGCATATACTGCAATGATCTATATTCCAATTCCAAGGACAAAGAGGAATGGATCCAATGCATCCGGTGCCAGGGCTGTGCACACGATGGCTGCAGCGGCGTTGAGGAAGAAGACAATAATTTAGTATGTGACTTATGTATAATTAGACGTTAAGCCAAGTGTCATACTTAATGGTGTTCAATGAAAATATAAGTTTTGTTCAGAAATATTAGTTATTTTATTTCTTCCTATATAATTAACATGTGTACTCGGTCCTACCCCGATGGTGGGGAAAGACCGGGTGATGTGCCATTTTTATAAAAATAATTCATAACAACAAAATAAAAAAGCAAATCATATTTTAAGAGTCATATTATCAAAGATGGATAAATACAGAGTAGGCATACTAAAAAAATAATTAAGCTAAATATAATTTAAAATGTAGTTTCATCAAGCCATCAAACAATAACTTCCCGGTCTTATCACACTCTAATAACCCCACTAAATAACAATATGCACAACTCAATCAAATTAAAAGAAATCTCAATAAACTCCTTTACTAATCGAAAATAAGCTAGTAATACTTTGACATATTTACATATATTTTGTATTATTAAGAAAAGGTATGAAATTGAGTTTGATTAATATATATATATATATATATATATATATATATATATATATACAGTAGAACCTCCCATATCCGACCATGACGGGACCGGGCCGTGGTCGGAACGGCCAAAAGGTCGGATATCGGGAGGAGCGTAAAATGCCGTTCCCAGGTACAAAAAATGCCACACAGTACTGTAATACAACTTTATTACACCTTTAAAAATATTGTGTATACATTTCAAACATTTTCTGTCATGAAATTAAATACGTAAATATTGTATATTCAACTTGTAAAACTATTGATTATCATTTACAAGTTGTAATGATTTTACATTTCAAACTTTTACTGTTACGACTCTTACTTTTACGTTAAACTCGTCACAAAGCTTTTTTACAGATTCCCCTCTGTCAAGTCTTTTTAACACATTTAACCGCGTCTCAAACGAAACCAACACAAGCTTCCGTTTTCGTAACTCGTTCATTTTTATTTACTGTATATACTGTGCGTACCTGTCAAAGAAAACTGAAAAGAAATGTTATATTTTCCATAATGCATACTAAATTTATTCGTGGAAAAAAATCGGCCCATCAAACGTTTTTGCAGGTGTATGTCTGCTATATCGACGGGTGCCAATGCCGCGGTGTTATTATGCCGCCGACAATGGGATACCGCTAACGAAAAAGTCGTTTGATATCGCCGCCGCTTTGGTGCCGCGGTGTTTTTACGTCGCCGACATTGGGATACCGGTATCGACAAAGTCGTTTGATATTGGTGCCGCGGTGTTTTTACACTGCCGACAATGGGATACCGCTTTCGACAAAGTCTTTTGATATCGCCGCCGCTTTGGGTTTAAATTACAATTTATTTTTTGCCCTTATTCCCAATAACCCAGCATTTCACAAACTCGGCACACTTCCGGTCCACATTACGCTGAGTTTGCGGGACTCTACTGTATCGATGAGTCACTTTTTCAAGTCTGTACAGGCTCGCGAACTGAAACGGACTGTGAGAGCGCGAGTAAACAATAGACAGACGGACGGTCGGATATCGGGAGGAGTCGGATGTGGGAAGGTCGGATATGGGAGGTTCCACTGTATATATAAAACCTTTAAAAACAATAGATATAGATTGAACAATTAAAACCCTTGGAATAGATATAAATTGCGACTTTTAACTGTTAGATACAAAACCATATCTAAATCAACTTTACACATAGAAGGTGTTACAGAAAATATATATTATGAAATGGATTGTAAAATTTATTGGGTTTAATAAACATTTTATAGATTATACATTTAGGAAATAAAAAAATTAAGAATAAAAAAAAAGAAAAGTTTCTACTATCCAACTCGATAAAAGATAATTTAAATATATTAGCTTGGATTTTGATTTCACCTTTAACGATGGTTTCTTGTTAACTTTCAACAAAAATAAATGACAAAATTGCATTTAAAAATCAAAATAACCTTGGAAAATTTATTAGCTAGTCTGTACGATAAAATGTTGATGTTATAGACGTCTGGAATTTATAACATTGAGTGTGACTAAAGTGTTTTATGTTAGTACGAATAAATAATATTGGTTTCATTATTTAAATTAAGAAAAAACAAATTGGTGGATATATTCGAAAGTATTTTCAATGTTAAGGCTATAAATGACTTGTTTGATTTTGATAACGGGCCAATTCCAAATTATTCGATATTTTCTTTGTTAAAACCAAGTTAAAAACACACTAGGCCTATTTTTTACTTGGATTTTCTCAAAATTATATATATATATTTGTTTTCACATTGATTTAAATTTCAAAATTGTAAGTTATATTAGAGTACTTGGATTCAGCAGCACGTCGCCCCTTCCATTCAAGAATCCGGTCTGATCAATGTAGAGAGTGGAGAGAGCTGTAGGTACGATTTAGCTGTTACACATAGTGTAATACCTATACGAGGATGTTACCGAAATATAATATAAGGATTTATTAAACATTGTAATGTTAGTTGTGTTATTGTTTTGTTTGTGGTTTGGGGATGACATTCATCTAGTTATTCATTACATATGTGTTGTTATAAGGACAAGGCACGTTGTTTGTTGTAAGTACCATTGTTAATAATTTCTCAAACTACATCTCACGCACACACTGAGAAATACCTGAGATATAATTTGGTTGTCAAGAGTCACGGCAAGGCGTATGAAAACGAAGAGAAAAGAACTAAACGATAAATATAGGAAAATGTATTGGCAATATGGAAGATATTCATAGATGACAGTATACAATAAACAATGTTTTTTTTCGAAAAAATTGATACCTATTATATTTAGGTTTGGGTGTACAATGAAAGAAATATCATGGTAATCAAAAGATATATGTGTGTAACGTAATCCAAAACATCGTGTTGAAGTTTAGGTATATTTGAAATAACACCTTATTTAATGAGATATATTTATTGAGAACTTATTGTAGAAATAGTGTTTGAGATTAAGGGAACTATTAGGAATTAAATATTAAGATTAGTTAGTATTAAGATAGTTAAGTTTCATTCAAAGTCGTGAGTATAAACAATAGTAGCGAAGAGATATACAAAGTTTGAAAACTTTTAAGTCTGCAACACATAAAAGTGACACAAGTTGCTGAAAGATATATATGACAAGGTTGTTAGTAAATCAGGGTCAGACCCGGTAGGTAGTTATCGACGGTCAGATATAACCGTAAATATTAATAAATCTATGCTTATATTCTGGATAATATAACTAGATTACCCAAATAGTGACATTCCCACTTAAACCGCTCACCTGTTGCGAGTTAAAGACATATTAGTAAAGATGACATAAAGTAGAGAAACTGTTTTTGTGATTAGTATTGTAGAAGGCAAGGAAACAAACATCTTGGATTTGCTTTGGAAACTCAAGATAATTAATCCGGAAGAACTAACTTGAATTTAAAAAGAACAGTAAAGACATTAGCACATTTTCTACATAATGTAAATCCCCAAGCTTACTCTTTAAGGCTTTGAAGCTTTCAATTATAATAGTTATCTAATATAGACAAGTATTACCTTAGTACAATTTGCATTGTTTGAAACTAAATAATATATCTGTAATAAATATTCTTGAATCTACGGTACTAGAGCAAGGATCACTTTATATTCTTGAGATGAATGCACGTATACAGTGAGGAATATCAGTTAAAATGTATAAGCTTTGGATCCTAGAACCTCTTTAATACGAACTATGCCCACAAGACTTACTTGGAAATATATTCTGTATGACATCATGTACCTAAACTGATACTCGTGATTCACACAAATGATTGAGAGATTTTTTATATTTTAAGGTGTTTTATAGATGTGAAGAGATTACCTCTAGAATATATCATATGTAAAATAAAAACTACATTGTGTCATAAATCATAATTATGGTCTAATGAGTTTTCTGCAGTTTTGACGCCGAATCTTATGCCAGTATTATTAATGTTAAATAATTTGCAAATATATTTATTGTGGTCGTTACAGTAATAAAGAACATTAAAAGGACACAGAGAATGGTTACTTGTAGACGTTTTGTTTTTACAAAATACTTTTTCTCATATATACTTACTATCCTTGCTGTCACAATAATGAACTCACGCAGTATTCTTCACACCCAGATGGCAGATATTCAGTTCCCTCTGTCAAACAAAACCTTAGATCAAAAAACACCAACAATTCGTATTGGAGAGTTTAAGACAATTTAGTATTTCGGTAAATTTAATTTATATTTTTGTTATTGTGTATAAATCTATATCATTTGTTATGATTATCAACCACACAGTGTTAGTACATTTTGCACCACTAAGAAAATTCTAAAAAGTGCCTTTGTTTAAATAAGAATTTTTACTTCAAATTCAGAAGTTTAAAAGTATTTTGTCACTATCAATACTGTTACATTTAACACTAATACATGACAAAAGTATGTGACAGATTATTTGTTATGATTCTATTTTTATAAAACACAACAACCCATTCCTCTTAGGTAATATTGTATAAACAATTTTATAACTTAATTTTTACTTCAATTACAATTAATGTATTGAATAACCCAGTATAACAATTAATGTATTATTAAATAACAACCCAGTATTGAATGTTTTAATTGTGGGATACGTTTATCTGATATTTCTTTTAGAAATATATGTGAATTTTTTTCTTTCCCCTTATTTTTGTTTCTTTTCTTCTTTACCGGGAACAAAGTAACTTTCAATATAAACCTGATATTCACCGAAGGAGCATAATTAGATTTGAGATATTGAGAAAGTTACTATACAAACTGGGACACAATGTACTCCGATAAAATACAGCAAAAGTCTGTCGTGTCAGATAGTTGAGCCGATTGGTATTGTTAAAACATACTTTTAACAGTATAATTATGTTTCGATCGAAATAACTAGTAAAAGCTACATTATTTGTAATTGTATGTAGATTTTAGGGAATGTTATCAATTAAGCTTAATAACAGCACTTCTAAATTACCAAAACAGTTTTACACTTAAAACACAAATCAGTTTTTATAATAAAATCTCCTACATAAAAACCAATTACGAAGTCTACTCGTTATTAAAGAAATCACCCGTTCTCCTATTTGTCGTGGGGAGGTTGGAAAGTCTGTAGCTTGTGGCTGGATATTTACGTTGTCGCGTTCAAGAATTTTAAAATAAAAATAATGTTCTCATCAGCTTCTGAAGTGTGATTATTACTTCATTAAAATATATGAAATCCCTAACAAAGCACAGCTATTTAATTATTACTTGAGTTTAATATCACTGTTAGATATATTAGTTAACTTCCAAATTTATACATTGCTATCGCAGCTCTCACAAAGGAAACCGTGCTATATTCATTGATTTTTGTTTGTTACACGTTTCATAAAGTACTCATCTGATGTTTTCTCTACAAATTTCATTTTCTACAACTATAGCTCACCTTTTTTTGGTCATTTTCATGTTCTGTGTAAATTAAAAAATTAGTACAAGTATGAATATATAAATATTTTATTTAAAAAACAAGGTAGGAGTTGGAAAATGGAATAAAGTTGTGTATAAGGTAAATAAATATTGTTTAAATAACAAATATTCTATTGCGAAATGTTTGAATGATATTAATTTGTCTAATATATTTACAACTAAAAACTATAAAAACCGATCCTGTTTCAAACCGACCGTACAACATTTATTCTTATATTTTACCTTTACATTTACTGGTATACGAAATTGTTATGGAATTTACGAATCTGCACATTTCAGCTGCACTATTCCACTGTCACGGAGGGTTTTAATGTTAAGCTTTCGAAGCACATTTAGGTGTGCAGTGAATTACTACTTAAAATTTCTCGCTAAAAGGAAATAAAAGCTTTTAACAAACAAAGAGTTTTATTATTTATTAAAACGTAAGGTTATAATGAACACAAATACTTTCTGTTAAGACTTTAAGCACAATGCATGGTTCTACTTTTTGTTTCATTTGAGGTATTTGTGTACTTTGAAAAGGATTTATCAATAAATAGTGCAAAAACATTCTATTCTACCTTTATTCAAAACATAGTCACATTTTTAGGATTCGTTATAATCTAAACTGTGAAGCGCTATCTTTTAAGTCCATATGCTATCCACCATTTGACACTCACATATCTGACTTCAAGTTTATAATGAATTGTTAGAATTTGTTTAGTACTTACTTAGCGAATTTTAACATTGCTTCAAACTTTTTTCAGGTAGTATTAGGATTTTTTTATAAATGGTGTTAAATCAAATTTACATAATAAATAGTTACACTCAATTTTAACAAATTGATACTGTGTTAAATCATTGTTCAGGTACAATCACATATTAAATTATCAAACAAATGACCACCTAACAAACGTTACCAAAGTTACAAATAATCCTTATGCAATGGAAAAACATTGATAAGCATCACCATGGTATTTACTCAACACTAAATAAAAATGAATATTTGCTCATGTTTATGAATCTAGTAACGTTGTACGTATATCGATTTATCATAGGTAAGAATTGGGACTGCCTTTGTCATGTTTACCATATTGAATTGATATTTTGGTATTCATTAAATGACGAATTCACAAAAGCATGCAATTTGAATTATTCACAAGATATTGAAAACAAAAAAAATAAAAATTATATTATTTCGAAAAGGATATTCCAATTTTTACATGGGATAAGTAAGTTTTATTGCCCTAAAGTTATTGAAAATAAATTATGATATTGATTTAACTTATAATTTTGTAAGGTTCTTTTAGTAGTATAACAAAATCTTTGCTTTGTAATTAATTTTGGGTTAACTTAACAATATCAAATTAGATTGTCTTCTATATTGATTAATGATACAAATTTAAAATGATTTATATGTCAAAAAGTTTCTTTATTTCAAAATTACACTATCTCGGGGAAGGGGAGCTCGTGCTGGCCAAGAAATCCTGTTTTACACGCAAAATTTTTATACAAATGAAAAGTTATTTAAATTTTAATTTATTATGAAAATAATTTAGTCAAATTGTTCACTAAGTGTTTCCTTACCACTATTTCTACGTTCAACTTCGGTCGATATGACCGCGAAATTCACTCTTGCACACACAAAAAAATACACATCTTGTTCTGTCGGCGTTTCTCTCAGCACACTCACAAAAAAAAAGGACGCTCTGGTCTCTTCAAGCTTGCCGGCTCCAACTGCACTGATTTGAGTCGTCCATTCTCATTGGCCGGTGAATCCGTCGTCAAGGCAACGAGTTCGTTGTGTCGTGAAATTATTTTAAGTGTTTTAACTTTTTAGCTATATTTTAATTCCAAAAATGATTTATAACAATTTTAATTATTCAAATAAACACTTTATATCGAATTTTTACTTTACATAATCTTTTTTTATTATAGGTCAAAATTTTACCACGTAATCTATACTCTGGCTTGGCTACAATTAGAATTCAAAATGTCTAACTTTCTGATTATTAATTATTTGATAATGGCCTAATTTTACAAATTTATATATTTTACAACTACCAGTATTTCTATGGTTTCTTACATTTTTTCAACCCAATTTTTAATTTGGAAGAGGTTATATGTATTCCCTATTTG
The DNA here is from genome assembly GCA_963513935.1 of Aphrophora alni. Classification (NCBI taxonomy): domain Eukaryota; kingdom Metazoa; phylum Arthropoda; class Insecta; order Hemiptera; family Aphrophoridae; genus Aphrophora; species Aphrophora alni. Next base: position 31,404,000 of record OY740773.1, read on the forward strand.
TTTATTAGACTTGCTTCTATTAATTTGTACCATTATAATAGCTCCTCACAATAATTTCATACACAGTAGCGAATTGAAATTTTTGTGATAATGTACAAATTACCTAATACTTTTATCATATAACTCAGAGAAGTTTTCTACAACTTTATATAACAGTATCAACTAGAACTTTCTTTATGGAGTTTAAAATTAACAATATAAAAATCTCAACTAAAACATACTATACAGTTTAATTGAACAATTCAACCATATTTTACCAGTTTAACAGTTTAACTTTAAAAAAAATTACAACAATATTCTATTTAAACCTTTCATGAATTAATGTTATTAATTGTTCAAACACATGTGAGTCTACAGGTTAGTCCATTTATCTCTGTAGTTCCATAATAATACCTTAGTATATTATTTGGGGTTATTCTCTTATGAAAGGGGTATCATTCACAGTCTATTTCTGTATAAGTTCACTTTATGGTCATTTACATAAGGTGTTTTATGTATAATAAACTATCAGGGAATACATTATCTTTCACATCATATCTTATAATTATTGTCTTTTATAGTTTATGGTGGAAAGATTGTTCACAGATAAAATGTTCTTGTCATTTCATGTCTTAGGACTAGTTTACGTTTCGTGTACAAAGAAATAGTCCTTTTTTTTTTAATAGGTCTCTTCTTGTCTTGTCTGTACAGGGTCGGCTTGTTGATACTTCTTCAGTAACGATATGTGGTAAGATCCATATGTCTTTTGCTGTTCGTCAATAAGGGTATATATTGACTTTCCAATTCTTTTAAATATCCGCAGTGGTCCAACATAAATTGTGAATAACTTGGCGGTTTCTCCATATCCATGGCTTGACTGTGGAAAAGACTTTACTAGTACTAGGTCTCCTTCTTTAAAATTAGTTATCTTGTGTGAAGTGTTATATTTATTGGCTCTTTTAATTTGTGTAGCAATCTTACCATTAATGTTTTCTGTGTTTCCCTCAACTGAACATTTTCTCTAAATATACTTTTAGTGTCTATTATCTCTTCCTTAATTTCTTGATTTTTATTTATATTATTATTATTATTAATTAGATTGTATTCATCCCATATCTTTCTTCCATTCTCGTAACTCACTATTCTGCATTCAATCGCTTCACATATTTCCTCGTCAAACTTCAATGTAAATATTTTATTTTCATTATTCTTTATTTTCATTATATTTTCGTCGAAGTTTATTTCCATCTTCAAATATCTTATCATATCCATTCCAAAAATACAATCCTTAATTAAATATGGCACTATTATACATTGTACAACCAATTCATAATCGAATAACTCAGCTTTGAGAAGTAGAATCTTAGAAATTCTCTTTGATTTCTGATTTAGAGCGGTAGTAAAAAAAATGTTGGTAAGTGGTAATTCTTCATAATGTCCTAATTTATTTTTATTGGTTTGGAACCAAGAATCTGAAATACATGTTATGCTGCTTCCTGTATCTACAAGGGTTTTTGTGACTATTCCGTTTAATTTAACCTCTATTTCGGGACAGTTGTGGTTTAAAATGGGCTCATTGTTAGAATCTTCTTCCTCCGTTAACAAAAATTCTTTGTCGCAGTATAGGTTAGAACAAATTATGTGTTTGTAACTTTGATATTCGGGTTTTTGAATATTAACATTGTTTGGCTGTTTTCCGATATTGTTTGACTCTATTGGCACTGGTATAGGTTGGGAAGTCTCGTTACTAACACCTTCTCCTGTACAGCCTTTTTTCATTATATCCTCTAGACCAGTGCGTTGGAGTTTAACTCCTTTTCGCCCTGTCGGTTCTGTTCGTTGTCTGGTTCACTTCGTGACATTGTTGGTCGTGTTGGTCGTAGCTATCATTTGGCAGACCCGTTGTTGCTCTCTTGTAGGATAGCTGGAATCCATCTTCATGTGGTTCTGGTTCGCCGCATATGGCTGTCGTGGCGGTGAAAATTTCATGTCTGTTCTTATTGGACCCGGTGGTCGGTTATTGTTGGTCCTGCCTCTATCATATTCATTTCGCCCATGGTTTGCGTTGTATTGCTGCTGGTTCTGGACTTCTGGACGATTTTGTATATATCCCCTTGGGTTATAATACGGGTGTTCTCTTCCATTCCTATAGTATTGGTTCTGTGGTCGTTGGTTAAAATTTCTTTGATCGTGGTTCGTTGTCGGATATCGTCTAGCCGGTGTTGTTTGTGGTCCTGTATATCCACTTGGTTTCAGGTTGTTGTCATTGATTCGTTTCCTTATTCCCGCATTCCTTTCTTCTGTATCTTCCCGTTGTAATAACGACGCGAAATCCTTGATGGTTATTATGTTCTGGACCCGTTGAGCATCCTGTATGCGCTGGTCGAAATGTTCTGTTAGTGTGGCGATAATGTCCTCTTCCAATGGTTCGGGTGTCATGGACTTCATTGTCAACACACGCTCGATGAAGTATTCGCTGCGTGACAGATTTCCTCCGGATCGGTATCTTTCCACTTCGAGTTTTTGTCGCGTACCCTTTTGTGCTTCCCTATTCCAGAATTTTAAGTAGAACTCCTCCCGAAATTGATCGAAACTTCGCACTTCTCCTTTAACCAATTGCCACCATCGTGCAGCGCTTCCTTCAAGACTTGCCTCGAGTACGTCGAAAAGACAATCTTGTTCTTCACCTGTTTGGTTGATTTTTCTAGCCGACAATCGCTCATAATAACGTTTGAGTCTTTGTATATATTTGTTGGGGTTAGTCTGTCTTCCGTTAAATTTCGGTAGGGTCTGGTTTAATATGTTATTACCATCGTTCGCATTTCCTCCGCAGGTGACGTGTATATTCGGCGGGTAAGTGTTGTTACTTAACCTCGGTAACTTGGCGATGGTTTCTTCGACTTTCTGTAAAATAATCCGTTTGTTTTCCATTAATTTACTTTCGATTTGGACTTCTTGTTCCTTTCATTTTTCTCGGAAAATTTCCTCGTTAACCGCCTTATCCAACTTGCCTTCCAAGTCGTGTAATCTTATATTCGTTTGATGGACGGCTGTCTCGACTTCCGCAAATTTCTCGTTAAATTGCGCCTCAATAACCTGAATTTGGGTATTTAAACATTCTGTAATAATTTTTATTTCGCCTTTGATTTGGTTTAAGTTTAATTGTATTTTGTTTTCGATATTTATTTCGTTTTGTTTAAATTTGTCATCCATTTTGTTTTCATTTTGTTTAAATTTATCATCTATTTTAATTTCGATATTTATTTCGTTTTGTTTAAATTTATTGTCTATATTTATCTGTAAATTATTTATTAATAACGTAATTTGCTCAAGTAGATTGCCCGATGGGTTGACTGGTTCATTATCCGTTTCTTCAACATTTGCGCGTACGTTTTCCGTTAGGTTAGTTTCCGATTCGGCAGACGTAGACGGACGTAACGGTTTTAATTTAGCTTCCTTAGCCTTTTCGGTTTGGGATGTGGTTCTTCTAAGGTTATATCTGGTATTTCTGTCCTGTTGTTCCTCCATTTTATTTATTTATTTTTTAAATTAAATTTAAAGATAACTTGAAAAATTTCGTCTGACGATTTAGTGTTAGAACTTACAATTAGGCTACGTATAATTGTGCCGCGAACATATAGGCTAACGTGGAATTACATTTAAATGGTACCTTATTCACTAGGCCTATAGGCTATCTACATTTACAACACATTCTTAATGATAATATTTAAATGTTTAATGATAATATTTAAAATAAATGTTTGTTAGTTATGCCAGGGTATAGGTTATTTCTAGAAATTTCTTAGCCATCACGTTGTTGCGACAATTTATAACAAAATCTTTGCTTTGTAATTAATTTTGGGTTAACTTAACAATATCAAATTAGATTGTCTTCTTAATGATACAAATTTAAAATGATTTATATGTCAAAAAATTTCTTTATTTCAAAATTACACTATCTCGGGGAAGGGGAGCTCGTGCTGGCCAAGAAATCCTGTTTTACACGCAAAATTTTTATACAAATGAAAAGTTATTTAAATTTTAATTTATTATGAAAATAATTTAGTCAAATTGTTCACTAAGTGTTTCCTTACCACTATTTCTACGTTCAACTTCGGTCGATATGACCGCGAAATTCACTCTTGCACACACAAAAAAATACACATCTTGTTCTGTCGGCGTTTCTCTCAGCACACTCACAAAAAAAAGGACGCTCTGGTATCTCCAAGCTTGCCGGCTCCAACTGCACTGATTTGAGTCGTCCATTCTCATTGGCCGGTGAATCCGTCGTCAAGGCAACGAGTTCGTTGTGTCGTGAAATTATTTTAAGTGTTTTAACTTTTTAGCTATATTTTAATTCCAAAAATGATTTATAACAATTTTAATTATTCAAATAAACACTTTATATCGAATTTGTACTTTACATAATCTTTTTTTATTATAGGTCAAAATTTTACCACGTAATCTATACTCTGGCTTGGCTACAATTAGAATTCAAAATGTCTAACTTTCTGATTATTAATTATTTGATAATGGCCTAATTTTACAAATTTATATATTTTACAACTACCAGTATTTCTATGGTTTCTTACATTTTTTCAACCCAATTTTTAATTTGGAAGAGGTTATATGTATTCCCTATTTGTTTATTAGACTTGCTTCTATTAATTTGTACCATTATAGTAGTTTGCATCAGAGTTAACATTGACAAGTATAAATGTTTCGAATTTAACGGCTGCTTGACGTACAGATAGACGGTATGGATTTTGATCACAAAACTAAAATATAACAACTATGGTTACCCATTATTGAAATTGGGTAACCATAACAACCAGATGATGTGAGGTATATAGAGGGTTAGTGTGAATTACAGTAGATTTTATCAGATGTTACAAATGTGACAACTTAAACTTTTTCAATTAACGTTATAAATGTCAACCGACGATCTACATTCACAACCCCGCTATTCAAACCAGAACCAAACCAGAATAGTTAATAATTATAACTCTTGTTTATCTAATGGTTGTCCATTTATTACGAAAAGACACAAACATACCTCACGTAAATTCTTTCAGGATATACGCACTACATTATACTACTTTCACATAATAACAAATAAAATAAAAAATAAGATATTGTTTTTATTTTTATTCATTATTATATAATAATATCTTATAAAACATCCGCTTTCTCATGTCCTGAAGGAATAAAATTTGATCTTAAGCAACTTTAATGTTTGAAAAAGGGCAAGTGTCGATCAATTATAAAGTTCTTGGTGAGGCGTGAAAAAAAAAAAAAAAAAAAAAAAATGGGATCAATTTTCAAGGACGTTGGATTAGTCGTGGGAGTCACTGTGGTGTTCTTATTTAACTTTGAGTGACTTTTTTATGGGGCTAAAAATTTAAAATATAAGTGTACAACCATAGTTGTTAAATTATTGTTTTTAAATTATTTAAAAAAATATAAGCTAAATAGAATAAAAGATCCTCAAGCTCCTATCCAATGGTCTTTCCTTTTTAAGAAAATACATATACTTATATATTGAAACATACATTGTTTCTTTTTCCGTTTTTCCTATAAAATTATTATTGTATTTTTTAAAGTGTTTACACTCAACACGACTTTTCTCTGACAGTTGTTAAGGAAGGGGTAAAAACTTCCTGTAGAGGAAATTACTTCCCAAACCCATTACAAGCTGAGTAGTACAGTCGTAGGATTGGAAGAAAAGAGAAATCGATTGTAGTCTTTATTGAAATTCTATAAATATATAATGGACGAAATAAAAACTCTAAAGGCCACTAATTAATTCCCATTCATCAACGTAAATCACTACATTTAATTGGAACTCTTTTAGTTTTATTTCCTTTTGTATTTAATTCACTTCAACAAAATAAATTTTGAATTTGTAACAAACTATACTAAATTAGCTTCCTGCCTTTCTTAAAAGGATTACAAAAGTCTTGTAGTATTTTTAACATTTACTTATTGAGTTTTTGCAATGTACAATGATGCCATTATTGGACCCAAGTACTCTCCTTTAGATTTGTACCTCCATCTTAGTAGCCTACTTTCAAAATTAATATTAAGGAAAGTATTGCTAAAATACCGATAACACGTTTTCAGTAGCTCCGTTGTAATAATTGAAGTATTGTTGCAAAACATGTTTAGGCTTTAACGATATTAATTGAATTATTTGAATAATAATTATTACCTTTCAGACTAATAAAAAGTGAATGTCAAGCAATTAATAAAGAGTGATTGTTAAGTATATTTTAACCAGGAGGACTACATTTTGACTCAATAATGATATACTGTACTACATATATTGCTCAATTTTTAAAATAAATCTGTAGAGTAAAAATTAAAAAGAAAAGCTAGTTATTATTTATATGTTCAGATTAATGTATTTTATCAAGCAATAACTTGATAGAACACATTTGAGCTTGTTTCATTACAAATTATTACTTAAGTGTTTGTGGCTCTTAGCTGTGTAGTTGCTTCAGTTATAACAATAGAAGCACCCCAATAAAAGTAAGGTAGTTTTATACAAATTACATGAAAAACATAATCTCTTAATTTTTTTTTGTGGAATAGGTTGCTTATGAAATATCTATTCACTATTGTTTGTTAACTTTGGGTTATTTTACATTTTGTCTATAATCGAGGGTGTACAACCGTACAATCCAATGACAAGTTATAATACAATGTTCCAACAAATCTCTATAAAATAAATATTACTTTAACATACATTCACCACCTCAAATTTCAACGCCCATATCTTAATTACATTTTTCGACCACATTAATTAGTTGGAACATATATCCAAAACAAATTACACATATGAGGTCAATTAGTCACTGAATTTTCTAAATTTAATAAATAAAATACTCTAAACAGACGGAAAATTATTGACAGTGTCACTTCACACCTAGTAATAATTTAGAATATAATTTATTCTTGATTAATCTGGTTATAATTAATTTGATTAACTATAAAATACTTGAAGATGTTTGAAAAGCCGATTATTTAACTTTGGAAAGAATTTGTTTCCAATTAAAATGTAATTTCAATAATCTATGAGTTATGGTAATGGAATTTTAATAACAAAACAATTTATTTTATGGTTTTACTTTATTCTTGTATACTATTGTATGGTTTAAAGTTCCCTTTATGGGGAAAATACAATATAAAAATAATGCCTAATTTGTTTAAGTCATGCTTACTGTCGAATGACGTTTAAAGCTTTGAATTTGAACACTTTTAGTTGCACTTAAAAGTAGGGTTATATTTACATGTGTTATTAGATAATCGTCCGAAGTCAGTTTTTGATTTCAGTATCTAAAACAAAATTGAGTATTAATTGGACATAATAAGAGGTGAGTAATGTTGCTGAAATGTATTGGGAAGTTTTTGCCTTAAGTTCATTCTTACACTGTGTAAAGTTTTGACAGAGACAAAATTCCTCTCTATTTGTTCAGTATTACAAGTAAATGAAAGTAATAACTTAATATTTAAAGAGTTACAAGGCAGAATTTTAATTCCTAAACTTAGTTACCATGTGTTGTATGTACTACAACGGAAATTCGTTGTATGGGATTATATTTTGGTTAAAAAATAAAAATCTAATCCTAATACAAGGTTTGGCTAATTTGTAAGCGACTTTGCTGTTCACCGCGAGTCGGTGAAACTGACCTATGACCAGGTCTAAAGTCAACTTTCGCTTACTCGTTATGACAGTAAAATCGTATGTCGGTAGATTTTGAATAAAATATCTGTATTTGATGAATTTTGAAAATATGAAATAATACTGTTGTAGGATGTGTAATTGTAGTACAAGTTGTACGCAATACAGATCAGTTACGGTTGTTTCATAATAATTAGCACACGCTGCAATAAGTTTAAATGAAGAAACGGAAAATTTTTAAAATTAGTCAAAAATAAAAAAATCTTAATATTTTTCAGAATAAAAACAAATTTTAAGAATAAAATATTTTTGGTAAAATTTTGAAAAAAGTGATAAATAAAAAGTTGGGTGAAATGGTAAAAAGAATAAGTTGCATAAAACAGAAAGAAAAGTAAATTTTAATAAAGTGTTGTAAAGAAGTGTTTTATAAGACAAAGGTTTACAAATAAATAAAGAAAAAAATTAAAAATTAATTAAAAATAAAAGGTTATAGTTTTCACACTTTTTTGGGAACAGGGATAAAGTAAATAAGTTAGGATTTGGTAAACCTGGTTAGTTTTGAGTATTTAACAAAATATGTGAATCTCAGGGTAATCAGTATATATTAACCCCCCTCCCCCCATAAATGAAGAGGTGTGAATACAGGTGTCAAAAACTCAGGATCGAGGAGGAGCAGAAGATCGGCGATGCGGCTGTGAGAGTTGTTACGCATGAAGAACAAAATAGTGAAATTTCAGAACTGTGAAGTGAAAGGTGTGAAAATTCAAAATCGTAAATCACACAAAACATTACGTAACGAATTGAAGGTGAACGGGCGGGCCGATAATCACCACGCGAACTTCTCGCGAAAGCTCAGATCAAGATCTACAAGATGCTGGTGTTTAAAACACGAAAAAGTCATAAGTAAACCCAATAAATTAAAAATAAGACAAACAATAGCCAAATGTCTAGTTACAAGTTGGAAGATGTAGAAGCTGAAACGTCATGACTTCGTGACGTCGGAAGGGGCGGAGTTAGTGTTACCAACCAGTCTACTACCAGATAGAAAAGAATAATTAAGAGAAATTAATTAAAATAAAGTAATTGAAAGACTCGGATCAGAGTAAACCAACCACAAATAAATAAATATAATAATAGAAAATAAAAATTAACAAAAAACTTCATGGAAAAGGTGAAAAAAGGAAATATCACGTTATCACTGTGAGGGAAATAAATTGGTACTAGAATATCGTATTTTTTGGCTATAGATATAGCTGCCGGCGACTCAGTCGCTCTCTTCTAAAAAATCAAGTTTGAAATACTACAGGTTAGCTATGCCCGAGCGCGCTCTGTTCTTTAAAATTAATTAAAACAGTTAAAGTGTTACTATGCTCAAAGTTATGGTGCACAAATTTTCCAAAAATTATAAAATGAGTAAAAATTAATTTCGATATAATAAAATTGTATGATAGGAAGTGATAGGTGAAATGGCAAGTTAAGTAGTTTACTGCGAGTTCCAAAAAAGTGGTAAAAAGTTACATCCAGTGTTAGCCAGATCAACACGTTGCCAGAACCTGGCAATAACTCCATTGATCTGTAAATCATTTTCTACAACCAGCGGTCATCATTACAACAACATCTTCCCTATCCAGGAATCAGGATCATCAATCATCAGTCAATGTATCCCTTTTATTTGCAAGGCATAATTGGCCGAAAATTAAAGTAAATTCAACTGATTTTCCTGGGATATAGATTTAAGATGTATAATAAAACTTTGTAATTTGATAAATTTAATTGTGGATATTTTTTGTGTAACATAATAGTAAATTAAATAAATTAGACCTGAACGATTAATTAAATTATCAAACTGGGTAAGTAGCGTTCAGGAATTAAATAGAGGAAGTGTTAAAAATAAATTCTTGAAATATAACTTTCCTCAAAAGTAATCTGCCAATATGCAACCTAGTTAAAGTAATTTATAAAATAGTAAAGTGTAATGTAAAATGTTTTCTTTTTTAATGTAATATTATTTGATAAAGAGTTATAAATTTTGTTTGATTGATAGTATAATTGTTTTAAATATTTGAGAAGTTAATTTTGATTTAAATAAAAGCATATTGAATAAATTATTTCATTCTTGTTAATATTAACAATTTTGTGTTGTTTAATTTAGATAATCCACACCACTTGTATTAGATTAGAAATTAAAGGGAATCGAGATAAAATATATTGTGTGACAGAAGTATTCTTCAGAACACACTCCTTGGGGATTAGTAAAGTAAAATTAAAGTCGTGCTTTCCCTGAGAATAGCAAAGTAAATTTAGTACTGGAAGTAATTGAATAAATAGGGGGGGTACCAACTGTTTAGGGAAACTTAAACTGTTGAAGGGGTTAACCAATCCAGGCCAGATACAAAAGAAGCCAAAACTTCCAGTGGGTTGATTAATTCGTTCTCTATCTCTCGGGAACGAATCCTGGATAAAAAAATCCAGGGTTTGAGACTTGTGCGTTTATTAAAGAAACTAGGGGAAACGTACAGTCTAACTCAAAAAGAAGAACTTGATTTTTTGCGTTGTAGTACAAAGCCCAGTAATTAAAGTACATTAGAAATTAAAGCCAATTTTCTATACGGACAATTTAAATACAAAACTAAAATCAGTACATAATAAGACGAGACATTACCTTGAGTCATAATTCAAATAAATAAATAAACACACCATTGACATATTTAGAGAGCATCTTGCACGATTTGTAGCTATAAAATTATAACATATACCACAAAGTAGCATTGACGATACTACAATGACACTCAAGACGCTCAGAAATTTCGAAACCCAGTGTTCTTGCCATAAGGCAGAAACAAATATATTTATTAACTAACTATTAAGACCAATTATTGTTACTTTAAGTTACGGTGGAATTAGTTTTGTTTTATCATTCAAAGTAAGAAATTTGGTTTAAGTTGATGAAATTTTATAAGAAATCTTGGTATTTTCCAATATGTTTACACATAGTTATTTTGAATGGAATAAGTTGGATTATTTATTTAAGTTTTTATACTTTAATTCTTGTTAAGTAAACCAATCTTTTACAATGTTATATCAACACTGTTTCAATAAATGAAGGGGAAAAGAGTTCAAAATTGACCAATAATATATTATTTGTATTCAAACGTTATGTAATTATAATAGAGTACTTATTTTATAAGAGAAACGAAATATCCAGACTCTTGATGAAAGAGTAATTAAAATTGTTTCTTTGTTCACAAACTTATAGCACTTGTCAACTCCTATACTGTAATGCCAAGACTCATCGATCAAAAACATGTAACAATGAAATTCTGACAAGCATTATTCTCTTCCTTTTTTGTTTTAAAATAAAGAAATAAATCTTTTCATTAAAATTTATAAGATATTGAAGATTTGTGTATGGGATTAGAGGTTTTGTGTCATAACATACAGATGAAAAAGTATGCTACCGTTATACACAGCTCACTTTACAGTTATGTAAATGATGTTAATATTTCAAGCCTTTTGTTTTCTATTGATGCCATTAATTATTGTGTAATTATAACGAATTGACCGATTTACATGGGGTATGAACTATCACCAGCTGTTTTCAAGGCTAGTCTTATTTATGTGGTAAATTAAATAATCATTCATTCATTAGCCGACAATAAAGCATCATAAATTCTCTCCTGAGGAATATATTTCAGGTGTTAAGGGAAACTCGTTTTTTTTTTCACAATTAAAAATTTATTTGTACAAAACTTGGTTTCTAGGACTCCATGATTTCAAATACACCCAAACCATTCTCACGTTAAATCACAATTAACTCTCAAGCTGATGTTAATCTAATAAGTTTTATTATTCTCATGGTATTTAAATTTTGTTTCTTCAAGATAGGAAATATAACATAATGGTTTTCATTGTAGTTTTGACAGTGAGTAATGAAACTATTTATATTTTTTATACCTATTGTACGTCTATATTTTTCAATAAAAATATTTAATTTAATTATTGAACCCCGATTTTTACAAAATGTATTAAATTAAAAAAGGCATCCTTAACATTTCTACCCAATTGTCGACAATTTCACAGAGTTTAAAAACTAGAGAAAAACAAGTAAGCACGTAAGTACCATTTCATACAAAAATATGCACTACTTAAATGTACTCGGTGTTGTAAATTTTTAGTAACGTATTTTGAAATAAAATCTTTGTAGAAAGCAAAAATTTATTGCTTAGTGAAATTAATAATAAAAAAGGAAATATATACAGCTAATTAATTTTGTTACAATGCCTTCAAATGAAAAATACGGAAAAGTCAGCATTTTCAAAGGATATGGTCATGTCGAAATACGTATAAAATTTATAAAATATGAGTTGCAAGAAATTATTACATTTTTGTTTACCGTGTTAAAAATGTGCGTCTTGTTACACGAGAGTTTGCCCTTTTAAATCTTAAAAATCACCTAATGTATATAGTTTGATTGGCTTCTATTATAAGAAATATAATTTCAATACGAAATGTATAAAAATCCTTACCTTAAAGTAAATTACAAACAGATATCCTAATGAGTAAAGTTAGGAGATCGTGCTCGCATTCCCAGCTTTCGATTTAAGTATTCACTGTGCGATAAGGTCAAATGTAAATTCGTGATTACAAAATGTGCTTTAACACCATACTATTGAAAAAGAAACCATTTGTTCGTACATTCCCATTAGATAATTTAACAAGGTAGAAAATAGAGGACATTTTGAAACCAATAACCTTTTCTTTGCACAACACATATCGAAATAAAATCACAAAGTAAACGAGTTGAAATTAGTTTATACCTGAGCTTTTCGTTTCAGTAAAGTTTCGTATATCAAGTAGATAGAAGCTAACACCGCAACTCGTGTCCTTGTTTAAATAGAAAAATGCGATTTACTGTTATGGTTGTGGACAGAATTGACGACATTTCATTTTAGTTCAAACTTAAGTATTGGTTTGGAAAGCATTAATATTTAAAACAACAAAATCCAAAAAACAATATTCACATATATTCTTCTTACATATACTATATGTTATTATCATTTATATTATTATTAGTATTTCTATAGACCTCGTTTTTTCGTAGATGAGTGAAGATATTTTTTCTTTTTAAAATTGTATTTACTCATGTATACAGATAGACGAAAGTTGCATCGTTCCAGTGGAATTAACAGATAAGGAAACAGTACACCTCTTACGTAAATAGTAATTAATTTATTTCATATTTTTGTAACAGTAGGTAACGATAAAATATTTTAAGTACGCAAGTGAAATAATTAAAAAGTTAAATAAAATTAAAACAATTTTTTTAGTATCAACCACAATGTTTTAATAGAAACTTGCCGACCATGGTTTCGCTAGTTAAAGCATTGTCAAGGCTTATACAAGAATGAAACAATAAGGTTCAGTACACAATATATACACATTATAACAATAGCTGGGTTTTCCCATATAACCTAGATGAGAAAGGTAGAGGAAGGGAGTGGAGAGGAGGGTCAATGACTTGACTTGGTTAATGGTTTCAAAAGTGGGGAATTACTTAAATCTAATTGTATCATTATTCTTATTGTTTCATTCTTGTATAAGCCTTGACAATGCTTTAACTAGCGAAACCATGGTCGGCAAGTTTCTATTAAAACATTGTGGTTGATACTAAAAAAATTGTTTTAATTTTATTTAAAATGGAATACCACCAAGTACCTACGGTCTCTAGCATAAATAATTAAAAAGTTGTAAACTACGATGTTTTGTTTTTTGTATTGGATAAAGGCATAACGATTAAAAAGTTAATAATTTATATTCATGCTACTTTTTGTTGTCCTACTCCATACTGTGTCTAAATCCAACCATTATATTTACTAATAATATGGTTCCCTTTATTCCAACTCGGAATATCAACATTCATTCCTTGGAACCGTAGAGTATTGTTTTGACTGGTCGCCATTTTAATAGGAAAAGTATAATATTTATAACGCATGCATAATGTATATTGTTCTACCAAACTACAAAGAACCTGGTTACATAAACTTATAACAATAGGTTTGCTTTAACAAAAACAAATACAACAATAATACAAAGATATGCTAAATTAGTCGAGTACAACAGAACTTTTACTATCTAGTTTTTTACAATTCAGACAATCATAGAAATGCGTTTCTAAGAAACATAAAATATCGGTTTGCTATTGTTTAAATAATTGATGACGCATCAAGCAAAACACGAGCAAATGCAAAGTTAATATAATTACAATAGATACTATATAACTATAAATGCTATAATATAATAATAATTATTATTAAATTTATATTGTGCTGGGTCTTAAGACAGTGTGTCAAGAGTGCAGAGCTAATCGATATTTGCTGATTATGTCAATATTGATTATTAATTTGAATTTATGTTTATTAGGGTATTTTTTTTTTTTTTTTTATGAGAGGAAAAAACATAACATTCCATATAACATTATTTCATTAGTAACTTTTGATATATAAAGTAAAATTGTTCTTATGAATGTCTATGATGAGGAAAGTAATATATTTTGATATATTAATACATTTTGGGCCCTTGCACCATATAAGTTATTTTCATATATATTGTTTGTTTTATTCGTCTATAGGTTTGATAGGGTATTGTTGTTCCATGTGCCTGTAATTATGTTTGGTTTAATCGCCAATTCTAGATTATTTATACTTTGCGACGATGCATCTATGCAGATGAGATGAAATTAATCATTACCTCATTTCATAATTTCCAATTTAACCAATTAAAATATAAAAACAAACTACAACTTGGTAGCTCTATCATTAATAAGGAGAGTAGCCAATGACACCTTAGAAAATACAAGAATCAGCAACATATAAACAAAATTGTAACAGAATTTTAGACTGACGATACCGATAACAAATACGTATTCATTGCCCTCAAAATAATAGGAATCAAAAAGTTTTATTAAGACCGGAGGAGAATAAAATATTTGAAAAGGCTATTTAGGTGCGGTTACTATTAAAATTACATGATGTTTTACAATTAATTGTTATCACAAAATTATCAAATTTCAATTACCGATACATTCAAAACAATATTAACCGATATTAGAAGAATTTAAAAAAATAATATTATTATATAAACATTTAAATTTAATATATCAATCCAACAATAATTACTTCCAATATCAGACAGATTGTGTTTCTTTAAATTCAACAAATATACCAAACAATGTCTTTACAAATCCCCAACAACATTGTGAAAGTTAAAGTAAAGACCATTCAACTGAAACAAGTCTGTTCTCTAAACTAACGCTCACCAATAGTTTTCAAATGTAAACTCAAAGTTTATTTAGGTTACAAATCCCACTGGGATTAACACGTTCACTAAGTTAACAAAAACTAATGTGCCAGAACGTTCATTTGTTAAGGTCCACTTGAATTAAATAAAAGAAGTTTAAATTGTTAAACCCGACCTCTATATAAATACGACACTATTAATTGATTTGATGATGGCCCAATTCTTAACTAACCTAATCAAAAACGTCTAACATTGTATTGGATCATTGTTATTATAAGATCCACTTCATAAATATCAATATTAAAACAAATATATAGATCCACTTGTAGTCATCAATCATGTTTTACATTGCTGATGTTTCTTAGGAACTGAAGCTGCTCTGTATAATAGGAATTAAATTGAATAATATTACAGTTTATGACTTTTAACTTTCCTTATTTGTTTTTTACGTTATTATTTAAAATGTAAGAATTATTTTCAACATATAAATATTGTATCTGGATTCCAATAACGGGAAATGTGCAAAATATGTGTTTTCGTCATACTCCTTCAAAAACATGCATTGAGATGG